>JAEVFF010000011.1:837744-1073623 GCA_018901945.1 Pugionium dolabratum | reverse complement strand
GGTTTCTTGAGTCATACCAAACATCCTCATTTGCAAACATCTTTGCCTTACATGATCTTCAGTACTCGCAGTCAATGCTATAATCAATGGCTAATGAACGCGACAAAACTTTCTTTATTTTCATCGATACTTCAAAACCATCCATCTCCAATATCTGCAGATCCAAAATCACAACTCTTTTCGAATCCAGATGAAACTGCTGTCAGAGATTCTCCAGAAAGTCTCTTTATTACGGTTCTGTTGCTAGAGTGATTCTTAGAATTTGAATTCGCTGCGAAATTTGGTTACGGACTGTTTACTGAACAAAATAAGCTATTTGTAATTAACAAAAACAGTAACCAAACAAACAAAGTGTATATATATATTATCATTTCTTTTTAGTAACAAAACAAAGGAGAAAAACAAAAATATAGGCAAAGAAAAAGGAATGAAAATGAAAGAGAAGCAGATTCGGTTGTGACCGAAAGAAAAGGCTGTGGAATATATATGTATTACACCGAAACCAAGAAGAACAAAAGCATCCCTCAAAAACATTTCAGACAAGATTCTGTCTTTTAAGAAGTCCTCTCTCAGTTCAGATTCTTGCTCGGGCTTCGGTTTCTAGTTTGGATCTAAACCCTACACACGTCTCTGGAAACTCAGTATGAATGTTAATCCGGCATTTGCTGCTCGTAATCTCCATTCTCCGATGACTCATGTCCTATCCGTCCTGCATAACATTACAATCCATGAGGGTTTCAAGCCATAGCTCAAAGGAGAACGCTTTAGCTCCTGATCTCAACTGGTTTAACCATCTCCATTGCAATTCTGAACTCTGTTGTTGTTTGGATTTAAAGGTTTGAGCTTTAATGGAAAAGACATATATTAAGAAGTTTTGAGCTCTTTTTTTAACCTGAGAAGTCATACCCACCACCACCTCTACCATCATGACCACTGTTGCCTCCTACTCCCCATTCAGATGGCTGAGAATGTGTCATGTGCATTCCCTGTGGCGCTTGCATCATGAAATGATGAGATCCACTCAAACCGGGTTGATGATGATGAGGCTGCCCATCGTTTCCTCTCATTGGATTTCTTCCCGAAGATTCCATAACAGGACGGAAACCCATGCCAAGCATCGGTCCAGTGCTAGCGGGAGAGGTTAACCGACTTCCACTGTTAGAAGTATTTCCTTTCCCACAGCTCTCAGTATCCTTCTTTCGATCAAGCTGAAAAGTACCAAGAATTACCTGTATTTGCACAAATAAAATGAAGCCATAGCTTATTCTAACAATCTCCGCAAGAAAAATTCAATATTTTACAGGCAAATCTAATAGCCCGAGAAGCTGTGTAAGGTAGTTGGAAGCATTAACACATAGAATGACACCTATGTTATCTATAAATGTAGGTTGCAGCTATGAAACAACAGGATTTTACCTGTACCGGGCCAGCAGCTGTGAGGTGTGTCCCAATTGCTCCACCGATGATCTGACCATCCGGACCAGATAAAGAAACGCTAACGCCACCAGTTTTACGACCTTCTTCGGCCCGGATAAATGATCCAGATAGTGAGAGAATCTCGTACTGACCCTGAAGAAAGTTGATCAGAATTCTGAAGCAAGTCTAACAGTGACATGCAAACTTCAAAGGAAGTGTTTGGAATAAGAATCGCTTTAGCTTTATTAAAATGCGAATTGTATGTGATTTGTTTTCTTCTGTCAATCACACAGAACCGAGAAGAAAGAAAGAAGCAAGATCAAGTCCTAATTTACGGCAAAGAGAAAAATACTTCATATGATACGTTGCCTCCTGACGTAGCTGGCTGGCGCAAGGATGCATTAGAGATGGTGCCTGATGCAGAAAGAACGCATAGATCATGCTTGCATTGGTTTGCAAAAAGCACAATTTTCTGGGCCACATCCTGTCAGATTAGAACACTCAAAAACGTAAAGATTCCTCTTCAATTTGCATTAGTGTCTAAACACAACAAAACCTATAATAAGATGTAAGCATCTTGAGTTTATATGAACATGACATACCTCACCAGGAGCTATATTAACAATATGCGGAGTAAAGCTTTGCCCAGTTTTCCCTGCACCAAAAAAGAATCTTGTTGTGAAGCTAAGAATACACGACTACAGAGATATTTAGTGGTGATCACCGAAATTAGTATCTGATTGATACAAAGCCAGAGAAAACAGTCATGTCAAGACAAACAATTCAACGGAGGAACACTATAAAGCAAATGAAGCAATAGTAGGTTATGAAAAGAAATAGAGGCCATCGACTAGATAAACGAATTCCACGAAATTGATGAGCTACACAAGCAAGAATTTATCTAACCATACTTCAGTGTGAGAAGTATTTTCCCCAATAAGGAATAAACTTGGAAATTCGAGATGTAAATTTACTGACGGAATTGCATAATGCTAACTGCAGACAAATTACGTCTCAAATCACAACTACGAGTTAGAAGCTAAATATTATCAACTTTAAGAAATTAAAAGTCGACCAGAAAGTTGGAAACTTTTGATATAAAAACGAATCAATTTCAACAACAATTCAGTGAGAATATAAAAGGGCTTTTCCCAAAAAGAGTAACCCACCGACAGAACCAAGCTGGGATTTCTTCGAAGACCCAGAATTAGACGATGCCGTACCTCCAGCTGCAGCCGCTTGCTCTCTCCTCTCTTTAGCAGAGGAACTGCTCGCAGAAGACGCCATTTTCTTAGCCGCTAGGGCTTGTTCCGGCGTCACATACTTTCTCGGACGACCTCTCTTCCTCTTTAACGGCTCAATCGGCGCCGTCACCGCCGATGACGGAACTGAGTGAGGGTACACCGCGAGGGAGCAGGACCCATCGTTTGGCTGAGGCTGCGAAGGCTGCTGCGGAGGAAAAAGCCCGTTGTTGGAAGATTGAACGGCGCTCCCGGTTGAAACGGTGGGTGGGTGGTGGTGTTGTAGCTGGTGGTAGTAAGGAGAACTGAGACGCTGCTGCTGTTGGTGGTGATGGCTTTCGTTAGGTTCCATTCCTTTTTAGAGAGAGAAAAAACTAGAGAGAGAATTAGGGATTTTTTTCATTTTTCCATTTTCTTTTTTTTTGTTTCTTTTAGGCTTTTTATTATTTTATTAGCTTTTCATATTTTTCTGTCATATCATTAGAAAGAAGAAGACGGGATGGAACCTAAGCCGTTGGATTCAGATTTGACTTTTCCTGTATGTAAAATCATCTCTTCTTTTTCCCTTTTCTTATCTCTCTTTTTGCATTTCGAGGAAACGGAAATTATCATCTTTGAGTTTTCTGTAGTCGTTAGTAACAAATTATTCTTTCATAAATGTATTTTTTCTGTCAAAGGACATTCTATTTAAATTGTAGTTGGAAAATTTATAAAGCTACGACTTTAATGGTTATTAGTAATCAGAAATATAAGAAACAAGAAATGATAAAACTAAATATAGTATAAAATTATTAAAAATTCTCATATAATTCTATGAAGAGGAAGGATATATTTGATCTCTCTAAAACTTTACGGCGCAATTAACTAAACTAAAAGATTCCGACTCCCAAATAATAAATAATAAACATAATGATTTAACTCTCGTTTTGTTCTTCGACCTACTAACACTCCAGTCCCAAATCGCCGCCGCATTTCCGTGGCCGTACTATTACCGGAAACGCCATAGGTACTTTGAGTTGACAATGCTGATAGTTGTCTAGCTTTTTGTTAATCAAGGAGCATATATATATGGCTTTTTAATGACTTCCTTTCTAGGTTTCCCCCCGGGCGCGATGGAGGTGGATAAGAAGGATGATAGAGAGTCTGAATCTTCTGAGCAAGTTGTGAATCCATGGGAAGTCTCCGCTAAAGACGGCGGGAAGATTGATTACGACAAGCTTATAGACAAGTTTGGTTGCCAGAGGCTTGACGAGTCATTGATTGATCGTGTTCAGAGATTGACTTCTCGTCAACCTCACGTCTTCCTCCGCCGTGGTGTCTTCTTCGCCCACCGGTTCGAAATTCACCTAACTTCTGTTTGATGATTCAATTTTCTTCTTTTGGAGATTTCGTAGATGGGCTTGTAGAATTCCTGTTGTTGCTGGTTTAATTGTGAGATCAATAGGGATTTCAATGAGATTTTGAACGCGTATGAGAGAGGAGACAAGTTTTATCTCTACACTGGAAGAGGACCTTCATCAGAAGCTCTGCATTTGGGGCATTTGATTCCTTTCATGTTTACTAAGTAAGTGAGATCCTACAACGATCCTGATGCTATTGCTTACGTGTTTGTAAGTTAGTTGGTCAATGCGAGGATGGTTTTGAGTATTTCGATTGTCATTTATACTCGAAATGGCTTGCAGATACTTACAAGAAGCTTTCAAGGTTCCCCTTGTTATACAACTCACGGATGATGAAAAATGCATGTGGAAGAATTTATCAATCGAGGAAAGTCAAAGACTTGCCAGAGAAAATGCAAAAGATATAATTGCTTGTGGATTCGATGTAACAAAGACCTTCATTTTCTCTGACTTTGACTATGTTGGCGGGTAAGTCACATTTGAATCTCTTGAAAAAACTTTGACAGGTCTTGCGTATAGACAATATTGCTTGAAGGGCTCTAGCTAGTATTACTAGTATATATAGTCCACATGCATATAGCTCCGATATCCTCTCTGCCTTGGGGCTTAGCAAAGATTTTTAGCTCATATGATGTCCTTTGTATTGTACCCCATCTAAGTCTTGGTTTTGATTTATGCAACCCAGTTTCTCTGGCTGATGGCATACATGTTTGTTTTTTTGTGTAGGGCTTTTTATAAAAATATGGTGAAGGTTGCAAAGTGTGTTACACTTAATAAGGTAGTTTAACTTTCTATATCCTTGGGTTGCACAAAGTAGCTGATATATTTTATAGCTGCACTGTTTTCCTGGTTTTCATTTTAATACCTTCATCTTTGCTAGGCTATGGGAATCTTTGGCTTTTCTGGTGAAGATCATATTGGAAAACTCAGCTTCCCACCTGTACAGGTATTTCTTTTTCCCTGGTGGTGTAGGCAGTTGTATTTTAATCCATATAGACAATTGCATTGGAATTGGATAACTGTTTTTTTCATATATTTGCAGGCAGTTCCGTCTTTTCCTAGCTCATTCCCACATTTGTTCCCTGGCATGGACAACCTCCGTTGCTTGATTCCTTGTGCAATTGACCAGGTGTGGTCTTTTCTTACTTCAATTCAGTTCTTAACCCGTCTGTTTTTGAAGATGAATTGTTTCCTAATGGTGTAAACGTTTGCAAGCCTTGGACACTTCCATCCATAGTTTGTGTCTTTTATGTTCTCCCTGTATCATTATGGTATGCTGCTTCTGTGTTTGTAATCTATGTATACTTTCTTTTTCAGGATCCTTATTTTAGAATGACTCGTGATGTTGCACCTCGGTTAGGCTATAGCAAGCCCGCTTTGATTGAGTCGTCATTTTTTCCTGCTTTGCAGGCAAGTGCTTACTTCAGTAGTCTATGGGTGTTGCAAGTGATAGAGATGTGCTTAGACCTTGTACACCACTCTTTCTTGTTTTCAAAATATTGAATGCCTTGAGTCACTTTTCGCAGGGTGAGAATGGAAAAATGTCTGCTAGTGATCCAAACTCCGCTATCTATGTGACTGATACCGGAAAGGACATTAAAAACAAGGTTGATTCTGTAGTTTTAAATTTGTTCTTTTTTCACAGAACTTACTTCTCTATTATTGCAACTCCATTATGTGTTTCCGCATCAACCCTGTAGCCCTGTAGGCTTTTGCACATATATCATTTTCTGGTTTGGTTAGCACCTGAATTCTTCCACTTTATTTTCTCTTTAAAAAACTCGGCACTTTGAGCGTAGTTACAGAACATTAGATTCCAGTCCTACTCCTAATAATGAAATCAGATAATTGCTTTTAGTATCTAAACTTGGTGCCGTTCTATATGCAGATAAACAGATATGCATTTAGTGGTGGTCAAGACTCCATCGAGAAGCACAGAGAACTTGGAGCAAACCTTGAGGTACCAAATTCCTTGTTTAGTCTCCTCCGCTTATTCTGTATTATTAGAGAGTGAAAACTCAGTTCTGTCAGATACTAAATTGGCGTCTGTTGGGAAAATACCAACCTTTTCCTCATGGGGGAACAATCACTAACACGGATTGAAACAGGACTATCCATAATAATTGGAGAAAGAAGGAACTACTCTGTATCAATTTTGGATTCTTAATCGATCTCGGTTTTGATAATCTATCTTCTCCCTTGTATACAGGTAGACATACCTGTCAAGTATCTGAGTTTCTTCCTAGAAGATGATTCCGAACTTGAACACATAAAGAAGGTAACACTTGTAACTAGCTTGTTGTTAAATGTCCTCATAGATATATCTTATGGAAACGTTGTACCATTTCAGGAGTATGGAGAAGGAAGAATGCTAACAGGGGAAGTAAAGAAACGTCTCACCGAAGTTTTGACAGAAATGGTGGAGAGACATCGCAGGGCTAGAGCTGCTGTTACTGATGAGGTAAAAAATAAATTGTGAGACTGAGAAATTCCAAGCGAAAGTCTCGATCATCCGATATCATTTGCATTAACTTCTACAATTCTGAAATTTCAGATGGTGGATGCGTTCATGGCCGTGAGACCTCTCCCAAGCATGTTCGAGTAAGAGAACCTTTTTCACATCACAGCGTTACTTAGACATCTTTCAGAAACTATATAGTTGGTTGTTTATTTATTTCGAAAGTACCAATTGGTCCTTGACATTGAAATAGATTTGTGCTATATACAATTTTATTTAGTTTACATTTATTAATAAATGGATAAGTTTTATCAAAGCATTCTCAGAAAACTTGTCGGAATTTATCAATATAATACGATCTCAAAATATAAAAAAATAGAAATGTAATAAAATTGAGAATTAAATTGAAATGATTGTATGTGTCATTCTAAAGAAAAGAAATGAATGATTCATATATATAAAGGTTTACTTCCGTCAACTACACGAATTTATGCGAATAAATCTATTTACACCCGTATTTTTTGGGTCTTTCATAAGTTACATAAACTATGTTTTTCTTCCGTAAACTACATACACTTCATAAATTATTCTAATTACAGAAATTTCACTGTTTACACGTTAAATTATTATTAAATCTTATTTTACTTCGAAAATTTGGTTTTAATTTTAAAATAAACCCAAGTTAAAACCATATTTTCGAATTAGAACCAGATTTAATAGCTATTTAACGTTTAAACATTAATAAAATTTTTGAAATTAGAATAATTTATGAAGTTTATGTAGTTTATAAAAGAAAATTGCAGTTTATGTAGTTAAAAAAAACCCAAAAAGTATGGATGAAAATAGATTTAGTCGTATAAGTTCGTATATTCGACGGAAGTAAAACCTATAAATAAATAATAAAACTTAACATAGTGATATAGTTGAGAGTTGGGCCTCCAATTCAAAGTTGGACTTGGAAATGGTCAATGGCAAGTCCGTAAATAGTAGGAAAACCGAAGGGTAGTGAAAAGAAAAAGACACAAATAACCTTTTGTCGGAGAGAAGGCAGTGTGTAATTTCCCATCATCACCCTCTTGCAAACCTAATCTCTCCCTCTTCTGCCCCTTCTGTAATTCCCAATCCCACCCTTTTCCTCCTCTTCTCCCTTCCTTTTTGTCCCTCCGATTTCTCCCCGCCAAAAAATCAACGTCCTTTCTCCTCCAACGGCTCCTTTCCCCCCCCAATTCGATTCCTTGCTGAAAACCCTAGATTTCGATTTCCGTTATCGGTGCTTGGGTCTTCTCTTTTCTCGCGTTTTCATCACAATTTGATTCGCGTTATTTATCTGCTTCTTGAGTTCAAGTTTCAATTTTGTATTTTTTTTTTGAGATTTCTGCTCCGCCCTTTTACTTTTGTTTTTCCTATTATGTTATTGATTCGTCTTGCTTTCTTCGCAGTTCAGATTTTTGTGTTTTTTTTAGTCTTGGTTTTGGAAGTAAGCTCATTTAGCTGATACGGATTTCGAATTTTAGTCAGAACTTAATGGAATCTCGATGTCGGCTATTAGAGTTAATCTGATATTGTGTTGAGTGGACGCAATTAGACACGTAATGTTCTGTAATTAGCTTTCCTCTTTCAGACTTTGTTCACTCACTCTTGGTTTACTTTGTTTTATTGTACCTCGATCAATCATAAATTATTCGTCTGTCGGAAGATAAAGTTACATTTTCTTCGTTGAGGAGTTCACTGTCCAGTGAAATTGCGGATACAGAAGATCACCATGTGCCTTCTGTTTATGTAAGTCTTTACTGTTTAAAGTCTGGGAACATTATTTCTGATCGTATGAATACGTCTTTGATGCTTCGGTATTAATCTTGGTGTTGAAAAGTTGGAATCTGAATGATCACTTGAGGTCAAGACAAACTGTCAATTGTCTATATCTTTCGTTATTTCTGGACTGTTTTGATACATTGAGTTACGACATGTTATTCATAGAGCTGGGTAATTCGATCTTATGGCGTCGTTCAATATTTACAGGTATTTATAAAGCGAGAGAATTTGTATTTTTTGTTACGAGTGGTTTTTCAAAGAGCAGTGTGTCTCTTTGCTGTATAGTTTGAGATAAGAAGATTGCTTCAGAAATGGCGAATCGAGATTTGATGCTTGGTCAAAATCATAATATCAATATTGGACAGGGTCAGTCCTTGGTGCTTGGTCACAACCACAGTCTAGGGCTTGGTCAAAGCCATGATGTGGAGTTGGGGCAAGGCCACAATATGGATTTGGGACATGCTCATCATGATCACGGAATTGATTTAGGACATCCACATGATGATCATGAGCTAGGCTTAGGAAGTAGCGAACATCAGGATGGAGAGGATCATCATCATCATGACTATATGAACGAGAATGAGATCTCTGTAGATCAGAAGCCTGGCCACGACGATGTGGATCCCGATTTGGTTCTTTCCTCTCAAAACCATGACTTTTCATTGTCGGATAATAATCAGTTGGTTGTTGGGGAAAACCATGAACTAGACGATAATCTGGAACTGGCGGTTGACTCAAACCATGGAATTGGGATTGACCATCATGGTGAAATGGTTATGGTTAGCACTCCGGTTCAAGCCCGAGCTCTTTCTGCTGACATGACTTACCAACTTACGGTTGGACAAGAGTTTCCAGATGTGAAGAGTTGTCGTAGAGCATTAAGAGATATGGCGATTGCCCTTCATTTTGAAATGCAGACAATAAAATCGGACAAAACTCGTTTCACAGCTAAGTGTTCGAGCGAAGGTTGTCCATGGAGAGTTCACGCAGCAAAACTTCCTGGTGTTCCTACATTCACTATAAGAACAATCCATGAAAGCCATAGCTGTGGAGGAATAAACCATTTGGGGCACCAACAAGCATCGGTTCAATGGGTTGCTAGCTCGGTTGAGCAACGGCTCCGTGAGAATCCAAATTGTAAGCCGAAAGAGATTCTTGAAGAGATACACCGGGTCCATGGAATCACCTTATCGTACAAACAAGCTTGGCGTGGTAAAGAAAGAATCATGGCAACAATGCGCGGATCTTTCGAAGAAGGGTATCGATTACTTCCACAGTATTGCGAACAGGTTAAAAGGACGAATCCTGGGAGCATTGCTTCGGTTTATGGAAGTCCAGCTGATAATTGTTTCCAGCGTCTTTTCATATCGTTTCAAGCTTCCATTTACGGGTTTTTAAATGCTTGTCGGCCACTTCTTGGTTTGGACAGGACATATTTAAAGAGCAAGTACTTGGGCACATTGCTTCTCGCTACCGGATTTGATGGAGATGGTGCTTTATTTCCATTGGCATTTGGGATTGTAGATGAAGAGAACGACGAGAATTGGATGTGGTTTTTGTGTGAGCTTCATAATCTTCTTGAAACCAACACCGAGAATATGCCAAGACTAACAATTTTATCTGATAGACACAAGGGAATTGTGGAAGGCGTGGAACAGAATTTTCCAACTGCGTTTCATGGATTTTGTATGCGACATTTGAGTGAAAGCTTCCGCAAGGAGTTTAACAACACAATGTTAGTCAATTATCTGTGGGAAGCAGCTCAAGCTCTAACGGTAATGGAATTTGAAGCCAAAATACTTGAAATCGAAGAGATTTCTCAAGATGCAGCTTACTGGATCCGGCGAATCCCTCCTCGGTTGTGGGCTACCGCTTATTTTGAAGGACAACGGTTTGGACATTTAACTGCGAATATAGTCGAATCTTTAAACTCATGGATTGCTGAAGCATCTGGACTTCCTATCATTCAGATGATGGAATGCATTAGGAGACAACTTATGACTTGGTTTAACGAACGCCGTGAGACCAGTATGCAATGGACTTCAATACTCGTCCCAACTGCTGAGCGGCGTGTAGCCGAGGCTCTTGAAATTGCAAGAACCTATCAGGTGCTTCGAGCTAATGAAGCGGAGTTTGAAGTTATATCTCATGAAGGAAACAACATTGTGGATATTAGGAACCGGTGTTGTCTCTGTCGTGGTTGGCAGTTATACGGTTTACCTTGTGCACACGCTGTGGCGGCTCTTCTTTCTTGTAGACAGAACGTTCATCGGTTCACGGAGAGCTGTTTCACTGTGGCTACATACAGGAAGACTTATTCTCAGACGATTCATCCGATTCCCGATAAAAGTCTTTGGAGAGAGCTTTCCGACGGAGATCCAAATGTGAATAAAGCCGCACTTGAGGTTATTATAAACCCGCCAAAATCGCTGAGACCGCCTGGTAGGCCGAGGAAAAGACGGGTTCGGGCTGAAGATAGAGGACGAGTGAAGCGGGTTGTGCATTGTAGCCGGTGTCAACAGGCCGGTCATTTCAGAACCACTTGTGCTGCACCCATTTGATTTGCAACGACACACACTACTCTTGTACCTGTAAGTATTTTAACAGTTTTAGGAAAATGTTAATGTCTTAATTGAATTCACTGATCTAATTTGTGCGGATTCTCTGTGACAGGAACAATACAGCAGACTCGAGTGAGTTATCAGAGAAGAAAGTGAAACCGCAGGAGTTGTAATATAAAAAAATTTCTATCTTGATCAATTTCAAGATTTTCAGGCAATAGAAGTAAACAAACACCTGAAGAAGAACATTGGTTGTTTATTGAATCATTTCTCCCTTTTCCTCTAGTATGCTCAGCTTGAGCATAAATTTGAAATGTATTTTATGTAGGCTTAATCTGAAAAGAAAACTGTGCAAAAAGACAGAATCCAGCCATAAAGAAAGGCACGTTATTGTTCTATTGTGACGTTTCCGTAGTCCGAAATCTGATTTGTGAAATTTGTTCAGAAACCAATTTGTTTAAATTTGTTCAGATACAAGAGCTATTGTCGCTAATGACAAATGAAACCACTAGAAAACATTCTAAAGAAACTAAGAAAGTAACTGTTAGGAAAAGAAGAAAAAATAGCAAGTAATCCTTCATCAGTAACCGTAACCTGAGCTGTAATCTGGAGCATATCCTCCAGGCGGGTTCGTTGCAGCCCCTGCATAGACTGAACCAACATGGGTTGCATACGGGTTATAGCCTTGATGCTCTGCTGCTACAGCTTGCGGTTGTGTTGGTGCTGCTGCTGGCGCTCCAGCTTCAGCCATGAAGTTCTGTCATCAACACAATCAACGGTCAGAAATTCATCTTCAACAAATACCACTTCTGTCTTTTCAGACAGATTACATAAGTTAAATCACTATCCGATTTGAATCCTATCGTTTTCCGCGACGTGAAGTACAAATTTTAAAGGTTAAGTGTGGAAAAACAGGTAGGTACCTGGACAAGCTGCATGGCGGTTTGGACTTGTGAGCCAGTTCCACTAACCTCAACAGTCATTTCACCAGACACTCCTCTGGTTTCCTGAATGGTTACTGTTGCTCCACTAAGACGTCGAGTGTAACTTATGTTTGAACCTGATGTCCCAATCACAGCATCTGCGTAAGACAGTGGAATCTGCATTTGCTGCGTAACTTGCTGAGAAAACAAACCAATCAGATTCTCATGTCATTTACTTACATTCCTACATTGCAGTCGATTGACTTTACAATTTGTTGCAGATATTGGAGAAATACCTGAGCGGCCATCGGCTGGGCTGCTGATACGTGCACATTCATAGGGGGCTCTCTCCCGTATGCAGATATACCTTGATGAGGCTGTTTCTCCATTGGAGGTGCACGCATCTCAGGAGGCGGGTAGTAATTATCATGTCTTGGAGGTGGTTGTATATATGAAGGTGGACCTTGAGGTGTACCCCAGGCTTGGTGCGGCTGCATATGATCCATCTGGCGAGTTGGCTTTTGCATCTGTTTAAAAGCAGAGCAAAGAAGAAAAATTATAGAGACAAAGGAGATACACTGCCAAATATTCGACTAGAACAGATGATAACCTGATTCTCAAAGAATGGGATGATGCTGCGATCAACTAGAAACTTTCTGAGATGTGATGCAATCAGCTCCAAGGCTTTATGAACACTTGTTGGTTCCCCCACAACTTCAACAACCCTATCATCTTGAAGTGCAAAAACAGGCAAATCCTCTACAAAAAATCCACCATACAAGTTTCAGTAAGAACTACCAATGGATAAGGAAGAAACGAATTACACACCCAAGAAAGGGACACCAACTAACAAAGGTTGAAATAGTTCAGAATATACGCCAATCTGAAAAATTGATGTTGAAGGTAAGATAGTATTGGAACGTAACTCATGGAGCTGTCTATAAACCGTATTTAAAAACACTTGCAGTCTGGGCTCTCTATAACCGTATTTAAAAACACTTGCAAGACTGCAAGCCTATGCTAAAACGCTTAACTGAAAAGATCCCTATCAGGTTAAGTGTCAGAAAATTTATACACGTGCCATGAATGGCATTTTATCTCAACAAATGTTTTGAAGCAATTAAAAGGAAATAAGGAATAGCCCATAGCATAACTGAAACCAAAAAAACACAGTGCAGAAAGAGGGTTTCCGCATGTAAAATGTGAAGAGAAGATACCTGATCCAAGAACTCTAACTATACAGCCAGATGCTTCCTGAATAGTTTTAACTGTTCCTCCCTGTTTTCCAATCAAGCTTCCAGCCTGAGATGCTGGGACCAGTAATCTAGTTGAAACTTTTGTGGGCGGAGGGGCCTGAGAAGCTTCGCCATCCAATCCATCAACTATACGCATGTGGACTCTCAGAAGACCATCCATAGAAGGAGGTAGAGATGATTCAGGCTCTTCTTTTCCAGAAACCATAACCTGCCGACAAAGAGGAAAAGAGCAGACTATCAAGCAACTTAAAATAGTTTACAAACAGCATCTTACTCTCTACCAATTATCGTTTTGGTGTCATCATTCTCAAAGCGTTAAGAAAATTACACAATAGACTCGTGCATTTTAATCAATTACATGTTTATATCCTGTTATGATCTCATTTAACATTTTTCCCATGATAATTAGGTTTTTGCCTTTAAGATGCCCCGCAGCCATTAGCAATGTTCTCAACAATAGAAGCTCCTCATAGAATCTTTTTCATGCAATCTTAAAATTTCTCTTTACTTGATTGTTGCCTAAACCATAATCTCATTGCCCATATCTTGTTATATCCGGTTAAGCAGTTCCTTGCATGCTGCAGATAGTCTGCAGCAAGACATCAATCATCCAGGTACTGAAGTTACCAGAAAGAATGCAGAACGTCATGGCACTGAGTTATGCAAGATGAATCTTGCCTATTCGGTTAAACTTATCAGCACTTTGAAGTGCTCAAGGCTGAATCCTTGCATCTGGCTTTGGTTCTTCAAATTTGAGACCTTACCGATGGTTGATTTGTTGCCATAAAACTTGCAAGATGAAACCTGCACAGATTCATGGAGGTCACAGCAATAAAGGGAAGCCTATTCACATCTTATCAGCTTCGTCCATTATTCCTCCTTTCACTGGAAGCAAAGGATAAGCAAGGCTGGCGGTTACTATACGAGGTAAGGGCTTAATTTATTTACTAAGGTGGTTTCGCTTGATGCAAAACATTCTTCAGCACTTTTTTAGCAGCTCAGAGTCTTATCACTCAGCCAAACTAAAAGACTTTCTTTACCTAAAAAATTCATGGCTTCTCTCATTTTTGAACAGAAACTAGGGCCTGAAAATTTTAGATCAGTGAATTATAAAGCCCAAAAGTGTATATCGTTTACTATATTGATTTTCTCATAATTAGGAATTAGTTCTGGTTCAAGAGCAATATTTGACTGTAGCTGTAACACATATAACTTGACATGTAAGGCCAAGGAAAAAGGATTTAGATACTCACAGCTCGTTCGGCTGTGCCAGGAGGACCATCAAGAATCTTTATTCGAGCCCTTGTCTCCTCAACTATTTTCTTAATGACATCACCTTTACGACCAATGATGCTACCCACTTTCTGTACAGGAACCAGCATGCGGAACACAGTCTCTCCGGGCCATCCCGGCCACCTTTTCTCCTCACCTCCAACTGTTGCACCACCTTCAGGATCTGATTTCAGTGGCGACTCAACTTGCTCAGGAATTCCTTCCTCACGTGCTATTTGATCTTGCACTTCATCTTCATTGTGATCTTGTGCCTCACCTTCCACCTGATACTGGGGCTGATCATGAGCCTCGTCATGCAACTGATACTGCTCCTGAGGTTGTGGATGATACTGTAGTTCATCTTGCGGCTGATCTTGGTTTTCTACATGAGCCTGGTAATCTTGGTACTCAATTTGATCTTGAACCTCGTAGAGCTGGGGTTCAAGAGTCTGACCTTGTACCTCGTACTCCTGAGGTTCAAGAATCGGATCTTGAATCTGGTACGATTGGTGACCAAGGGTCCCATCATTGACCTGGTACTGTGATCCATTACGCACTTCATCTAACCCTTGGTCTGGTACCTGATCTCCATTGTGCTGATCTTCAGCTTCAGACATGACTACAACGCTGAAACAAAGATTCCAGACACGCACATTAAGTTCCGTTACATTCATACAAACAGTTCAAATTTCGCTGAATATTTCACTTCCTCCAAAACGTAGATAAACCACAGAGAAATCCCACAAATGTATAGTAATACAGCATCTATAAAGTATCAGCTTCGCAAGAAAATTCTACTAGAGTAGTCCCGAATAGACCAGACTAATTACATCCCTAAACTAACACAACTAGCACATAGACCCAGCCAGAAACCCTAGAATTCCCAATGAAAAAAGAAGAAATACAGTCCTAAAGTTTAGAGATAACAAAGTGAAGTTACATGTATCTATGGAACGTTGAGCAGTATTAGAGAGACAAACGGAAACTCGCTTCGAAGGAGCTCAGAGGATAAAGAGAGAGATTCCTGTACCAGTGGAGGCTGGCGAAATTATGTTGAAGTTGAGATTGAGTAGCGAACTCTTACATTATTCCAGTTTAGTTCTTATATATATAATATATTCTAGTTTTAACCAAATAATTATTAAGTGATCAAAGCGACACCATACAAATAACTCCACAAATCAGTATGGGCCTTTTTCTGCTGTAAGGCCCTCCTACTATTTATGCCTTTTTCGGTGTAAAACTTATGTTTGCTATTTCCATTTCCCATTTTTGTCCAACTCTTATCTGATTTTATCGTTGCTACTATCTAAATTATTTTATGGCCGTCTGTATGAGTGCTTGCCACGAAATACCAAACAAGTCGGCACAAAAATGTACACACATTCATTCTCATTTTTATCTTTTGACATAATTGTTTTGAAAACAAATGGTTTTATTTCTGTGCTTTCATCTTATGAAAATATTGAGAAACAAATCATAATATAGCCTATATAAGCAGAAATGGAAAATACTGGAGAGATTTCTTCCTAAGCAAACAACACTACTATGATATATCTACTAGAGTATTATGTTCGATATGTCAGTATGTCACAAAGAAACAGAAAAACAAACATAGTAGACGAGAAATCGATATTTCTTCTGTTGAGTATTTCAACCGCCTCGATCCTAGGCCTCGGTGGCTGCAGCTTCTTTTTGTACTTCCACGGCCGCCTCTGTCTCTGCATTAGCTTCTTCCTCAGGAGTTTTGCCGTTGGTCACTGGTGGCACCAAAGAATCAAACTTGTCTGATTTGCCCAAGACAATCTCAATCTGCACAACAACAAACCCAACAAGATGTGAATAGAATAACAAAAGTTTACAAAAAGACACTAAAGAAGAAACTTGCCTTTGCCTTCTGAACCATCCTTCCTTTAGTTTCGTCTTTCACTCCCACCGTGGATGTCAACACTTCTGTTTTTTTACAGAACAAAACGATTCTTGAATTGAACGAAAGGTTTCTTTTTAAAGATGAATAGGGAGGATAGGAGACAGAAAGTTCCAACTTACTCTTCTCTATTGCCAGTCCATTATTCTTCAATATCTCAGAGATTGTTACCACAGTGGTGATTGCTATGTAAAGTAAGATATAGTTTTATAAATACGCAATGAGAAACGACCGATTTGAGGAATTATTTTGACCAAATATTTAGTTATAGTATCTTTTACCCATCCCAAGTGCAGAGAGCTCGACCTCGTTGTGTTGCTGAATGTACCTCTGCATCAAACGAAAGAGATCAAATACAATACAATACAATCACAAAGATAGTGGTTAAAAAAAATTCAGTTACTTGGTTTGTAATACAAACAAACACTTATAGACAGAAATAACAGACAGCGAGTTCTAAATCACAAGGATAAAGATTGATTAATCCTAAAACATTATTAGATAGATATAGTAAAAAAAAAAAAACGGATCGGAAGCAACTCTGGTAATCAAATTGTAGTAAGAGGCAGATACTGATGATTGATTTCAAATACTAATTGATAATCCCTTTTATAATCACGATTCAAGCGGATCTAATGTTTCAGTAAATTCACAAAATTAGTCAATATTATTTTATGAAAAAAACGAATACTGATGCGATCTGAGCAACGAAGATCCAGGGAGACATTTTCGTTCCGATAAAGCGATAACATGCCTTGGCGAGATTAACGTAGAAGAACAACGGTTTCTTCGTGTTGGAAACTTGGATCCTGTTCTTCTTATGAGTCTCAACAATGGCCGTCGTTGTTGCCGGCGCGAGAACAATGTTTCTCTCCGGTTCTGTGATTGGTGCCGGTGCGGGTGTTGCTACTTCCATCGCCATCTTCTATCACTCTTCCTTTCGGTCTCTCTGAAGCGAGAATTTTCCTCTCTAATCGCTTTAGATTTTGGTTACTCGGGGAATTTAGAAAACCGTTATTAGGCTTAACGGCATTTATATAGCACTCAATGCGCTCTTCGTAAAGCCAAGAAAAACGTGACACGTGTTTGTCTTCGAGTGGTTTGTTGACCGAGTAAGAGCGAAAGACGGATTGGTTCATCTCGCTTCATGTATTTCAACAATGACCAGATTGCCCCGATGTTTGTGATGTATTTAGCGCTTGCGCCTTTATATAAATGGGCCTGAGAAACATGTAACGTTAGTGGGCCTCAGTTTCTGTTAGTACATCTATCTTTTGTCACAATATATGTAAGGTAATAAATATTTCTTATTAGGGACTATTTGTTGGTTTAACCGACCGATTTGCTTCGTTTTTTTTTCTTTCACTTAATAACACATTTCAGTTACATCAGTGGTTAGAACCTAGGTAACATATATTTGAACCAAAATAGAATAAAAGTATTAATAAAAAAAAATCAAATTTTTCCTTCGAGTTTTCTTGGCAAATGCATCTGCATGGATATTCCTTTTCCTTGATTGGTATATTAGATCAAAATCCGGATAGTGATGTCTCAGCTTTTATTACTACTTAATCTCTGCATTGAAAACCGACCATCCTTCAGAATCCGATATCAGACGGACGAAGTCAGTTAAATCTGTGACAAACTATGAGTAAAACCGATGATTATCTAATAGATTTGACATAGCCCTCAGAAGGTTATGTAACTCCATATGCAATGGAGACAATACTATATATATTACTTGCATACCCAAAATATCGATTGTTCTGTCTTATAATTTAAGAATTCATCTCATCCCAACAGTTCTATCCTCTAGTTTCCACGAACTATCAATAAAACAGACAAAAAAATGTGTGTATGGGAGGCTTATAAATTCAGGAAATTACAATCTGATTGGAATTTTGATCCGACTCAGCCAAAATTATGGATGATAACCAGATTTTATATTCTTTTTAAGTTTTTCCTAAGATGATCGGTGTTAGCCGTATCATATTTTTGTATATTTTATCATTTCGTACTTTTTAAATAAACCATGTTTTTTTGCTTGTTTTTGTTTCTGCTTTTCTTTCTTTTTAAAATTTATTTTCTCGTAGGAATATTGGCGCGGATATAGATTTTCTAATTTTGAATTGAAACGTGGGTCCTAGGTTTTTCCAACGAATACCATTGTTTTATTTTCAAATAACACAAAAGGTATATTCGGTCGGAATTGGACGTTTTCTAGCAAATATTTATATGTTTATTTTGTTTTTTTTGCATCTAAATAATTCTCACAATAAAAAAAATATATTCTTGTGTTTGACAAAGTAAGTTTGGTAATAAAGTGTTATATTAGACTTTTGAAGCCAGTTGAATTTGATATGAGTGTTTAATTGTTTTGTCTGTATCCTTATGTTATAAAACATGAACTTATGTTCAATAAAATAAATAATTAAACTGAATGTGAAGTTGAATAAACTCTAATTGTATCATATCAGTTTAATAAATTATGTTGATTTAGGTGAATATAAAAGAATCCAATATATAAAAAACTATTGTTTTTTATTAATTTAAAAACTTTCTCAAAACTAAATCTGTTTTTCAGTTTTCTGGAACATCTTTCAATAATCTTTCATTTATATTGTACTAAATCTAATTTAGATAATTATTACACAAATTCTATTATATTTAAACTTTTATTTGTTTTTATTCTTATTTTTAAATAAACATATTTTTATTAAAAGATAAATATTCTTTTGATGTTGAAATTATCCAACAGAATATTCAAATCAATATAATAAGAAAACATATAGCCATACAAATATTTTTTTATGTAAATACTTTTTGTTTTCGATACTAACATATATATGGCCACGTAAGCTATACCATATTGAAATAAAATACTTCAAAAGCTGCAAATTTTAAATAGAATAGCGAGGGAAAAATAAACATTACTCTTGAGGTTTGAACTTGAAAAGGCAAATTTTTTCAAGTTATGTGAAATATAGATGAAAAAGGAAAATATATACCAATTTTTTATAAAAAAAAATAAGAAAAAAGGATTCGAATATAAATTTGTAAAAAGAAAAATTCAAAATAGATGTGGTGGTATCACGTTGGTTATTAAATGATGAGTAACTTGTCACAATTGGTATTTATGGTTTTTTATTAAATGATGAGTAACTTGTCACAATTGGTATTTATGGTTTTTTATTAAATGAGGAATTTGTTACATTGGTATTCGTCTTGTGACTTAAAAGGCGAGATGATTATTCATTAGTTTGAATTTCCTTCTACGAGACTGCTAAACTAATCATTTAGATTTATGCTTAAGTTTTTTCAAATGATTACAATTTTTAGATATTTTTAAAATAAAAGTCAACTTACCAAAACTCGTTACCAAAGAAAATCAGGTTTACTTCCGTTAACTACATTAATTTATTTGATTAAATATATTTTTACCCGTATTTTTTGGATCTTACTTTAAATACATAAAATATATTTTTCTTTCATAAATTATATAAATTTCATAAATTATTCTAATTGCAGAAATTCTATTAATGTTTATGTGTTAAATACCTACTAAATCTGTTTGTAATTCGAGAATCTGGTTTTAATTTAGATTTATTTTGAAATTAAAATCAGATTTTCGAAATAAAACAAAGTTTAATAACAATTTAACGTGTAAAATTTAACAAAATTTCTGTATTCGGAATAATTTATGAAGTTTATATAGTTTACGGAAAAAAACACAGTTTATGTAATTTATAAAAAACCTAAAAAATATGGGTAGAAATAAGATTATTTATATAAATTTATTTATTTGACGGAAATAAACTCAAACAAAATCAAAGCTATATTAAAGCGCCAAGAAAATCCAAAAAAGAAAAATGAGTTGAAAGAAAAACCTATTAAAATTAACAATTCAAAACACAATTCCAAAATAGTCACCGCCCAAAAAAAAATCTTTTTTTTTTCTAGAGAGAGAGAGAGACAGGGAGACAACTTTGTTGTGGATAAAGACATTCATTTCTATTTTGTCTGCAAAAATTCTCACGGGCAATTGGAGAGAGGAAACAGAGGTGGTGCACAAGAATCTTTCCTCCATCCTTCAAGACTTGTATGATCAATTTCTTCCGCATTTTAAATAACTATTCTCTGTTTTTCGGTACCTGTTCTTCCTAGAAATTTTGCTTCTGTTCTGTAACATTGTTCAAAAAAACTTCAAATTCTCCTCCTTCTTCCCGATTATTTCTCATCCAGGTTTCAAAAATTACGATAATTTGACTCCTTCTTCATCTGGGTTGTCTTCTTGTTTACGCGTGTCTGTTCCACTTTTGATCTGTTCTTCTGTTACTCTTCTACATTTTCGTAACATTCAGATTTGAGAATGTTCTAACTTTGAATCAGTCTTTCTTCTGTTCTTCATTTTGATTGAACTGTTGAATGTCAGATGGGGAAAAAGTAGCAATTTTTATGAAATGAGATTCTGTTATATCGCTAGGGTAAAGGAAAAGTTGAAGGTGTAGAAACTCTAGAGTTCTGATATCTTACAAATTGATTTGGGTCTTCGAGGATCTGATCTGAGTCTTTGTTTTGTTTTGGTGGGTGATATATGCAGTGGAATGGGAAGAGAAGTTGTTGAGGTGCTTATGGATCGAAACGCCGACGTTTCAAGCGGTAGAGTTCACGTTGCTCCTAAGATAGCTGCAGAGGAGCCTGAGGAGGACTTTGAAGTCAAACAATGCACCGAGGAGGAATCTCTTTCTGAGATTGCACCAAAAGTGGAAACTGCTGAGAAATTTGGAGCTCAAAAATCGCTTAAAACCCGTAATGGAAATGCTAAAGTTTCAAAGGTAAAACTAATCCCAGATGTTCTTGGATTTATACGAGATGGGAAGTTGTAGAAATGAGTGAGTCATGAAGGCGAATTTGAACTGTTTGTTTATGGTTTTTGCAGCAAGATGCTCCTGTTCTCGCGGTTAGGAAGCCATTGCAACCTGAGAACAAGAAGCATATCGATGACGATGATAATTGCTCCATCGCTTCTTCGTATCCTTTGATACTTGATGCTTATGTATATNTAAAATTAATTTTAAATAAAACTTAAAATTATATAAATATTTAATTTATATTTACTAATAAAATATAATTTACGAATATTTTTTCCCACGCATGGCGTGGGTATGAATCTAGTAAAGTGTTATATTAGACTTTTGAAGCCAGTTGAATTTGATATGAGTGTTTAACTGTTTTGTTTGTATCCTTATGTTATAAAACATGAACTTATGTTCAATAAAATAAATAATTAAACTGAATGTGAAGTTGAATAAACTCTAATTGTATCATATCAGTTTAATAAACTATGTTGATTTAGAGGAATATTCAAATCAATATAATAGGAAAACATATAGCCATATAAATATTTTTTGGGCAAATGTATAAAATATCACTTTTCTAAGTTTTTATTTCAAAAATACTATTATTACTTTAAATTTCTAATAATAGCATAAATTTAAAATTAAAATTCATTAAAATTATATTCTAATAGAAAATTAAACGCTAAATTGGAAAAAACGAACCTAAATTTAATACTTTAAGTTTATGTATAATTTATTTAAAATAAATAAGTATTTGTGCTATTTTTTAAAAGTTTAATTTTGCAATGCTAGATTTAAAAAAAAAACTTTAAAAATGTTATTTTATGGTATTATTCGTATTTTTTTGAGATGTATACTTTTTGGGAAAAAATGAACCCAAATTTAATAATTTAAATTTATATATAATTTATTTAAAATAAATATTTTTACATAAATATTTGTGGTATTTTTTAGAATTTAATTTTGTAATGTTAGATTTGTAAAAAAAATTTTAAAAAATATTATTTTATGGTATTATTTGTATTTTTTTAGGTGTATACTTTTTGTTTTCGATACTAATATATATATATATATGTGGCCACGTAAGCCATACCATATTCAAATAAAATACTTCAAAAGCTGCAAAATTTAAATAGAATAGCGAGGGAAAAATAAACATTATTCTTGAGGTTTGAACTTGAAAAGGCAAATAATTTCAAGTTATGTGAAATATAGGTGAAAAAGGAAAATATATACCAATTTTTTATAAAAAATAAGAAAAAAGGATTTGAATATAAATTTGTAAAAAGAAAAATTCAAAATAGATGTGGTGGTATCACGTTGGTTATTAAATGATGAGTAACTTGTCACATTGGTATTTATGGTTTTTATTAAATGAAGAATTTGTTACATTGGTATTCGTCTTGTGACTTAAAAGGCGAGATGATTATTCATTAGTTTGAATTTCCTTCTACGAGACTGCTAAACTAATCATTTAGATTTATGCTTAAGTTTTTTTCAAATGATTACAATTTTAGATATTTTTAAAATAAAAGTCAACTTACCAAAACTCGTTACCAAAGAAAATCGGATTTATTTCCGTCAACTACATAAATTTATTCGATTAAATATATTTTTATCCGTACTTTTTAGATCTTACTTTAAATACATAAAATATATTTTTCTTTCATAAATTACACAAACTTCATAAATTATACTAATTGTAGAAATTTTATTAATGTTTATGCGTTAAATACCTACTAAATCTGTTTGTAATTCGAGAATCTGGTTTTAACTTAGGTTTATTTTGAAATTAAAATCAGATTTTCAAAGTAAAACAAGGTTCAATAACAATTTAACGTGTAAAATTTAGCGAAATTTCTGTATTCGGAATAATTTATGAAGTTTATATAGTTTACAGAAAAAAACACAGTTTATGTAACTTATAAAAAACCTAAAAAGTATGGACAGAAATAGATTTATTTATATAAATTCGTTTATTTGACGGAAATAAACTCAAGAAAATCAAAGCTATATTAAAGCGCAAAATCCAAAAAAGAAAAATGAGTTGAAAGAAAAACCTATTAAAATTAACAATTCAAAACACAATTCCAAAATAGTCACCGCCCAAAAAAAAACTTTTTTTCTAGAGAGAGAGAGAGACAGGGAGACAACTTTGTTGTGGATAAAGACATTCATTTCTATTTTGTCTGCAAAAATTCTCACGGGCAATTGGAGAGAGGAAACAGAGGTGGTGCACAAGAATCTTTCCTCCATCCTTCAAGACTTGTATGATCAATTTCTTTCGCATTTTAATTAACTATTCTCTGTTTTTGGGTACCTGTTCTTCCTAGAAATTTTGCTTCTGTTCTGTAACATTGTTCAAAAAAACTTCAAATTCTCCTCCTTCTTCCCGATTATTTCTCATCCAGGTTTCAAAAATTACGATAATTTGACTCCTTCTTCATCTGGGTTGTCTTCTTGTTTACGCGTGTTTATTCCACTTTTGATCTGTTCTTCTGTTACTCCTCTACATTTTCGTAACATTCAGATTTGAGAATGTTCTAACTTTGAATCAGTCTTTCTTCTGTTCTTCATTTTGATTGAACTATTGAATGTCAGATGGGGAAAAAGTAGCAATTTTTATGAAATGAGATTCTGTTATATCGCTAGGGTAAAGGAAAAGTTGAAGGTGTAGAAACTCTAGAGTTCTGAGATCTTACAAATTGATTTGGGTCTTTGAGGATCTGATCTGAGTCTTTGTTTTGTTTTGGTGGGTGATATATGCAGTGGAATGGGAAGAGAAGTCGTTGAGGTGCTTATGGATAGAAACGCCGACGTTTCAAGCGGTAGAGTTCACGTTGCTCCTAAGATAGCTGCAGAGGAGCCTGAGGAGGACTTTGAAGTCAAACAATGCACCGAGGAGGAATCTCTTTCTGAGATTGCACCAAAAGTGGAAACTGCTGAGAAATTTGGAGCTCAAAAATCGCTTAAAACCCGTAATGGAAATGCTAAAGTTTCAAAGGTAAAACTAATCCCAGATGTTCTTCGATTTATACGAGATGGGAAATTGTAGAAATGAGTGATTCATGAAGGCGAATTTGAACCGTTTGTTTATGGTTTTTGCAGCAAGATGCTCCTGTTCTCGCGGTTAGGAAGCCATTGCAACCTGAGAACAAGAAGCATATCGATGACGATGATAATTGCTCCATCGCTTCTTCGTATCCTTTGATACTTGATGCTTATGTATATATGTACTTGATACTTCCTGAAACCAAAAATGTTCCTTAACGATATTTACTCACAGCGTGGCAACATCAATGAGGATGGGTAAGTCTGGAGTGACTCATGGAAGTGCTCCAACGTTCAGGAGTGCTCAACGTGCAGAGAAACGCAAAGAGGTAAGTAAATATTCCACCTTTCTGATGCCACAACTTGGTCATAAACTCATTATAGTCTAGCCACGCCCAAATAAACTCGTAATCATTCTGCATTAAAAATGGAACATTCATCAAGTCTACTCTGTTCTGTTTACTGATTGATACTATGTCGGGTTTGTGTGGCTTAGTATTACCAAAAGCTCGAAGAGAAAAACCAAGCGCTTGAAGCTGAAAGGAACGAGCTTGAACAAAGGCAAAAAGTAAAGTACACAATCTTCCCGTAGATGCATGTTTTTTCAGATTCTAAATAGAAAACCTCATTGATTTCAATGTTTTGCAGGAAGAACAAGAAGCAGCCTTGAAACAACTTAGAAAGAATCTAAAGTTCAAGGCTAAACCCGTCCCCAACTTCTACTACGAGGCGCCTCCTGCAAAACCCGAGCTCAAAAAGGTATATTTCGACCAAAACTCTTTTTGTTCGGAAGTCCCAAGAGTCTCACGTATTGTTCTTGTGATAACTTATGTTCTATTTGTTTCTAGCTTCCTTTGACGCGTCCAAAATCGCCAAAACTCATTCTTTCTCGGAGAAAAAGCTTCAGCGATGCAATCAGCTCAACTTCACGAGACGAGATTCTAAAGACAGTCTCTAATCGGAACCGACACAGCACTGGAACAGTTCAGAATAAAGACGATCCCAAGAACAAAAACACCACTGCTGCACACGACAGATCTGTCAAAGGTAAAGCTGGATTACAACCGGTTAATGAATGCTCGGAAGAAGCCCCCCAGGCTTGAAAAGGTGATGAATGATGGTTTGTTGGTCTGTGTCTACTCAAACTAACTTTGATCTTACCGGAGAAATTTAGAATCAAAACAAAGACCCTTTGTTTTTTCGGTTATTTCCGGTATATCTTTGGTTCGCAATGTAACAGTCTTTCTCGGTTTTAATTTGTAACGTGAAACTTTGATGTTCATTGTTTGAAGTACTCGTAAGGTTTCAATTTGTATATTTCAAGTGTTGTCGGATTTAAAGCTGATTAAATTAATGTTTACCGAAACAATCCTTAATCGGTTATTAAAGGAAACCGGTTAGGAGAATCTTAATTTAAGCTAAGATTAGCTAATCGATGGATTTATTAACAGACAGCACATCAGTTGTGTCAACCGATCATCAAGTATTCACTTTAGGAGCTCAAAAAGCAGCAGTGGAACCAAAAAACGTTTGATGCTTCTTGGTACTGCCACAGAATCAGAGTTCACAAGTGCTCTTATAACTAAACATGTCAAGTGGAATATACAATTTGAGATCAGGTCTACAAAGATTGGTTTCTTCAATCTGATTCATTGTTCTTGAAATCAAAGTAGATGGAAAAAGATTGATGTTATGTGTGAGCTGATTGTGAAGACGATATTCTTGAATGGTTATGCTCACCTTCATAAGTCACAATTAACATCGAAGTTTCATCCATACATCGTTCGACATGCTTCCTTGCCGGACAACCTCTCACACTGCTGCATTTATAGTATCCCCTGCAAACGAAAAAACAAGGGAGACTATTCAGAACACATAAATTTAGAGGCTTATTTATGCCGTGTATATATATACCGCGGATGTGGTGAGCCCTTTATTGGTTTCTGCCCGTATTTCCTCCATGAATACTCATCCGGGGGAATATCTGCAATCTTGTTACTGATTGCAGGCACCTTGATCGACCGTTTCACCCTCAGTTTCCTGTTACAGATCAAACATTTACAAAGAGATGCAAAAACAATTAAAGGGTCCCATTGCATTGCCACAAAGAAAATGACGAAAACCTTTTCTTGGAACAATGACATTTGCTTCGACTTCCGCATTTCAAACTACTAGAGCACGTTTTCCGGGAATGCTGAAAAGCCCCATGGGATAATCCGGTCAAATGGAATGAGTTCCTATCGTAATCCGCCACACTAGCATCCATACTCAGAGATGACACAAATGATCTTGACCCATTTGATACATTTGGGGTATAGCAACTACTACCACACCCATCAAAGTTAAGGTTTACGCTGCTATTGCTCCTAGAGTAAGCTATTTGCTGGTGATTGTGGATTAACTGATAAGGAGCTCGAAAAGGCGGTTGCTTTAGCTCTAGAAAGGACTTTTCAACGCCCATTCTGTTACCAAGCATCAATGGAGGACGACCCAATTGGTGTTTCGGGTCAATCTCATCATAACCAAGAGGAGCTGGAACCATCCGAAGAGGCTCGGGTGCAAGAACTTGAGTGTAGTCACTACTTACATCATTACCACAGCAAATAGGACTCTCCAAGAAGATATGTTGAGGAAAAGATGACCTAAACTTATTGTTGATTCTCCTAAACTTCCCATGACCTAACTCTCTGGTCAATAGAGAGGCTACTCTCTTGAACTTGGAAACTACTTCTCTTGTATCAACCATTAGAGCTTTGGGATCACTGGTTTGTTGTGATAAGAAATTTAAGACTCCATGACAGCTTTCTATAGCTGATTTGTTAGCAGCTTCAACTTCCTCCATTTTTTTCTTCCACACAAGCTTCAGAAGAGAGAAGAAAACCCTAGTTTTTCAATTCCCAAAAGATCCCAAAATCGACATCCCAGAGGATCTAAACCCGATAAGGCATGAAAAAAGGTACATTAAATCTAACTAAATCAAATCCAAATTAAGAACCCAACCCTTAATAACTAACCCTAGGAAGAAACCAATCACCATAAGTTTCTCCAAATGCTGAACCTTTCTAAATCTTTCGAAGCAATATTGCAAAGTAAAATCTAAACTCAATCTCGAGAGCTAAAATATGAGATCTTTATTACACCCAGGAAGATAAAATTAGCTCATGATAAGGGGAAAAACCTCCTTAATTTTTCAGAAGCTTAACAGAAAGATGAGACCTTGTTTAATACCCAGAAGATAATATTAGCCCAAGAGTAAGAAATCACCCAGGAAATTAGGATAAAATAAAGAGAAAGATCTGTCTTGTTTGTTTCTTTATGAAATGTTGAGAAAAGTGTCAAAGGTTATGACTTTTGCTTTCTCCATTTTGTGGGTGGGGAAGAGGTATGAGTCATACCGTATGACTCACATTTACCAAAAATTCCTCTACCACCATTGCAAATTTTTTAATACAAATTCATTTATTTATTAAGTCTAAGGAGACCAAAATTCAATCGATATTTCTTTTAACAGTTAAAGTTACTACACTATTATTAACAACAACAAAATTGCTATTAAAAAGGCTAAAATCGAAACCAAATTAAAGAGTGTGTCCCGTCGCATTACCAGAGGAGAAAGAAAAAAACAGAGCTTTAGGTTAAAGATTTGAGATGGGACCTACTAATATACCTACTTTGATTTACATTTTTTTCGAACAAATAAATATGATTTAATCACAAACAGTGTCAAATTTAGATAATTTAGCCCTAACATGTTTATATACGTTGAAAAAGCCAAAGCTGTAACGATACGATTCATGCTTTATTATCTTTAAAATTGAATTCCCAGTTGTGTATCAAACAAATTAATAATCACTTCTTTATAAAAGAAGCATAATTGAAAAGAAAAGGATTTCCTTTGTTAATTCATCTTCTTGCTTCTAATGACTCAAGCCATGACAAAGATCCAGCTATCAAGAATTTGCTAGGCAATGTCCCAGGCGATGGTGCTAAATACGTTATCTTCTTCCTCTGCACATCAACTTCAGTAACATAAACAAACCCAGAAACATTGCTGCATCAAAAGAAAAATGAGAGAAAGGAAGAAATATCAGAAACCCAAGCATTAAAAAAAGGTTTTTGATTCTGTAAACAACAAGAATCTCTCGGGATTACCTTGAGACGATCTGGTCTGGTTCTTCTGCATATGAGACAGCGAGTACAGAATGCAGCAAATCCCGATCATCGATAGTGACAGGTGTTATCCTCAACGGATTAGAAACCGGGTCAGACCCGATTGGAAGAGCTGATCTTGGAGCTTGTGGTCCACCACCAATGCGGAACACTTGCAGATCACTGAAACTCGATGTGTTGGCATACGGCGAGAGTTCTTTCGATAGACCGTAGAAATATTCCTAGACAAATTAAAGTTTCAGAATTGTGATATGAAAAAGGGTAATTAAGAAGATATGAAAATGAAAATATTATATACCTGAATCCTGTAACTCCTAGATCTTTTACGTACGTTACGGTCCCTAGCCACAACTCCACCGGACTTGTGAAGTTTAACAACGTTGACATTACTCTTACTTCTAAGCACATCTTTAAGCATGCTGAAGAGTTTTTCTTGACCCAATACAAGTACAACCGACGCGTTGAATGTGTCTATTGCATGGAGAAGCAGCTGCAAAACAAACGAAGGTAATGTTCAACCAAATGTTTGGGCAATAAAAATACACTCTTAAACTATTTTTCCTTAAAAGGATCTAACTTTACCAAAAAAAGTTACGCTAATAATGAGCTATTACCTCGTAACCAAGACCCTCGATCCAACCCATGGTGTTAATCACCATTCCAGCAGCTCGAGATTCAGGATTTCCAACACACTGTCTCTCCAGCATTTGAGCAAGTTCTTTCACCAGAGTTTTATACAGTTCACTGTTAACACTGAGAAAGTAATCACAGACAATTTTTTAAAGTTATTCATGGAGAGAAATCATGTATGATGTGGAAGAGAAATTTGATAATCACTTACTTTGGTGTAGTGTGGCCGTAGTAATACGCAAGGGCCATATCTAGAGGAAACCCTTCTACTGGATCCAGTGGCATTTCTATAGGAGTAGCAGCAATAGATCCCGGTATTGTAATTGAGCCCTGGCCAACATCAAGGTCTACAAATGTAGGCTTCCATCCCTGTTTGGCTGCCCAACTAAGAAGCATCTTTGTCAATGTGCTCTTCCCAGAATCCGTAGGCCCTACTACTATAACCCGAGGTCCCTGCAATAAACAGATTTTTAGCACAGAAGTGTTTTAACTCGCTAATATCACATACAACAACAAGATCATCCAGAAGAGTACCTGAGAAGATTCTGGGTCATTAGATGTGGAAGCTTTGGCAAAATGCCTCCTTGCCTCTAGTATGGCGTGCACATTAATGTAGCTAACCATCGGTGTCTAGAAACAGAAACACTGTTAGTTAACAAATCTTGCTCTAATTTTCTAAAAGAAAGAAGCGTGGGAATGCAACAAGAAGTCAACAATCCTACCTCATCTGCTGTATAGTCAGTTTCTGTGACACCATCTATCTCAATTGTAGCTCCATACCAGGTGAAAACCTGCCAATAAACAAAAGGCACGAGACAGTAAAAACAGGGTTTAGAGCTATGATCTTCAGCTTCAAATAAAAGGAACAAAAAAAACCCAGAGAGAAATTCGGCATATAGATCTTCCAGACTATAAAATCTCTATACAACCAATTTAACAATTCGTAACTAGGCAATGGATTCTTTACACAACCTAAAGGCTAAAGCTTAAGTCTTTCGTCCAACTCAAACCCAAGACTTTAAACTACACTCGCAAAGGATGTACCTTTAGAACCCACCATCGAGAAAGAAAACCATAACAGAAACGAAATCATCCCGTGAGAAAGACTATCAATTTGATATCAAGAAGCTCATTCATATAATAGTCATAATCATAAAACTCATAATTTCTCTCAAAACCGCTAAGAGGGTCGCATAGGTAACAAAATGGTACCGCGAATTTCAGGCGAGGAGGGAAGGTACGCCAGATTTCAGGCGGTAGTTCAGAGCCAAAAATTTCAGCTGTCCCGTTAACCACACGGAGTCTGAGAGGCTCGTCGGAGACTTCGATCCTGAGTTCGCTTTCCCTCTCCAATTTCAGCTGCTTAAGAGAGCCAGATCCAGAAACCACACCATTCATAACCGGTGGGTTCATAAGCGGACCACCGTAAGCCATACTTTCACTCGTAGTAAGAAAGATTAGGTCTATTTATAGTCTTTTGATTGCTCCTTTTATTCAACCTATGAAAATTATAACCAAATTAATCAGTGAAACGACTTAAGGAGAGGAAACAGAGAAGAAAGATGCAGACTTGGCTAGATTTACACCAAAACTTGATCCCGAAGTTATAAAGCGCAACAGAGATTCAATTTCCATTAAAAAAAATATCAAATTCAGAACCTAAAAACAAGGGATAGAGTAACACAAATCAGAGAATAATCATACTGAAGAGAGATGATTATAAGAGAACAGCAACAGAGAGATAACTTAGACGAGAGAGAAAGAGAGGAAAAAAGAAAGAATTACCACAAAGGGTCACCGGCGAGAAGAATGACGGCGGCGACGGACGAAAGGCGAGGAGAAAAGGAGGAGGGGATTCGTGAAGTGTGCTTGGGGGATAAACAGTGAAGACAGTTGAAAAACATTCTACTTAGGGTTCACTTTTTATTGGATTTGTTGTTTCCATTTTTCAGTAAGAGCAAATATGGAAAAAGCCGTTAACCGACATCAATCACAATTGCAATCTCACGACAATCGCTTTTCAATTTTTGAGTAATTTGGTATTTGTTTAAAATCACAATAATCTCTAAAAAAAACATAAAATTGATTAACCTCATCCGACAAAATTACAATTGAAAATTCTGACTACAAATTGTGTAACATGTAATATCACAAAGGCATATAACTTTACAAATGTTTTGATTAATTATGACAAAACACCACTCAAATCACTTCAACGTTTCTTTGAATTCTTTCTTCTTCCTTTCCTATCCAAAACAAAACAAAATTAAAGAGAAAAAAACATAAAGAATAAAGAAAATAAAAGGGTTTATTTCCGTCAACTACACAAATTTATACGACTAAACTTATTTCCATCCGTATTTTTTAGTTTTTTTTTAATTAAATAAACTGTATTTTTTTTTCATAAATTACATAACTTTATAAAAAAATTTAATTGTAGCAATTCTATTAATATTTATGCGTTAAATACATGTTAAATCTGGTTCAAATTCGAAAATATGGTTTTAACTTGGGTTTATTTTGAAATTAAAAATAGATTTTTGAAATGAAACAAGATTTAATAACAATTTAACGTGTAAACATTAATGTAATTTCTATTATTGAAATAGTTTATGAAATTTATGTAGTTTATAGAAAAAAATATATTTTATGTAATTTATGAAAAATCCAAAAAATACGAATGAAAATAGATTCAATCGTATAAATTCGTATAGTTTATGAAACTAACCAAAATAAAACGGTTAGCAAGAATTGTGAAATAACCTTATCGTCCTTTGGGATTTACAATCTGAGAGAATATTCCACTGCTTTCTTCGGAGGAAAGGTCATTCACGTCATGCTCTTCGCCTCTCCCACCGACATTAACCGTCACGCCTCCGCCGCCAACATCCTCATGCCTCTCTCCATTATTTGGACTCCGGTGACGAGACCCATCAGCAGTTTCCTGAAGCTGAAGTGCGAATTCGAGATTCCACAAAACGTCTCCCATCGTTGGTCGATCTAATCCGCTATCCGACAAACATTTCTCCGCCGTATCTGCAAACTTCTTCAGACATTCTAAATTAATCTTTCCTTTTAGATTCGGATCGATTATGTCATCCAAAGTCCCTTTCCGCTTGCAGTTCATTGCCCAATCTCCGAGACTCACTTGTTCCTTGGGTAGATTAGGATTTAACGCTGGTCTAGCGCATAAGATTTCGAATAGGACAACTCCAAAAGAGTAAACATCTGATTTCTCAGTTAGTTGTTGTCTTCTAAAGTATTCTGGATCTAAATATCCGAAACTTCCCTTGACGACTGTTGTTACATGTCCTCCGTTCATGTTGGGTCCAGTTTTGGACAATCCAAAGTCGGAAACTTTCGCTACCCAATTCTCATCTAGCAAGATGTTAGTTGTTTTAACATCTCGGTGTATAATCGTGTATTTGGCTCCAGTGTGGAGGTAATGTAGTCCTCTTGCAGCTCCAATGGCGATCTCTAGCCTTCTTTTCCAACTTAATTGTGGTTTCTTCGTGTTGTAGATATGCTCACGGAGTGTTCCTAGAGCCATGTAATCGTATATGAGACACATTTCACCTCCGTCATCACAGTATCCGATCAAGGACACCAAGTGTTTGTGTCTTAATCTCGAGAGAAGTTCGATTTCTGTCTCGAATTCGTTGAGTCCTTGCTCTGAGTTAGGGTTTGATCGTTTGATCGCCACTTTGGTTGTTCCGTCTATAACTCCTTTGTAGACTTTACCAAACCCTCCAACTCCGATGACGTTGGAATCATCAAAATTTTGAGTTCCATGTTTGATTTCGGGCAAGGAAAATCTGCGGCATAAACCTGCTGCAAGGTTGGATAAGTGGCTTCCATTGTTGCTCTTCCCTGAGATAGATGATTTGCTTCCTGATGTGGTAGAGTTTCCATATAAAGGAAGCCAACTTGATGTTTGAGAGTCGCTTCCTTGATATCCCTGTTTCTTTTTGTAGACTGTAAAGCATAGTGCACAGAGTAAAACAGCTGCGACTCCACCAGCCGAGCCAATGATGAAAGCAGTTTTCTTTTCGTTCTTGAATTCTTTTTTAACCTCTTCATTAGCTTGCATAGCGGATGGCTCCGGGTTTGGACCCGCTAGATTTTTCATGGTGTCCATCTTGAAAATCTCTAACCCGTTAAGTTGTGAATCAAGATACTCTGGTTTAGCGAAAACTGATGGAGTCATTTGAAGTGTAATCTCTTCCCCTCCGCTGTTGGCATCAACATACATCGCGTAGTCTTTGTAAGTTGGGATTCCTTTCTCTCCTGTCCATGCGATTATATCTGCAGCAGCGGAATCTGCCTGTGCTGTCTTGTTGTTGATGTAAATGTTGAAAGCCTTCTGGTTAAGTTTGGAAAGCTGGAATTCACAAAAATGAAGTCTTAGGATGTAAGTGAAATTTGTATCAACTTGGAACATCCATGTGAGATTGGATTTGATGTTGATATCCCCGTTTGGTCCTTGAGATCTAGCAGTTTTGTACACATCGGCTGGAGCTATAGAGACTGGCATTTTCTGGTAATTGATTCTAAAATTGTTGCTTGCTTGAAGTGTAACACCAAGCCCAGCGCTAAATATGTAAGGCGCATCGTTGTACCAAGTTCTCGTCAACCCACCAGTGTCTTGGCTTCCAGGGATATCTTGTCCACCGACGTTTAGCCTAAACATTGACTGAAGATTTGCGGTCTTCATATCCGCTGTCTGATCTGAGAAACCAACAAGAACCGCTGTATCAAACAGTTCTGGCATTTGTATCACCTCGATACCATTTATGAAGGCGAATGTGTCTGGGTACTTGTCTGATGGGGTAAATGTGATGCTCAAAACATCTTTTCCGGCGGGTGCAAGGGAGTATTCTCTAACCAGATAAGCTTGTGTTAAGGCTTGACATGTGATAGCAGCGCTGAAGTTGCTCAATAGTGAAACATCATTAGCAGTCACAGCAAAATACGAGTTGGAAATGTTGAGGCCAGTGTATGTTGATGGATAGAAATGTAGCCGGAGCAAATGTCTTTGGTCTCCTTTAACCGGAATGTCATAAGTTGCTGGTGCTGTAAAGATTCTGGCTGTCATATAAGGAACCGTTGATAAAAGCGAAGGGTCTTGATATGTAGCCGTTGCATGAACTGAGTTTCCTGTCTTCAGAAACTTCGTGTCTGGTTCCCATTTTTTCTTGTCTGGGTCAACAGAAGCTTCTGTTGCCCCACAACTCAAAGCGAAATCTTGGCCGTTAGATTTAGTTGGAAAAACCAGGAGAAAGGAGAAACATAAGAGAGAAAAGAGAAACCAAGTAGTCTCGTTCATGGCTGACACATCAACGGGTGGCGAAGAAAACAAATGAGAAAAGCTTTCGTCTTTCGCTTCGCAAGAATTGAGATTGAGAACGTATTATCTTTTTGCGTCTGCAGACAAAACTTGAAGCGTGTTTTTGTTTCTTTTTTCTTATGACCGAACCATGGAACTAAACATGACTTGCCTTGATTAACTTATAAGGTACGTTCTTCTTCCTTGTGTTTTGTTTCTTGCTTTTTCTGGTTTGTTTTTTCTGCAATGAAGTTACTAGTGCTTTCCCATGATTTGTTATTCTGTCTAAAAGAGAAACAGAAGTTTTTAGAAAAATTCGTGGAGGAGAAGATTGCCCGAACAAGCTATGTTTAGTATTTAGTTAAAAAAATTAAAAATACTTTTTTCTTTGACTCAATCTAAATATAGAAACCCATCAACCAATGTTTCAATATAATTTTTTTTGTTGACTTGATCGTAATTAGACTAGAATAATTTCTTACACTCTTTTCTTGGAATGTTTAAGGATCTAAACAAAGAAAATTGAGTCAAACATCAAATATAAACAATGGAGGACAATAACTTTGGCCTCTCTATCCATTGCTTAAATCAATGGTGAAAACTACTTTGTTGTCATATCCATTAAAGCACCTTGAGTCTACTCAAAATTTATTTGGTCGGGTTGGACAAAATCCAACTAAAGAAGGGCATAAAGAAGACATTTAATCAACCCGACCCATTGTAACCTCCTTGCTGGCCGCGTAGTATGTTCGTGCGCGGCCATCAAACAAAGAACATACATAAACAAAAGTCTGGAAGATTCAAAGCGCAGAACTTTGATAATCTCTTAAAGAGGTAATACATCATTAGCTTTCGACCACTGTGTGTTTGTCTGCACATTGAGTGAAAAATAATAAAATGGTGAGAAGAAGAGAAGGTCTTACATTGCCAATCTCAGCACCGACACTTCTTGATGTTAGAACAACAACAACAACACCCACAGGATCACATAGACCAAAACAACGGTTATCAAAACAACTATCTATGTGCGAGACACCACGAGACATTGCTTGGGAAAAACGAAGGCGTCATATGATAATGATTCAGGAGAATAAGCTGGTTCATAAAGGTGCTTCAGACAATCTTAGTGAACATACAAAACTAACCGATGAGGATTTAAACGAGCTAAAAGGATCAATTGAGCTAGGCTTCGGTTTCAATGAAGAAGCAGGACAAAAGCTTTGCAATACATTACCAGCTCTTGATCTTTACTTTGCGGTGAATCGGCATCTCTCGCCTCTCCCCTCACCTAGCAGCAGCCTTAGCCGCAACTCATCTGCATCAACTATTTCGAACAGTGTACTTTGTAGCCCGAGAGAAACTGATTCAGATTCATCGAAGATCTTACACCCAAGTAAGTAGAACCTCAAAAATACTCATCTTTTGTGCTAAATTTTAGATATGATAACAATCACTATAACAAATTATGAATTTTGATCGATCTTTTGTCTGTGGTTTTTCTTTGTAGGTGACAATCCTCAACAAATAAAACAGAGATTGAGACATTGGGCACAAGCAGTTGCATGCTCTATGAGGCAGTCTTGTTGATGAGTGTATGTAACTATGTATATGTGATTTTCAACTTCAATCGCTCAGATTTTCTTTTGAAAAATAGAAAAAAACCTTGATATAATGTAAAGAAAAGAGAAATTTTTTGGAGAAAGAAATGTCAGAAAAACAGAGAAATTTTTTTTATTGCTATGTATATACAAATAGATATTTTCCCCAGAAAACTCAAACGACTCAAAGTGCAACGAAATGGGTGGTGATATTCACAAATAGATAAATGGGTGTGCTTTCCAATAGATAAATAAATATAGGGTGCAAAAATTCAAACTTTGGAAGATAAAAGAAAACACTTCTGGATTCTTCGTAAAACCTAGAAGCCTCCAGGTCAGGGCAATTGAAACAAAGAAACCAAAGGAAGTTTCAGATAATCAAACACAAACTCCGGTGTCCGGCGAACGGAACTAAGTACGATTCTCAAGACCCAAATCAAAGTCTCACTTACTAGTTTCGAGAAATAAACAAAGGAGGACTAAGTATCTGCCATGGCTCCTGATGCTTCTGCTGCTCTTGCAGGTCTGTTCCTTCTTCTATATTGCCTCTGATTTGCGTATTGAAGTTGAACACTTTGTGGGAGAGTATAACTTTCATTGCTGATTCAAATCTCTAATTTTGTGTTTTTGTTCCTCTTTGATTTCTTACTCTAGCGAGGGAGAAAGTTCAGCAATTCCTAAATGCAGCTTGTACAGGGAATCTTGATTTCCTTAAGAGTAAGTTCGTTAATTACTTAAGGAGAGTGTTATTGCGTCGATTTTCTTCTGATGTTTTGTTTCTAAGCAGATGTTGCTAAGCAGCTTGATGAAGGAAAAGACTTGAAAAGAACTGTTGAGAGTATCAAAGACGCAAACAAACGTGGGGCTCTTCATTTCGCTGCAAGAGAAGGGCAAACTGAAATATGCAGATATCTCTTGGAAGAGCTGAAACTCGACGCTGACACTAAAGATGAAGCTGGTTTGCTGTTCATTCTATTTTACTGTTGCAGAAAATTCTCTAATTTGAAACTTGATCTATGAGATTGTAATGATTTTGCAGGAGATACTCCGCTTGTTCATGCTGCAAGGCAAGGACAGATTGGAACCGCAAAGTATCTTTTAGAGCACGGAGCCGATCCTACTATAGCAAGTGAACTAGGTGCCACAGCATTGCATCATGCTGCTGGGACAGGTTGGTTTTCAACTGCTCTGTTTTATATTTCGTTTCATTTTCTCAGGTCATGAAGTATTCGGTTTTGCTTATATGCATTCGCAATACATTTATTAGGAGAAATCGAGTTGCTAAAGGAACTGCTTTCTAGAGGTGTTCCCGTTGATTCTCAAAGTGAGTCTGGCACGCCATTAATCTGGGCTGCTGGCCACGACCAAAAAGATGCTGTGGAAGTCTTGTTAGAGCACAATGCCGATGTAAACTTTTGTTTATATCTCTATTTGATTGTCCATCTAAACCGTACTTTAATATAAATCTTAAAGACTGTTACTTTATTGATTCTGCAGCCTAATGCTGAGACCGAAGATAATATCACACCGTTGTTATCTGCTGTGGCGGCTGGTTCTTTAGCATGCTTAGAGTTGTTGGTCAAGGTTTGGCATCTTCCTATTCTGAAGTGTTGTTTTGTTGCAGTTGCTTAACTTCTTAAATCAGAACTACCAAAAAAAAACTTGATCTTTTTTTGTATTTACAGGCAGGTGCGAAAGCTAACGTTTTTGCTGGTGGTGCAACTCCGTTACACATTGCGGCTGATATTGGAAACCTCGAGTTAATTAATTGTTTACTCAAAGCGGGGGCTGATCCTAATAAGAAGGACGAGGTGAAACCAATTTGGTTATCAGTTCATTAGCTAATGCCTTTTCTTTAGTTAGTTCAGACACATTTTTCAGAAACCAGTACAATTATTTGCCTAACTGCTAACTGTAAACTCATAATATGCAGGAGGGAAATAGGCCGATTGATGTTGCGGCTGCAAGACACAACAGAAAGGCTATTGAGATCCTTTTCCCGTTAACAACAAAACCTGAATCTGTTTCGGATTGGACAGTAGATAGAGTTCTGGCTAACGTGGAATCAAACAAAGAACTGGTATTAGATCTCTCTTGGTTTTGTTGTCTCGAACGTTTTGGAATTCTTTTGTCTGAAACAAAACATTTTCAGGAACAAGAGGGAAACTCAAACAAGGCAGAGTCCAGAGAGACTAGGATCAAGAAAGATCTTCCTGAGGTGAGGTGCTTCATACTTTGATCAATATGCATTTCTCTTACATAAAAGTTTCCGAGTACTTAAAGATTATCATTTTAAACTCTCACAGGTCTCTCCGGAAGCAAAGGCGAAAGCCGCAGAAGCAAAAGCAAGAGGACAAGAAGCTTTCCACAGAAAGGATTTCCAGATGGCAATTGATGCCTACACACAAGTATTCAACACTAAAATCTCTTCTAAACTCAAAAGAAAGATTCTTAACTTATGTTTATAATTTTGTGATTTTGTGGCGTTATGTTTGAACAAAGGCGATTGATTTTGACCCGACGGATCATACATTATTCTCAAACCGAAGTCTTTGCTGGTTGCGACTTGGACAAGCTGAGCATGCCTTATCTGATGCTAAAGCCTGCAGAGAACTAAAATCGGACTGGCCTAAAGGATGTTTCAGAGAAGGCGCTGCTCTGCGTTTGCTAGAGGTAATAAAAAAACTATCAATTTGTTTGTTTGTTTGTTTATCGTTTAAGACTGTATAACTCACCGAGTTAGTGATGAATCTTTAGCGATACGATGAGGCAGCTAATGCATTTTACGAGGGAGTATTACTTAGCCCTGAAAGCAAAGAGCTCGTTGATGCTTTCAGGTTCGTTTTGTAACCTTTGTGATCTTTGATTTTTATCATTTTGTATTGGTTTTTCGAGATAACTCACTTATTTTTCTGTTTCGTCTACAGAGAAGCTGTAGATGCCGGAAGGAAGTTTCACGGCGCCGACAAGATGAAGGCTAAATCTTAAGATCTTCGAGAGATGGCCTAGAAACCATAAAACTTCAGTTGCCTAGTTTTTACTTTATGTACTTCAAACTTGAGAAAAGAAAAAGATATTTTTAATAATATATAAAAAATGGTAAAACATTAGACTGATTTTGGAAAGGGACGACACTATTTTACTACATAAACTATGGTTGTCTACGGTTTTTCCATTTAAATTTCGGATCTCTCTATTATACCATATAAACTAACAATGTACATTTTAATTTTACACGAATTATTAACATGTTTTTATAATTCTACAAATCATTGTCTTTTGAATAAATTGCGACAATTAAAATTAACTATATTTACCATATAACCCGAAAACCGACTCATTGAATAATTGCGGTTGGCGAGTTTACTCCTTTTAACCAATTGAGTAAACACAATTGTGAAGATTTATATTATGTGAGTTATGTGGTAGACGCAGTGAAGATTTGGATTATGTGAGTTATGTGGTAGACGCAATTAACTTCAATTGATCGTGATTTATCCAAAAAATAGCTATTTGGGGAATTGTGAAGACATATCAATAGTTCATGTAAAATTAAGGTGTACATTGTTAATTCATGTAGTATAATAGAGAGGTCCAAAGTTCATGTGAAAAAACCATTGACAGCCATAGTTTGTGTAGTCAAATAGTATCGTCCCTTTTGGAAATGGTAAAAAACATTTGTCGATCTCTGTTTTATTTTGTTTTGAGGAATAAGAAATCAAGATCACTGATGCTTTCAGTAGCATCTGCAACTATCGCAGTATTCGTCTCCTGTGTTTGCGTTTGCGTTTGCGTTTATGTTTGTTTGACGTTGTGGAAATTTGTAGGAGATTTGGCTACTTACAATGCCCATTGTGAGTTTTGAAGGGTTGAAATTTCAATGGGCTGCTATTCTACGTGTTCTTGAGATGTCTATAATGGCGGCTTTTTCAAGCTTTGTGCATTTATTAGAGATGACATATGTCTATTTATTCCTTAGGTGTCATCTGTATCTTATTCGTACGTAGTCCAAGTTTCAAAGTATCCATATTTTCCGATTAGTTAACTGATATCAAAATTTTGATTACTTTTGTTTCCTGTTGCATGTTGTTCTAAGTATTATTAAATTATGCGGTTAAAATGTTCAATTTAATTAGAACTAGATTTTGATCAACGACTTAGGAAAAAATATTCATACATTGTAATTAATTATTTATTTAGTTAACGTAAATTAGATATATATATATATATATATAATTTAGAGTAATATCCTAAAATAGTACTTTTTAAAGTTTTTCCTCCAAATCTAGCATCATAAAATTAAATTCCCAAAAATAGCACAAATACTTATGTGAAAATACTTATTTATTCTAAATAAATTATACATAAACTTAAAGTATTGTATTTGGGTTCATTATTTTCAATTTAGGATTTAATTTTTTTCTATTAAAATATAATTTTAATGCATTTTAATCTTAAATTTGTGCTATTATTGGAAATTTAAACTAATGATGGTATTTTTGGAACAAACTTTAAAATAGATGCTATTTTGACATTTTGCCCTATAATTTACTTGGCATTTAAAATAAATTTTCTAAACGTTTTAATACTAATTACAAAAATATATAGATAATGGAAATTGGATTACACCAAATAGATTTAAAATAGTATCTATCATTAGATAAAATTGTAAGATGTGATAAATATTCAATTAAAACTAAAACTTTTGTTTTATTATTTTGTTTGAGAATTTTTAAAATTTTATAATATTTTTTATATTTATATATAATTTATAACAAAATACAATTTTAGGTCGAATATTAAAATTTATATATAAATATTTTCTTAATTGCTGTTTTCGTAAATACTTTTAGTTAAATTATTGTTTATATTGATATTTATCTTAAAATGTTCTAATATTGTGAACATAGCGTGTACATCGTAAAATCACACGTCGACAAAAATTTATTTTTTGTTAATGATTCTCAATTAATATATTAAGGATATTGGTATTGGTTATAATTATTATTTACTTATTAAACTGGAGACATTATTTTGTCTTATTAACAAACATTATTTAAGTAAAGGTAATGTTATGGAGATGTGATGGAGACTGACAAGTGAAAGTTGAACTTGAAGATCTTCAGGCAGTTGACAAACTCGTAGTTAACAATTAAATGCCACGAGCGTATTCCCTGACCATTGGTATTCAAGCTGTTTGAAAACGGCGTCGTTAAGTACCAAACCGCCAGTTACTACACTGATCAACGATTTCTCCACCAGTCGCTGCGTTCGTCGCAGATATTCGTCACCTGCGTTTGCGTTTAATTTCATGTTTTTTTATTGTTATTACATTTGAGAAGCATTAAAAATATAAATAGAACTTGATACGAAATGAAAGGGCGTTTCCGATAGGCCTGTCAATTTGCTCATTTACCCGCGGGTCCCGCCCCGTTTGACTCGCCGTGGGACGGGTGCGGGTCGAAGGAAAAAAAAAGTTTATATGCGGGGCGGGTGTGGGTCGAAATTTTGGTATAGCGGGGTGGGTGCGGATTTCGTTTTATTATTTTGCGGGTTGGCGGGTATCCGCAAATTTTGGGTTAAAATTATTTGACCAAAATTTAAACTAATTTAATTATAAACCAATTTAATTTTAAACCAATTTAATTCTAAACCAATTTAATTCTAAACCAATTTAATACCAAACTTGATATTCAAAATTTATATAATTTGATGTTTTAAAAATTGAATTATGATATATTTGATGTATTAATTTTAAATTTATTATTATTTAGATTTATTTCAATTAAATATTTTAAAAAAAAATTAAAACGAAGCGGGTTTTGCGGGTAAAAAAAATTTTTGAACGGCGGGTCATGCGGAGCGGGTCTCACCCGCTTGACAGCACTAGTTCCCGAAACATGATTTTTGTAATAGATAAAATGACGAGTTACTTACCCTTAAACATCTACCGCAAGAGTCACGACCACGGGGTCCAACCGGACCACAAAAAGCTGTCCAGCCGTACCTTTGACGCCACGCAAGCGGTTGGTTTCCATCCCATGTCGAGCAATATGCACTTGCTCGGTAAAGATCCCACCCGATTTGTGAAGGATTGTAGAAATGGTAAGTCGCTCTTACGTTGGACGCAGATTGAGCCGTTGCTCTGGACGCAAACGCACATAGCAACACAAACACACATATGCTAAGTCTCGACATTCTTAATTCCTCTATACTTGTTTTTCTTATAGATAGATGATAGATGAATAAACAATTGATGAACTCTATTTATAGAAACTTATGTACTATGAAATGACTAGTTTAGCCTAGTAAAATTTTTGGAGAGTCGTATACGATTTTCTTTGGGTTTGATTTGAATATTCAGCGTACTACTTTTCTTGGGAGATTTTTCTTGTATGGATGACATTTTACAGATACATAGTAATGTGTCACATACACACATCAAAATTATCTTTATTATAATATTTTCTGGAGTAGTTTATGTAGGCGTGAGCAAAACAGAAATTGAATATTACTGTATTTATTTCACTTGATAATGAAAGGATTACAACGAATTCTTAAATAGGTAACATGAATCAATAATCTAATGACAAGTGTTATTGAATACACAGAGCGTGAGATCCAGGGGAATCATATCTATTGAGCAATTGGATTTCTTGGGTGCTGCTAATCGTACGTCATTTCTGTTGAGGAAGATGCTCTGTGATTTTTGCAGAGGCTGATGTTGCAGGAAGGAGTTTCGTCGTTTGTGTTTTGGGCTTGTCATTGGGTGATTTTGAGTTCATCAGCTCGGCTGAACTGTTGGGTCCGGATGTGCTAATAGTTTCAGCTACAATAAAGTTCGGAAATTGAAGAACTTGGCCTCTTATTGAATATTAGGACAACACAAACATATATATCTCTTGACATCGAGAGGTCTTTTATTATTTTATACTTAGATCGACCAATATTCTTGGTTACATTTACTATATATCAAACGCGATCAATGGCAGAAACAATTGTATCAACGAGTTCATTGCCACAGTCAACAAATTGATAGTCAACAATGAGATGGCCTTGTTGATGGCCAACACCATCAGTATCCAATCTATTGAACATTGCAACATCCAAATCCAATCCTCCATTGCTACATTGGTCCACTATTCTCACTGTTACTACTGCATTTGTCCTTGTGTTCCTCACCTATACATATCCAATTTAGAATTTACTATTTTAAACGCTTACATATAATACCAACAAAACTATAATTCCAATCTATTCACATCAATCAATAAAATCAAATTTTTAGATATTTTTTCACAAAAGAAAAGTAGTTGGAAACCTAAATTTCTCTTCAAATCTAGATGGTAATATATATAATATACTTACTCTTAGGCACTTGCCGCAAGAAGCTTGACCACGAGGACCAGCCGGTCCGCAGAAGGCGGTCCAGCCATATTTGCTTCGCCACGCATATGGCTTATCAGCATCCCACGTGGAACAATAAGCACTCACGGCTCTCAAATCCCAATTATTCTGCTCCGGGTTATACAAATGGTAGGTGGCGCGTACGTTCGTCGCGCTCTCCCCTGGGCCGCTTGGTCCGCTTCCCCAACAATTGCTCTGGCAATTATTGTCCGGGGAACAGTAGTCCGCCGTGGTGCCGCAGTAACCGTATTGGCTGCAACAGATGTTGCCAGGACAAGTCTGACCACCGGCTTGACGGCCGCATTGTTGTCCGGCCACCGTAGCCACCGTGTATGATAACAGTATGATTGTTATGCTAAGTCTGAACTTCATGATCGATCGGTTTTTCTCTTTTTGGTCATCTAATGCATGTACCTAGGCATATTATATATAATACTATAATGATACTGTGGACAAACAATATTATATAATAAGTTTCCTTGTGAGGTTATTTAATTGATCTATAGACGTTAGAGATAACGTGTTTACACCATATAATATACACATCTACGTCACCTATATCAATTAAAATATGTGTTTTCATGAAATTACTTCAACTGATTGGAGAGTAATGTAAAAAAAATTGTTAAAAGGAAACTTTGTAAATAATTATGTTCGAAAAAAGTATTAGTATTGTTCGTTTGCTCATCGTAGGTGGTTGCGGTTGCGGCTGCAGTCAATCATGCGACTGTAGTTGCGGCAGATATCGTTCGTTTGTCTATCATCGTTGAGTACAGTTGCGATTGATAACAGATTTTTAATCGTACCGTTGTTTTAATCAGCGGTCAATAAAATTACGACGAATGATAAATCGTCTGACTGTCGCGTTTGTCATAAGTATTTAGTGCAACTAAACGAACAACAATATACCATTATCGTTGCCAAAAATTTATTCAACTACAAACGAAAATTACCATTATATATGTTTTAAAAGAGATAAGTTACACAATTGGGTTTTGTCTCTTCTCTCTAGAAGTAAAGTTTAAATCAATACAGAAATTGAATATGATGTGACGGGAGTGAGAGTCCGGCTATAAGAACCGTCGATATAGCCTTTTTAAAGAAGCTTACAGGTCAAAGCCATCTGATCGGACGGATGCTGGCAGGCGACTAATTTTAATTATTAACTGTGTAGAAATTATTGACCTTGGTGGATAAGAGTCGCTCTCATTTGGACTATATCTGTTTCTATCATTTGACTAATTCTTTTGCCACTAATAGCCAAAAAGAGGATAGAATTTCTCAAAAAGAAACTCATAAAAAAAGAGAGAAATTAGAGAAAAAAGTACATTAACATTATCAATATTTATCTTCTTTTATTCGTCCATTTTTCTCTCTTTATTTCCTTTTTACTTTTCATCTCATATAAATTTCCCCTTACACTATTCTTTTAAATTAAAACATATTTTTTCTGTTTTGCAGATTTTTATTTATTTATATCTATAATACAAATATTCATAAAGATCAGTTTAAAAATTAAATTTAGAAACAAAATTATAATGAAATATTTTATTAAAATTTCAGGACAGTATTATATACGATTTATTTAGTTCTAATAATTTTTATATTTATATATGTCGAAGTTTTTAAAAGTTCTACATGTATAAATACACAATAAACGTTATTTTACTGGTGGGGAAATCTAACATATTGATTAGGCCCACTCAATTCCCTTAAAGGCCCATTAGGCCCATCAATATATATATAAGAGATATGAAGAAATTAGTCAAATATATAAATAAAATAAACTAGATTTTGACTTACGCCCTGCATGGAAAAAAATATTTACAGATAATTATTAATTAATTCTTTTGTTAATTTAAATTATATATATATATAATTTATCTCATATTTAAAATAATTTTTTAAATTTTTTTAATATTGATTACAAAAATGAAATAGATAATAAATCGGATTATACAAATAGATTTAAATTATATCTATTTTGAATAAAATTATACATATGATAAATATTTAATCACACGTAAACTTTTGTTTTATATTTTGTTTGACTAATTTTTCAAAATTTATATTTTGTTTTATATTATATTTACATTTTATAATCAAATACATTGTATGTCAAAATATTAGGAATTTACATATAATATACTGTATAATGATAATTTTCGTAAATATTCTAGTAAATTATATCTTAGATAATATTTATTTTAAAATATTCTAATAGTGTAACACATCATCGTAGCACACTTGTAAATCACACGTCAACATAAAATTAATTTGTTAAAATGATTCTCATCGTAATCGGCCATTGTTTGTCAAGAGGATGGATGACAGCGTAAACCGTAACGCATATTATTGATATTTTATTCAAAATTGATTAAAAATATTTGTCCCCCAACAACTCTACAATAAGCACATGCTCTTGCCCTTTCCACCATCCACATTACCTTGATCTATCTAAACTTTCTCATATATGTTTCATCCACATAAATACCAAAAATGATGAATCTTATAGTAAATTAATAAACACAAACAATAAAAACGACAGTAAACGTGAATAATTTGTAACACATTAAAATGTCTTACATGGACATTAACCATATAGACAAAACACGATAATGTGTAAAAACAAAAGTTGTTTTAAACGGAAATAAATACACCTTAACTAAATATACATTAAAGGATTTTAATTTATAAAATGTAACACCGTATTTATTAATATTATACGCAAACTCCCTGCTCGGAACAGTAAATTCGAGCCGGTTTGGCTTTTCTCGGTTTTGGGTATTCAAACGATCGAACCGGTTTTGTTTTTGGCTAACCACAAGGAATGTCGTCAAGAGCTCTCAGCTTTTATTCTTACATTTTTCTAATGCCCTTGGAGCTGCAATAAATTGAAAATGTTATTAACAAAAAAGTTAGAATTTATGTATATATATACATTCAATTTTGGATTTAAAATACTAACCAAACCCGGTTGCATCTGATCCTTTCATAATTCTTATGCGTTTGCATGAATCAACAAACATCCTACAATTAATCCAAACGAGACATAAATAAATATTTGTGGTCATGTTCGTTTGGCAGCCGTAGAAACCTACGGCTACGGCTGCGGCGTATTTTTGTTCGTTTAGCTACCGCAGGTACCTGCGGCAGACGCAGCGGTCAAACGTTGCGTCCTACGTCGCAATTTTTTCGACCGCTGATTAAAACAGCGGTGCGACTAAAAATCTGCGATCAACCACAACCACAACCGCCGGCGGTAGACAAACGAACAATATCTGCCGCAGCCGCAGCCGCCTGCGGCGACCAAACGAACAACACATGTGTATACAGAAACAGTTGTAATAGTCTAATAGATAGTTATTATTAGAATAATACCCTAAAATAACACATTTTAAAATTTTTCTTCCAAATCTAGCATAATAAAATTAAATTCTCAAAAATAGCATAAATACTTATGTGAAAGTACTTATTTATTCTAAATAAATTATATATAAACTTAAAGTATTGTATTTAGGTTCATTATTTTCAATTTAGGATTTAATTTTTTTTTATTAAAATATAGTTTTAATGCATTTTAATGTTAAATTTGTGCTATTGTTAGAAATGTGCTATTGTTAATATCCTAGTTATTATATTTTTAAAGATAGAAAAATAATTAACACTTACTCCCAAGGCACGTCTCCTACAAGCATCCAATCTCCATCTTTATCTTCATAGGTTGGAACATAATCTGATCCGTTCAAAAGATCGATCAATTTACTGTCATTCAAAAAATCATTCATTCCTTGTGGTCCATAGTTCCCTGGAAAAAAAAGTAAAGTTATTAAAAATTTACAACGTAAAAAAATTATGTCTTTTAACATATTCATATTGCATTATTTATTTACCTATGATGAAAGAGCTGAACATTTTGCTTAATGCGTCGGAAAGATCTTGGTAAGTTTTGTAGAGTTTCAAGTCGATTTTTCTTAGGTATGGTGCACCGTCCATGCTAACCTTCACGTAAGCCGCGGCGGCACCGGCAGATGCGAAGGAGGAGGCTCCGCTGCTGCCGGAATTCTTATCAGTACTTTCGTCGGCTTCTCCTGTGGTCGGTTTTTGGCCGGACATGACGTTCTTGCGGAAGGATCGTACCGGTGGCCATCCAACAACTTGTGCCCTGAAAAATAATTAATCTTTACTTTCAATAATATAAAAGATGTTTTTTTTTAAATGATCTGTTAAAAATGTTGGGTTTACTTCCTTCAACTATACAAATTTATGCGACTAAACCTATTTCCACCCGTACTTTTTGGGTCTTTCTTTAACTACATAAACTGTTTTTTTATTTAAATTATACAAACTTCATAAATTCTTCTAATTGCAGAAATTCTATTAATGTTTATGCGTTAAATACTTACTAAATTCGGTTCTAATTCAAAAATTTTGTTTTAACTCGGGTTAATTTTGAAATTAAAATCAGATTTTCGAAGTAAATCAAGGTTTAATAACAATTTAACGTGTAAACATTAACGAAATTTTTGTAATTGAAATAATTTATGAAGTTTATGTAGTTTACAAAAAAAAAATACAGTTTATGTAACTTATAAAATACCCAAAAAATACAGGTGGAAATAGGTTTATTGGCATAAATTCGTTTATTGGCATAAATTCGTGTAGTTGTAAACCCAACAATGTTTTACTTTGAACTTTTTTTTGTGGATGATCCATTTGTTTCACACGTGTCGGATGTTAGGTGGATGTAGTTGTCCATACATTAATTTAGTCATAAATCTTTTTAGTATATATAAAGAAAGATTCCTTATGTTTTGTATATTTCTTAATCCTTCCCGACCAAACAAATCACTCAGAAACACTCAACCTAGCTACGTTAATTTATTAATCAAATATAAATAATTCTTTGAAAAAATGGATCAATCAAGAACAAAGAAAACAGATCTCACAATAATTATTTGGATAACTATTCTCCAGTAAATGAATGATTTGAAATGAAGATTAAAATTAAGTTTCTTACTTGGCTGGTGGTTTTACAATCTTTTCCTTCATATTCTCTAGCTCAAATCCAGAAACCGACTCCATAGCCGTCGATGAAAGATTCAGCTTGAGATCTACGGTCTCTGAAAATCCTCTTTTTCCATTATTTTTCCCGGCCAGTTCTCCTCCGTGATCCCCACCCGGTAACCCTAACCGGAGCTCCGTCGCCTCAAAATTAATCATATTTCTTGACTGTTAACAACGAGTAGTAAATTAGGTAAAACGAGTTAAACTGCAGATTCTTCGGTTTCTAAGGTTTTTTAGTTCTTTGGGTATTTATTTGGAACTAAAACGTTTGGAGAGAGAGATATGTGTTGAAAGATGAAACAAAGGGCTAAATAATGGAACTTGTGTGGTATAAAATATATAAGGAATTCATCATTGGGGATTATTGGTTAAACGGTTGCGATGTTGCCACGTTAATGCTGGGATTGTTTGGACCGTAAAGAGTGTTGTCGGGAGATGATGATGTCATGGCTGATGTCATATTCCGGAATAATTGCGGCCAAGCCAGTGGTCAAACGCCAAGTTGGCACAGTAGTTTCTCCTTTTCTGTTTCGAATCTATCCACTAAAAAATATAATTATGTATTCGAAATGAGTAGGTATCCTTTTGTAGTACTTTAATTAAAATTTTTATTATACATCTAAGACTACAACCAAATATTTTACAGTGTAAGATAAAGTTCATTACAAAAAACAAGAAAACCAATAATATTACCAATGAAAAAAAATAGTGTGTTTTGTCGGGAATTATTTTATTTATTGTATTGTTTCGAATTAAATTGGAAATGCTAGGAAAAATGGGACCCACAGATGCGAAAGAAATTGAGAGTTGTCAGCTTCAGACATGTGTGTTTGATACCATGGATTCGTTGTCCTTCTCGTGGGACCCACCCAGTCACAAGGGCAATGTTCACTCTTTTGAGATTATTCTCATTAACTAATCATTCAGATAAATAATAAGAAAGTGTAATAAAAAAATACAGTTTAATTTAATCTGTTGCCAAATTAAAAAATAAAATAAAATAACGTATTGATCTTAATTTACGATACTTCCCCATGTGCTTCTGTCTTAATTTACGGATAGTTGAGATAACTTTTGTTAGAGATTAATGTATACAATCTCTGTTTTAGTTTATTAGAATTTTAGCTAAAAACTCATATCATTAAATATTTTCATGGAATACAATTCTACTAATTATAAAATATTCTGCATAATAAAAATAATTATGATATATTAAATACAGTTAACTTTTGCGTAGAAAATTTAAAATATATATATATATATATTATAAAACAGATAAACTATTATTTAAGTAAGTGTGAATAAACAAGATTAACAATTTCAGATTAATTGCGTATTGTGTGATTAAGAAACATTCCATCCATGATTAGGATGTGATATAGTATTGGGAGTTGGGAATAACTTAGTCTAATGCTAATTTGTTGAAAATTAGAACCCTTTATATATTATTGTGAAAGTTAACATTGTATTATTTACGTTTTTATCAACACTATAACAATTTTATAGAATATAAAAATATTTTTATTAATCTATTATATAATTAATTTCCATTTTAATTGGCAATACCGATATTTTATAAAAAAATATATTCAACAACTAATCAAATTTAGTAAAGCCAACTTTAAAATTAAATTGTATCATAATAATTATTTTTGTTACCCTCTTTATATGGTTTTAAATCTATTGATTTCAAAGGGCAAGAATGAGACACTAATAAGAAAATGATCAAAGTATTTGGTTAACCAAATAAATTCCCCTATAGTAATACCTTAAAATGACACTATTTTAAATTTATCTTCCAAATTTAGCACAATAAAACTAAAATTCTCAAAATAGCATAAATTATTATGTAAAAATAATGGGCAATTGACTAAAATAGCATCATTTCAAGTTTTTGTTCCAAATATAGCACTAGTCATTTAAATTTCCAAAAATAGCACAAATTTAATACTAAAATAATTGAAAACTTATTCCTAATAAAAAAAATTTAAACCTTAAATTAGAAAAAATAAACCCAAACATTATGTTTTAATTTTATATATATTTTATTTAAGGCAAATAATTATTTTTACATAATAATTTATGCTATTTTGGGAATTTTAGTTTTAGTGTGCTAAATTTGGAAGATAAACTTAAAACTATGCTATTTTAGGGTATTACTCAAAAATAATTATTTACCTTAAATAAAATATATATAAAATTAAAACATAATGTTTAAATTTACTTTTTCCAATTTAGGGTTTAAATTTTTTCATTAGAAATAAATTTTCAATTATTTTAGTATTAAATTTGTGCTATTTTGGAAATTTAAATAATTAGTACTATATTTGGAATAAAAACTTGAAATAATATTATTTTAGTCAATTGCCCTAAACTCTAGAGTAATCATTTAATTGGAGAAACACCTATGAACCAGATTATTAATTGGTTGAAATAAAGAAATACATAATTAGTAGAAATGATCACAATTGTTTGTCGGGGAGCATTACATAATCTCCTTTTTTATTTGAAGATGAGTTGATATATAACACTTTAAATCATCATCATTATTGTCGCAATCATTATTATCATAACGATCAATTTTTAGTGGCATCTATTATCTATACTATATTTAGATCAAACAGGTTTTAAAAATACGCATATCTATTTATACACACCACATTTAAATCTCGAAACACTTTGAATGGATGTATTGCAATATATCTACATTTTTATCGATATAATATAAAAGAAAAAGCAAATGTATAAAATAGCACATTTCTAAGTTTTTGTTTCAAAAATATAATCATTAGTTTAAATTTCCAATAATAGCACAAATTTAAGATTAAAATACATTAAACTATATTTTAATAGAAAAAATTAAACCCTAAATTGGAAATAATGAACCCAAATACAATACTTTAAGTTTATGTATAATTTATTTAGAATAAATAAGTATTTTCACATAAGTATTTGTGCTATTTTTGGGAATTTAATTTTATGATGCTAAATTTGGAAATTTTTTTTAAAAGATGCTATTTTAGGGTATTACTCTTAAAAAAATATCCACTAGCTCATGTTTTTTAAAGGGCAATTGACTAAAATAGCACAATTTCAAATTTTTTTCCAAATATAGCACTAGTCATTTAAATTTGCAAAATAGCACAAATTTAATACTAAAATAATTGAAAACTTATTACTAATGAAAAAATTTAAACCCTAAATTGGAAAAAGTGAACCCAAACATTATGTTTTAATTATATATATATATTTTATTTAAGGTAAATAATTATTTTTACATAATAATTTATGTTATTTTGGGAATTTTAGTTTTAGTGTTCTAAATTTGGAAGATAAACTTAAAATGGTGCTATTTTAGAATATTACTCTAATTATTTTTACATAATAATTTATGCTATTTTGGAAATTTTAGTTTTATTGTACTAAATTTGGAAAATAAACTTAAAATGTTACTATTTTAGGATATTACTCTTTTTTTAAATTAGAATTCAGTTTCTATTTTCGTAAAATATTTGAACATGTCAGTGCGTAAAAAGGGCAGATTCCTCAAACACGATTACACAGAGAATAAAAATCATATAGAGAGGAAAGAGTTGCAAGTTTTAAGGCAATAATAATTGTTTATTTTGTTAAAAGTTGTAAACCATGTGGTATGGTGGGACATGTCGTGCCTATGTCGTCAACTTTCAAATAATGTTATTGCATTTTGACGAAGGAGCACAATTATAATATTATAGCTTCAATGAAGAAATTCCTCATTGCAAATTAACAAATCATCAACATCATTTATATATTGCCTTTGCATGATTACGATGAAACAATTAGAGCTAAAAAAATTGAAAGTCAAATTGACAACGACTTCATCTTCATGCCCATAATTTATGTAGACATAATTTTAATCATATATATATAATTAAATTAGATTAATAAAGTATCAAAGTTTATGTAATTTTCAGAAATATATGACTGTTTAAAATTACAAAAAGGAGTAATACCATAAAATAGCATTATTTTAAGTGTATCTTCCAAATTTAGCACAATAAAACTAAAATTCTCAAAATATCATAAATTATTATGTAAAAATAATTATTTACCTTAAATAAAACATAAATAAAATTAAAAAATAATGTTTGAGTTCACTTTTTTCCAATTTAGGGTTTAAATTTTTTTATTAAGAATAAATTTTTAATTATTTTAATATTAAATTTGTGTTATTTTTGGAAATTTAAATGACTAGTGCTATATTTGGAACAAAAACTTGAAATGGTGCTATTTTAGTCAATTGGCCTTATAAAAGCCTTCTTACAATATATTTGAAGATCTTTACTAATTATTTCATGAATAAAGTTCATGAAAATCTTGAAATTTTATACATTTATTGTAGTTTTTTTTGGAAAATAAAACAGAAATTTCTTTTGATAAATGAGAGTACTCCAAAATAAAGACCACTAAAATTATTTTGTTTTACAAAAGTATTATAACCAATTTTATGAGAAGCTATAAACTCTTGCACAAAATTCGTATATCTATATATTTTTAATTGAGTAATACTTTAAAATAGCATTTTTCTTTTTAAATCTAACACCATAAAATTAAATTTTCAAAAATAGCACAAATACTTATGTAAAAATACTTATTTATTCTAAATAAATTATACATAAACTTAAAGTATTGTATTTGTGTTCATTATTTCCAATTTAGGGTTTAATTTTTTTCTATTAAAATATAGTTTTAATGCATTTTAATCTTAAATTTGTGTTATTATTGGAAATTTAAACTAATGATGCTATTTTTAGAACAAAAACTTAAAAAAATGCTATTTTAAACATTTGCCCTTTTAAATTTAACATCTTAGAAATTTTTATATATATATATATATATATATATTTATTCACAGTTTACTATATACTAAATGATAAAATATTGAATAAAATTAGAATGTAGCAACAAAACATTGGGAGAGTATGTAACTATGAATTGAAAAAGCAAACTTCAGTTTAAAGTGTAAACGTGAGGACGATGAGATCGATGGATCCACGTGGGCCGAAAATGCCAACCCATAGATAGCGATAGAGATGTACCCTCGTGTGGGCTGGGCCCAGTGATCTGCGTTTCACTATCCAATAACATTACAGCTTCGCACGTGTGTATTCGAACCAAACCTCGTCCAATTTTTCTTTCTATAAATAATTAAATCATTTTATTGATTTTTATATCGATGGATATATTTTATTTTATATGTGTGACTATAAATCGTTTCTACAGAATTTTTAACATCGATTTTATACATTTTTCTAATTTATGTCCATTCAACCAAAAGATAATATAAAATATAACGATAGATTATTGATTAAAAGTAGGGCAATTAAAAGTACGGCAATTGACTAAAATAACATCATTTTAAATTTTTGTTCCAAATATAGCAATAGTCATTTAAATTTCTAAAATAGCATAAATTTAATACTAAAATAATTGAAAACTTATTCTAATGAAAAAAATTTAAATTCTAAATTGGAAAAAGTAAACCCAAATATTATATTTTAATTTTATATATATTTTATTTAAGGTAAATAATTATTTTTACATAATAATTTCTACTATTTTGAGAATTTTAATTTTATTGTGCTAAATCTGAAAGATAAATTTAAAATGGTACTATTTTAAGGTATTACTCTAAAAAGTATGCTACTCATATAAATTTGATGGTAAATATTTAGTTACAATTAGTATTACAGCCAAATGAATTAGTGTTCAAATTTTCAGTGGCTTCAATATTTTTAGTTTTCTGTCAAGAAATAGAAGTTTTCATGGCTTCATAAATTGATAAATAACTTTATGAATGTTTTTTATAATAATTAAAAAGACACCAAAAATATTGGGCTGTGGTTTTTGGTATTGGGCTTGAAGAATATTCTCTTTCAGCCCAATATGACTAAAAAAGTTGGATAAGCATTCAAATGTAACAAACCCTGCCATTACATATTTGGTTTCACAAATTGGAAATCATTTCCAGTCATTATCATATTCTGTAAAATAGTAATTTTGTTAAAAGAATGTGGTTTTGAGTTTTAAGTTTAACAAATGGGTTTGAACATATTAAGATTAACCATTTTGCATAATTTTTCTTTATTTAATTTGCTTTTCTGTGATGGGCTAATCGATTAATTGTTTTGGGATATTACACATTATTTTTTTACAATTAAATTATTGGAGTTTTTAGTAACATAAGTAGCTATATTTTTCAATTGGAAAATACCAAATTTTAGTGTAATTTCTAGTCAATAATAATAATTAGACATCTGATACAATTTTTACACAATCGGAACAAGACTATCCTCCACTAATGGAACATCAAGACCTGGCAAAACAAATATGGACTATCGATATCCCGCCAAAAATCAAACACTTTTTGTGGCGCTTACTATCCAAAGGGTTACCATTCAACTCACATCTTTGTCACCGGAAGATGTTACCAGATAACAATTGCAACAGATGTTGTACTGCTGAAGAAACTGAAGTTCATGCCTTCTTCTTCTGTCCTCATGCACAAATAGTAGGGAGACAATTGGATATCTTAACCAATACAATTTGCGATTCAAACGCAAATTTGTATGACAACATAAGATATTTACTTGCAAACTATCATCAACTGGATGCGGATTCAGCCAACAAATACATACCTTTCTTCCTACTATGGAGATTTTGGAAGTCAAGAAATGAATTAATTTTTAGGAAAAAAATTAATCCACCTAGCACGTTACTGATCATATGTCAAGAGGATGCTACAGAATGGTTATTAAATATGAAAGAGACACAAGCTCTAAACAAGTCATCCATCCCTCTGAATAGCAAGAATAACCGATGGAAAGTTCCTCCTGTAAATTGGGTTAAGTGTAATTATGACGCATCACATCGCTCTGGCAACAACGCTTCAGGACTCGGTTGGATTATAAGAAATAATGAAGGTATTTTTCTACATGCGGGGAGTAGCAAATTTCAAGGCAGGCAAACTGTAATTGAAGCGGAAGCAACTGCACTGCTGTGGGCTATACAATCAATTTTTTCTCTCGGGTTCAGATATGTTATTTTTGAAGGTGATAATTTATATTTAAACAACCTTCTCAATCATTCAGAAGCCAGTTTACAACTACAACACTATCTTGGTACAATCAAAAACTGGGCGAGATGTTTTTCCGGTATTCGTTTCTCTTTTCAATCACGATTGGGCAATAAGGCGGTGGATTCTTTGGCTTCTACTTCTACGGAGGCATCTGTTGATTGGATTTTATATGTAAATTATCCTAATTTCTTACATCAAATTGTAACAATGATAGTATCCATTAATAAAATATTCAGTTGGCAAAAAAAATAAAAATAATAATTAGACATCACATTTTAAATTTCTTGAAATGGTATTAATTTTTGTTGACTTATATATATGGTCTGAAAATAAAATTCTGGAGAAGTAGTAATGATGTAATATTGTGACTGTTTTTGCTGACGTGGGTAAAAGACGGACCCACACAAAAATAGACTTGAGTTTCCATTTTTCCTGTTCGTTTAAAGAATCAGCCGATTTTATCATAAAAATCACTTTTTTTTCTTCTTCTTTTCTTCGTTTCATCATTCGATTCAACGCTTCCTTCCTTCCTTCCTTCCTCTTCCCTGCCTCTCTAATTTTAAACCCTTTTTGTCCTCTCTCCCCGGCCCTCTTGTGCGAATCTTAATCGAGGTGTTGGAAAAGGGAAGTTTTGGGCAATACTCGTGGGGAAGCGGAGGAAAAAGCCCTAATTTTCAATTCTTGGATCTCCTAAGCTTTTGAATCGGAGTGACGATTTTGTCTATTTGTCCGCGATGGCGGAACTAGGGCAACAAACGGTTGAGTTCTCCGCTCTGGTTGGTAGAGCCGCTGAGGAATCGTTCCTTTCTCTCAAGGAACTCGTGGAAAAGGCTAAGTCGACGGAGCTTTCTGATACTGATAAGAAGGTTAGCCTCCTTAAGTATGTCGTTAAGACTCAGCAACGGATGCTCCGGCTCAATGCGCTCGCCAAGTGGTGTAAACAGGTTTGATTTTCTCTTTGTATAAGTTATTACGTTTTGGATTTGTGGGTCGAAGTGAAAGTACGAAGCTTTCTTGGGTTGGAATCAGATATTGTGGAAGATTAGGGAATCTTTTGTCCGGTTTTAGATCTATGAGTTTTGAAAATATTTCCCATCGATAAGGTTTTGGGGTCGTGCCCGTGGGATGATAGCGAATGGAATGGAAGCTCTTATTTTGTAACCTTGATTGTTTTTTTTTTGTTTGAGTTAATAACTAGTCTACAGTCTTTATATTGTTCTATATACGTGATTTATTGGCAATGTCCCACTCATGCCATTCAGACATATGTGTCTCATTGCAACTTCATGAAGTTATGCCGTTTGATGACACTGGCATATTGAGCCTAAGTGGATTATAGTGTTAGTTTATATCCTAACTGTGTACGGAGTGTAATAAAAACTAAGAATTTTGCCTTGGTTGAGTTCAGTTTCTCCATAAACACCATCAATAGACTGGATACGGGCTGATACATAGAAGAAGGTCATTTGATATCATTGGTGCATCTAGTTACAAATTCTTACACTATCTTTAGTTTACGTAGTCTCCAGTTTTACTAGAATTGTGCTAGTGAGAGCAAAACTCCATGGACTTCACATTCTAAGCTTTGCGTGGTTCTGTTACCTTGCATATTGGAGAAAGTTTGGATCGAAGTTCCATTTTTAAAATTAGTATTCCTAGATATTGATGCTTGCTCATTATCTCTATTGTCATGCAGTAAGTAATCAGAAATTTATTAAGCCGCTTATTAACCTTTGGCTATACCTCCTTGGCTGCAGGTTCCTCTAATAAATTACTGTCAAGACCTCGGAAGCACATTATCATCGCATGATATATGCTTCACACAAGCTGCGGATTCACTGTTTTTTATGCATGAAGGTCTTCAGCAAGCTCGCGCTCCAGTCTATGACGTTCCTTCTGCTGTTGAGGTTTTGCTAACAGGCTCTTATCAGCGCCTGCCAAAGTGTTTAGACGATGTGGGTATCCAGTGCTCTTTGGATGAGCATCAACAGAAACCAGCACTAAGAAAGCTGGAGGTACTTGTACGTTCCAAACTACTTGAAATGACACTTCCAAAAGAAATAACAGAGGTGAAAGTTTCTAAAGGTACAGTTACCTTATCTGTTGACGGGGAATTTAAGGTTCTTGTTACTCTTGGTTACCGAGGGCACCTATCCATGTGGAGGATATTGCATTTGGATCTGCTTGTTGGTGAAAGAAGTGGCCCAGTTAAACTTGAAGTGACAAGACGGCATATCCTTGGAGATGATTTAGAACGTCGAATGTCCGTGGCAGAAAATCCATTCACAATATTATATACGGTGCTTCATGAGCTTTGCGTTGCCATTGTCATGGACACAGTCATAAGGCAGGTCCGGGCTCTTCTTCAGGGGAGATGGAAAGATGCAATTCGCTTTGACTTAATTTCGGATACTGGCACCACAACAGCGAACCAAGAAGGAGAGGCAGATTCTGTTAGTCTTCGAACTCCAGGATTGAAGCTTATGTACTGGTTAGATTCAGATAAAAATTCTGGTCCATTCATTAGAATTGAACCAGGGTCAGATCTCCAGGTTAAGTGTTTTCACAGCACATTTGTAATTGACCCACTTACGGGCAAGGAAGCCGAATTTTCCCTCAATCAGAGCTGCATTGACGTGGAGAAGCTTCTGCTTAAAGCTATATGCTGTAACAGATATACTCGTCTTCTTGAAATCCAGAAAGAGCTTTTGAGGAACGCTCGTATTTGTCGAGCTTCTAGTGATGTCATCCTTCAAGCCCTCCTTGATGAGCCTGGTGTCGAGGTATAAAACGAGAGCTGGATTTTGCTCAATATTCGGTAAATTGTTCCTGTAAAAATTTTGAGAGATTTTCCCAGCTTCGAGTTACTTACACTAGCTGGACATTGAGTATGTCACTCAAATGCCTATAGTCAGATTTCTGTTTTCTGACACGTACCTTGTTAGCTTACTACTGCATTAAAGATTTCTGTTTTCTGACACATACCTTGTTCGCATACTACTGCATTAAGACAAAGCCCATGTTTTTTCTTTTTTTTCATTCTATAGAACAGGAGGTACGCATTAATTGGAAGTTTTGAGTTTCAGAGATAGTGGAACTTAGCTTTTATAATCTCTATTCTTTTGACACAATTCTAATTGTCAAGAGTAGTGAATTTTACAGTGCACATGCCTTTGGCCTAGTTTCTTTTTGCGGTGGAGCTAGTATAGCTCAGGCATTATTTCTCTTGCTATTGGTGTTTATTATTTAATTGAATTGAACTGGTTTATTCTTCATCACATCCTTTTAGGAAGAAAACATGGTAGATTCTAAGGAACAAGTAGAGCCAGAAGTCTTGCGTGTCCGAGCCTATGGATCTTCATTTTTCTCACTTGGGATAAATATAAGGTATAACATTTGTACATACATATATATACAGAAGGATCTTATTTTAGCCTGGTTTTTCTTATTTTATATGATGATTGCAGGACTGGTCGGTTTCTTCTTCAGTCATCCAAGAATATCTTGACCCCCTCCGTTTTGGAGGAATATGAAGATGCGTTAAACCAAGGAAGCATATCTGCCTCTGACACCTTTATCAACTTGAGAAGCAAAAGTATTTTGCATTTTTTTGCTTCCATTGGCAAATTTTTGGGTCTTGAGGTAGTAATTGTTTCCTCAACTTGCTGTTCAAGTTCAGTTTTGGAGTTGGTAGTTGACTTTCATGTTTAATGCAGGTCTACGAACATGGTTTTGGTATAAACAAAGTTCCTAAAAGCCTCTCGGATGGGTCAAGCATTCTGACTTTGGGATTCCCCGACTGTGAAAGCTCTCACCTCTTGCTCATGGAGCTTGAAAAGGACTTCACTCCACTATTTAAATTAGTAGAAACTCAGGTGGATGGATCGGGAAAACCTCAGTCCAATGATCTGAGCAATGTATTGCGAGTTAAGAAAATTGATATTGGTCAGATACGGATTCTCGAAGATGATCTTAGCTTGATTACATCCAATGTGGTTAGATTTGTTTCCTCACCCTCAGATGCTGAGGTCTTAAATCAAGCATCTGGACTCCATAATCCTGGATTAATTGATGAGGCTTTGGCAGAGATGAGTGGAAGCCAATTAAGTTTCTCTAGCATCGTAGATGAAGTGTTTGGACTTCAGAAAGGGACACCCGCTCTTGTTTCAGGTGCTGGGCAGGGTTCAATTCCGAAGAATTTTTCTGCTGTTAATGGCCCTGGAAAAGTTCCATCGTCTACTAGCTATCATTCGGATTCCTTGTATAATCGAGAGGGTCCCTTACAATCTAACTCCTTTAATTTGTTAACATCTCCCCCTGGGGATGGTTTGCCTATGAATAAGGTAGCCATTTCTAACTCTGACAAGGAGTTATCCATGATACCTTCTGCATCCCTATCTGCTGGGAACGGAGTCTCCGTGTCAGGTGGTAGACTGATCACTGAATCCTCATTGTCACCTCTTCCCGTATGTAAGAACATCTTCCTTAGTTTCCTTTGCATTCTTATTACTTTCTCAGTATCAGAACTCCGGATTCATAATTTCTTTTGTTTGTAGCTCAAACAGCTGATCTTGCAACTTCTCCTGATGGTTCTTTGTTGAGAAAAGACAAAAAGTCCCGGAACCGATCAGCTTCAGATTTGCTAAGATTGATCCCATCCCTCCATGGAGTGGAAGGTTTTGTCGGTCCCAATAAGAGACGAAAAATTACTGATATGGTACAGAATGAATTAGTGAAGAGTTGGAGCCCTGCATCACACAACCTATGTACTACCGTGGCAACAACAACAAAAACTATTGAATACAGTTATGGAAATATCATAGCTGAAGCTAGCAAGGGGAATGCACCTTCAAGCGTTTTTGTCTATGCTCTTCTCCATGTGGTCAGGCATTCTTCGTTGTCCATAAAGCATGCCAAACTAACTCGTCAGATGGAGGCACTGGATATTCAGTATGTTGAAGAAATGGGACTAACAGATGCATTTTCAGATATATGGTTCCGTCTTCCATTTGCCCAAAATGATTCCTGGCAACATATATGCTTGCAGCTTGGTAGACCTGGAAACATGTGTTGGGATGTGAAAATAAATGACCAACACTTTAGGGACCTCTGGGAACTTCAAAAGGGAAGTAAAACCACACCATGGGGATCTGGAGTTCACATTGCGAATTCATCTGATGCTGATTCCCATATTCGTTATGACCCTGAAGGTGTTGTTTTGAGTTATCAATCTGTGGAAGCCGATAGTATCAAGAAGCTTGTGGCTGACATACAGAGGCTTTCAAATGCTAGAATGTTCTCCCTTGGTATGCGGAAACTACTTGGCATAAAACCGGATGAAAAAGCAGAAGAGGGCAGTGCTAATCTTGCTATTAAAGGAGCTATTGGTGGGAAATGCAGTGGTGAGCCAGTTGATAGATGGAGAGCGTTCAAGATTGAAGCAGTAGGATTAACAAGCCTGTGGTTTAGCTTTGGTTCAGGCGTTTTGGCGCGTTTTGTTGTCGAGTGGGAGTCAGGTAATGATGGATGCACCATGCATGTCTCTCCTGACCAACTCTGGCCACATACAAAGGTGAGTTGTTTGCAAAACCTAACCATCAATCTCATCATGGGAATTATTTTTATTCTTAAGCATTATGAATGCATTTCCTCATTGTGGGTTATTCTTGTACAGTTTTTGGAGGAATTCATAAATGGAGCAGAGGTAGAATCTCTTTTGGATTGTATTCGCTTAACTGCTGGGCCTTTGCATGCATTAGCTGCCGCTACTCGCCCTGCCCGAGCTAGTACTGCCACTGGTGTGGCTGTAGTACCCACTCCAGCGTCTTCAAGACAATCAAATCCGATACAACAAACTCAAGGAATCCTCGCCCCTTCTACTTTAGCAGCTTCTAATGTTGTTGGTCAATCTGCTTCAGCAACTTCAGGAAATACTGTTGCTTCTGCTCCAGGCTCACTCGGTGGAAGTTTTCATGGAGTTGCAATGCTAGCAGCTGCAGGGAGAAGTGGACCTGGAATCGTTCCAAGTTCTCTCTTGCCCATCGATGTCTCTGTAGTTCTCCGTGGACCCTATTGGATAAGGATCATATATCGTAAATGTTTTGCAGTGGACATGAGATGTTTTGCCGGAGATCAAGTCTGGTTGCAACCAGCAACTCCACCCAACGGTGGTGCATCTGTTGGAGGCTCCTTGCCATGCCCTCAATTCAGACCTTTCATCATGGAGCATGTTGCTCAAGAATTGAACGGTTTAGAACCAAATTTGACAGGTAGCCAAGGAGCAACAAATCCAAACTGTGCAAACCCAACTGGTAGTGGTGGGAACAGAGTTAACTTTGCCGCCTCTAGTGCAATGTCAAGAGCAACGATGAACCGTGTAGGAAATGTTGCTTCAGGATCTTTAGTGGTTGGCTCAGGATTGCCTGTGCGTAGAACACCAGGCACTGCTGTGCCAGCACATGTTAGAGGCGAATTAAACACAGCGATTATCGGTTTAGGTGATGATGGTGGCTATGGAGGGGGATGGGTTCCTCTTGTGGCTCTCAAAAAGGTTTTGCGTGGCATCCTTAAATATCTTGGAGTACTGTGGTTATTTGCTCAGTTACCAGATCTCTTAAGAGAGATCTTGGGTTCAATCTTGAAGGATAACGAAGGCTCTCTCTTGAATTTAGACCAAGAACAGCCAGCTTTACGCTTCTTTGTCGGGTAAGCTAAACCAAGAAACTTAGGAAAATCATACTGTGTGTTTATACATTAGTCTGTCTATGCTAACCTTAATCGTTTTTTTTGTAGTGGCTATGTATTTGCGGTGAGCGTACATAGAGTTCAGCTTCTTCTTCAAGTCCTTAGCGTAAGGCGATTCCATCAGCAGCAACAGCAGCAAAATGGTTCTTCTGCTGCTGCTCCAGAGGAATTAACCCAATCAGAGATTGGAGAAATATGCGACTATTTCAGCCGTCGTGTTGCATCAGAACCTTACGATGCTTCAAGAGTTGCCTCGTTCATAACACTCCTCACATTACCCATATCGGTCTTAAGGGAGTTTCTGAAACTAATAGCTTGGAAGAAAGGATTATCCCAATCACAACAAGCTGGTGAGATTGCTCCTGCACAAAGACCTCGGATCGAGCTATGCCTAGAGAATCATACCGGTACAGATTTAGACAGCAGTTGTGGAGCTAAAAGCAATATCAATTACGACCGGCCTCAAAATAAGGTTGAGTTTGCATTGACCGTTGTTCTTGATCCTGCGCACATACCCCAAATAAATGCAGCTGGAGGAGCGGCGTGGTTGCCTTACTGTGTATCGGTTAGGTTAAGGTATATGTTTGGCGACAACCCTGGCGTGACATTTCTTGGAATGGAAGGAAGTCATGGCGGTCGAGCTTGTTGGCAACGAGTTGACGATTGGGAGAAATGTAAACAGAGAGTAAGTCGTACAGTGGAAGTCAACGGCTCTGCTTCAGGAGATTTAACTCAAGGAAAACTCAAATTGGTTGCAGATAGTGTCCAGAGAACGTTGCATCTATGTCTTCAAGGTCTGAGAGAGAGTAATACTAACTCTCTTCAAAAGGAATTTACCATATAGAAAGGTCAAATTCTTTGTCAGTTTTGGTTATTTTTTTAATCTTAATGTGTATATAAATATTATACTGCTGATTTTAGCTGTTTTTAGATAAAAACTTGTTGTAGCCTTTAACTTTTGGAGTTTTCCTTTATAAAATAAATGAGTAGTTTGAGTGAAATGTCATAATCGATTGTAGAGAACTTCGATTGTTTTTTGAAAAGAAACAACTTTTACATAGAATTTGACTAAAGAATGACAAATCTTAGTTATGATCAAAGCAAGTTTTAAGCTTACAATTTATAGTACAAAGTTTTAATTGTCATTCGGATTTGCCAAAAGAGTGTAGTTTCTTAAGTAATGAGTTTCCCACTTCGGTGAAGTTAGACATAACTAATAACTTGGTTGAGAAAAATCTTGCATTTTTATTGCGAAATTGAACGAATCAAGGACAAAAAAAAATGGATTATAAGTGTGAGATTTCATGAAATCGGAAAGATCAATAAAGTTCTTTACTTTTTAAAACCCTTTGCTTAAATGGCTAATTGGTCCAAAAATTCCAATTTTGACTTAATATCAAAACTTAAAACACTTTGCAATATCTCTTTAATCTCCACCCATCTCGGATGGTTCTGCTTCTCTGCAGACACAAAGCTATGAAGTCCCTCTACTCCTACTACACTACTATATCCAGGAGTCTTCTTCACCCCGCGACTCTCCATTGCTTCTCTGGTATTATCTGAATATCCCCATCTTCCTACGGTTGCATATATATTGGACAACAAAACATACCCACCTTCTTTTTCAGGTTCCAATTTAAGCAATTCAGTTAAAGCCATCTCTGCAATTTCAATATCATCTCCTCCTCGACAAGCGCTTAAGATTGATCCCCACATTGACTGACTTGGTCTCATAGGCATCTTCTTTTGCACTATTTCTTTTGCTTCTTCTACTCTCCCTGCCCTACACAACATATCCACAAGACTTCCGTAGTGCTCGGTTTCAGGTTCAAAGCCGAATTTCTCCTTCATGTGGTTGAAAACGTGTAGCCCTTCCTCCACGAGTCCGCTATGACTGCAAGCTGTTAGGACAGCTAGCAGAGTGACTTTGTTAGGCGTCACACATTCTTCTTGCATTTCTTCGAATAGTTGCAGGGCTTGCTGCCCATTTCCATGAAAGGCAAACCCAGTTATCATTGTCGTCCATAGCGTGACATCTTTTTTAGGAATTGTTTTGAAAACCATGAAAGCCAGCTCGATGGTGCCACATTTGCAGTACATATCTATCAAAGCCGAACCCAAAAAGGCATCAACTTTTGTTTCTAGACGGATCACTAATCCGTGTACCCATCTTCCTTGACTCAGTTCTCCGTTGTTTGCTGCACCATTTATCAAACTTACCATAGTGACGCTGTCCGGTTTGACATTTTCTGCTATCAACATTTCATAGAACAATTCTCTAATGGCTCTTTGGTCAAATCCCTTCTTGGAGTAACCAAAAAGCAAAGAATTCCAAGAAACAAGATCTCTTTTGTGCATCTGATCAAAAACAGCCTGAGCTGATTCCATATCCCCAAGCTTAACAAACCCACCAACCATGGTGTTCCATGAACGTATGTCTTTATTCTTCATCACATCAAAAGCTCTTTTAGCAAAACCAGATTCTTTGCATTTGAAATACATGTCTAAAAGAGCATTGCTCAGAATCAAATTAGATGACGAACCAGGCTTCCTCTTCTCAATCCAACCATGAATCTCTTTCCCAAGCCTAATACTTGATAATTGACCACAAGCAACTAGAAGACCCAGCACTGCGTATTCATCAGGTTCAATACCATCACCAACCATCTTATAATACAGTTTCAGTGCCTCTAAACTAAACCCCTTCTTGGCATAACCAACAACCATGGTGTTAAATGAACTGACATCTGGTTCAGGCATTACAGCGAACACCTTCTCTGCGAAATCCAAACTTCCTAACTCCATATACTTCTTCACGAGAAAATTCCACAGGTAATTCCCAAGTGACAGACTCCTCGAAACAATGATATGGCAATGGATCTGCTTCACTTCCGACAGAAAACTCGAAGCTTTCATGAGATAGAGAAACGTTTGACTGTCCGGAGAAACACTTCGCCTAATCAGAGAACTGTAGAGACCAAAACATTCCTTCTTCGAGCTTGAAACAGCAGAGATCATTGTGTTGTAAATGAAAACGTTGGGATTTGGGGTGAAATTATGAAACAGAAGCTTAGCCAAGTCGATGTTTTCTGGAAATGTGATCGCTGAGAACAAGATGAGACGGCTCATGGGAAATGTATCGCCTATGAGATTGCCACGCATGATCTGTGCCAAAATCTGCTTGAATTGATTCCTGGAATTGCATTTCTCGAGCAGAACAAGTGATGGGTGATTAAGCTCAAGGGAATGAAGAGGATCCCATGTTGTTTTTCTCCCAGATTCTTTGGCAAAAAAACGAATTCCTCGACGCAAGAACATAGAGCAGCAACAAAGCAAAAGCTCTTGTTTAAAGATTTGATGTTTCATGGTCAACATTTTGGCAAGCTTTACCCTTTTCAGCTGAAACAATTATCTTTTTCATACAAAAGAGAAACTTTTTTCACAAGGAAAGATTGATTCTTTTAAAACCAAATTTCTTGAGACATTTTGTTTATCATTTGAGCTTCTTGTATGTATATTGATTGGGCCATTCGTGTAAATTTGTTTTCTGAAATTTTCAAGATGCTAATCATGGCTTGCTTTCTGATTCATCACAGACATCAAAAACAATAACATAATGTGTTGCTTTCTTCATTTTCACTGCATTTACTTAATGGTCAAATGTCTGGGAAGATCTCTGTAAAACATTAAGTAAAGGGAAAGTCTTATGCAATCTCTTGAACGAATACTCAGAAATCGCATCGATTCGAACCAGATCATTCGCTAACTCCATAGCTTCAGCTCTATACCCAGCAAATCCAATCCCTTCAATGAGCATTGTATAAGTAGTTTCATTAGGCTTACATCCATTTTCCACCATTGATTCCAAAACATCGATCGCCTCCTCGATCCTATGAGCTTTACAGAATCCCAAAAGAACAATATTGTAGGTAACAACCGATGGATGAAACTCACAGCTTCTCATATCAACCAATAACTCAAAAGCTTCATCCGCCATTCCTTCTCTGCATAGACATGAAATCATTGAGTTATAAGTGATCTCATCCGGATCAATCCCGTCACTCACCATCTCTGATATCATCTGTAACGCCCTGATTTTATATCCGCTGCTCCACAATGCGCTGAACATCGTGTTGTAAGAACTCGAATTCGGTGAGCAACCCACTTCTCCTAGTTTCCCGAAAATCTCCAACGCTTGATCCGCTTTCCCGTTCTTGCACAACGTAGCTAAAACCGTGTTGTAGTTAACTATATCCGGTAAACACCCCTCGGAGATCATAGTTTCCAAGAACTCAATAGCTAAATCTAACCTACCTTCTCTACAAAACGCAGCGATCAAAGGATCATAGCTATAAGCATCAGGCGTTAACCCTTTTTCCTTCATGAGCTTAAGCAGATTCAAAGCTTCCTCGATCTTTCCATCGCGACATAGAGTAGTAATCAGAATACTATAAGTGACAACATTCGGATCACACTTTTCCGAAAACATCTTAGTCATTAGCTTTTCTCCTTCTTCCCATTTCCCTTGATTCAAAAGAGCTCGAAGCAAGATGTTATAAGAGATCACATCAGGCTCACATCCTTTCAATTCCAAACTCCGAACCATCTCAAACGCGCGATCCACCATTCCTTCTTTACACATTCCTCTTATGATTGTGTTGTAAGTAAACATATCCGGTTTTAACCCTCTAGACAACATCTCATCCAAAAGCTTCAAGGCTTCATCAACTCCGCCTTCTAGCATCGTTGCTTCAATCAAAATCGTGTAAGTAATCACAGTTGGTTGGCAATTATCGGTTAACAATTGATCTAAAACCTTTAAAGCAAGATCAAGCTTTCCTCTACTACAAAAACTACCAATCATTATGTTGTAAGTCACAGTGTCTGGAGAAAACCCTTTGCTTTTCATCCTATCGAGAACTCTTGTAGCATCGTCGATTCTATTCATCTTACAAAACCCATTAATCAACGCATTGTAAGCGAAAACATCAGGCTGGCCGAATTTCTCGAGAATCTCCATAACCCTAACGGCTTTTGGGATGTTCTTTAGATTGAAAAACCCTTTGATGAGCTTTGTGCAGAGAATCACATCAGGATTGTACCCTTTACGTACCATGCTCTCTAGTAGATGTATAGATTCGATGTAATTCCCTGAACGGCATGATCGATGGAAGATTTTGAGCATCTGGGTATCTCTAAATCCGAGAGATTGTGAATGGCTTTGTCTTCGTTCCGTGAGATTTGTGTCTGTTGTGGCTGCTTGAAAATTTGCTGCTCCCAAAGACGAAAAGGCTTTGCCATTTTCGTGGTAAGGGTTAGAGTTTGAGCAGCTTAAAAGGCTACAATTGTGAAATAGTAATCCGTGAGAACTCGAATTGTGTTTCTGAGTTTTGGAATAAAAAGGGATAGTGAAACCAACGAGTTCAGAGGAAAATGGCGTCATGTGTTAGCTATTTTGTCGAAATCTTTTTCCGGGAAAAGAGTTTCATGAAACAAGTGCTGTGGGGGGGAGAAAGCCAGAAACAGAGAGGAAGATGATAGCAGACTAATCAATTAAAGAAGAGAAAATTCAGAGGAGAAATGAAACACCCACAAGAACAAGGAATCGAAACGCAAAACGGTTGAGATAATGCAAAAATGAGAGGGAAAAGTTTGGATTTTTAGAGAGGAAAAAAAAAAAAGAAGAAGAAGAACAGAGCACCACCACTCATATTGTAATCTCAATGCAATCCATAAATCAGAGAGGGATATTAGAGGATAGAGTCCAATTTTTTTTATTTTTAAAAAAAATCCATTTTTCTACTCTTGCATTTTAAAGAATCCATTTTTCTACTCTTGCATTTTAAAGAATCCATTTTTATACTCTTGCATTTAAAGAATCCATTTTTATACTCTTGCATTTAAAGAATCCATTTTTCTACTCTTGCATTTTAAAGAATCCATTTTTCTACTCTTGCATTTTAAAGAATCCATTTTTTAACTCTTGCATTTTAAAGAATCCATTTACCATATTAGAGGATAGAAATCCATCATTTACCAATACATTTATGTAAAGATATTTTACCCTTTGACTATTTTTGTAAAAAAAAATACACGTAATAAACAAAACCCTAAAAGAGCTCATTGAGTATATTTTTTCTTTTCCTAGAAAACAATTTCTCGTCGGCCATCGTTTCTATCTGACTTCTCCTTATAATCTTCCAATTTTTTCTTTGAAATCCTGTGTACATGTAAAACCGTCTTTCCATGTTTTTGTTTCTTCATTTCGTCTCGTGCATCTTTGTTCTTTGTAGTTAGAACATATCTTTATAATTTCCGGCATACGCCACTAATTTAACGATGAGAATATGAACAAGAGGATTACACATCAATGAAAACAAATAAAAAATTGCCAAGAATTAGAGAAAATGAAGAGGAAATGGAATTTACCTTCTTGATAACAATTTCTCTCACTGAGTCGGGAGGCTTATAACTTATCTCTTCATGCATGCTACAATCATTAGCAGGTGAAACTACCAGCATGACCTAGTCTCCCTCTCTCTCTCTCTCTCTAAGCAGATTATCATATAAGAATTAACAAGTTAATATGAAACACAGGAGAGGAAGACAAGATCATGCTGGCAGCTTAACTGCTACTGGTGCATGTTATATATACATACAAGTAATGTATATATATTAACTTCAATATACACATGAATCTGTATGGGTGATATGTGTTACAAGTTAGCTTCTTGCTTCTTGTGTGAGTAATGAGAGAGAGGAGAAGAAGAAGAAGAGTATAAATAGTCTGGAGAAGCCTCAGACTTGTTGTTTGTGAATGAATCATTAATCATTATTCCAACATTATTATATACTATAGTTTTCATAAAGTTTTACTTAAATATTAGTTGTGTTTACAAGTCGGTCTGATTGTGAATTTGAAGCTTTTATTAATGATGATTTAATTAACACTTTTTATGTTTGGTTCCACAAAAGAGTATTAAGGTACAATTATTGAGAAACACGTGTCTATAATCTAATTTTCCATCTAATATGTATACATTAGATTTATACACACCTCAGAGAAAAATATTCACAAATTATATTTTATTAGTAAATATAAATTAAATATTTATATAATTTTAATTTTTATTTAAAATTACTTTTAACATTAATTTTTGTATATATAAATTAAGAAAAGAAAATTAATTATTTTTTATGAATTTAATACTATTTTTTGTTAGTTTAATAAAAATAAATTAATTCTCTAACCAAATTAATAAAAATAGTATAATTGTAACTATTCTAATAAATTAAACACATTTATATATTTATTTGAAATTTATTGTAATGATGACATGTCAGCATGATATTTTTGTTAATAACACATTAGATTAATGTTATTTTCTTAAAATATTTCTCAAATAATATATTAGAAATTACAATAGTAACTTAAATCTATTTATATTTATTTGAAATTATTTATAAATTAACGTATAAAATTTTTTTAAAAAAATTATTGTTTTTGCAAATGTAATAATATTTTTTGGTTAGTTGAATAAAATATATTTATTATCTAACCAAATTAATATTAGTGGTATGTATTGTAATTATTCTAATAAATTAAACTCTTTTATATATTTAAGATGAAACTCGATGTGGTGTTAACACTTCATCATAACATTTTTATTATTAACAAGTTAATGTAAAGTTAATTTATTAAAAAAATTTTCAAATAATATATTAAGATATGTCAAAGAGATAGTGAGATTATGAAGTAAGGGAAAAGAGACAAAGAAAGCTTAGTAGATAATGATTTCACATTTACTATAATTTTATTTTTGTAGTAATATCACTATTTCAAAACAACTTAATTGTAGATTGATTAACAAAACAAAGAAAGGATTTGGGGAGTTGAAAAAGTGAGAACATGAACTTGTGGTCCAGTTATTATTTAGAGATAAAATAAGATCCAAATTGAATATTGTCACGCCTAAAGACAACGCATGCTGACACATATAACACCATTTTCTATATATAATAACAATTATTTTTTGAATACAATGTTATATTCATGCACCATGTACTCGACAACGATCTCTTTATACGTTAAAAATTACATACAAACATCAACAAAGCGTTAATAATATGTGCTCGACCTCTCTATACACTCATGGTAATTTATTGATCGATGTCACAAACTGTTATTGATATCGGTGCTGTTCGTTTGGTCGCCGCAAGCGGTTCCGGCTGCGGCTGCGATCAATCATGTGGTTGTGGATGTGACAGATATTGTTCGTTTGTTTGTCGCTGGTGGTTACGGTTGTGGTTGATCGCAGATTTTTAGTCGTACCGCTGTTTTAATCAGCGGTCGTAAAAATTGCGACGCATGATGCAACGTCTGACCGATACGTCTGCCGCAGATACCTGCAGCAGCTTAACGAACAATAATTTACCGTAGGAACCTACAGCTGACAAACGAATATGATCATCATCAGTAAAAGATTCTTGTTATATGGCCAGCATTATATAAATTTAATTAGACTAGTTATCTATATATAAGAACGGCGTTAGCATGTGAACCATGAACTGTAAAGAATGATGATGAGAAAACATATTTTATTAAAATCCTTTTGGTTAGAGATTGGGTAACACTGTTAAATAATTAATCGTGTGACCATACATGCATATATACTTAGATACCGTTTCACTTTCGGCTAACAAAATTTAATAATATTTCATTTTTTGTGTTATTATAAGGTTGTCATTTGCTTAACAAACAAGCCTCTATAACCCAATCACATGTAACCCATTAAAGTATCTTAATTGGTTTCGAGAAGCGTGAATAATTATTTAACATTTATATATTAGTTTGGTTCGTTTATTCGTTTGTTCGTTTGTTCATCATATACAGTTGTGTCTTTGATCAATGTTGCAGTTTTGCTTGTAATAGATATTGTTCGTTTGTTTGTCGTCGGTGGTTGTGATTACGGTTGATCGCATATTTTTAATCCTACAGATGTTTTAATCAACGGTCAAAAAAATTATGATATATAACATAACGTCTGACCGTTGTTTATATCGTAAATATATACGGTAGCTAAACGAACAATAATGTGTTGCATCCGTTCCTGCGGCTACCAAACGAAGATGAACATTTTCATTACTTTTAGAAATTATATGGAGACTTTTTATTGGCCGATTTTAAGCTGGTTAGTGTTTTTCTCTTTCTACGAATTTCTAGTTAAAGCCTAATTGACTAACAGCAGATAATGCTACGCCAATTGCTATCGATCAGATGAAGAGGCAGAAATTTGTAGGCAAGTTGGCAACATAATCTGAACAAATTATCTTGTTAAACTTTGATTATTTTGGCTTAGTCTTGTCGTATGTGGTTTTAGTTTGAATCTTCGTAATTGCAAGAGGAATTTTCAAAATGTTATTGAACTTATTAAAAGTTCTGGTCCATTTTAAAAAGCAAATGTAAAAGAAAAAAAAAACCACAATTGAACACTTTAAAATCAAAGTGATAAATGATCTGATGATTAAAACCCTTTTTGTTTGCTCAGTGATCTTCAATCTTTTTCAAACCCTTCATATCAGTCGTCTCCACCCTGCATAATTGAACACAATGGTGTAAAAAGAGACCAATACTTTGCGATTTAACAGTATGTTAGAACTATGAACAGCTGAGACCAACATTCTCCTGAGATATATCATATATGTAACCTCTGTCACAGACTTGTAATAAAAGATTTCAGAGACTTACGTCGAGCCATAGAGAGCAATCTTCTGAACCTTTGTGACCTCGGAACCCGATTGATTGTCTTCGATGAAGATCGTCAAGCTTGAATCAAACACATAAGATTAGATCAAGCTGTGATTTATGCTGAGTAGTATTATTTAACACAGAACATGGTAAAAACCTCACCTACGAACATTCTGAAACTTAACGTATTTAAGGACCACCGGTTTTCCCTGTAAATGGTTTGAGCAGACAGTTGGATCACTAGAACATGTTATAAGATGAATAACGTAACATTTCAGAAATGTCTTTACCTTAAGGTTTTCTTCAGTTAGTTCAGCGGTGTCGCTTGGAGGAAAATCATTGACATTGCTGTATTGTTTAATAGACCCAATGAGAGTCTGAGTTACTATTGCGGAAAACTATTGAGTTAGATAGGGATGATGAAAGATTCACATTACCTGAAGCACATGTGCTCTTTGTTTGAGAAAAACTTAACGGTTTTAGGACCTGAAGAAAGGTTATAATCAAACACAGGTTTAATTTCATCCACTAACAACATATCTAAATCCTGTCTCCAGTAGAACATATATTTTAAAAGCTTTCAATGTAGAACATCTATTTTACCAATTTTTGTTTTGTTTTAACCCATTACCTTCCTCTTCAGGGCCTTTGATAGCAAACGAATGCAGTTTGATAACTTGGTTAAAAGGAATATAGATCAGAAGTTGCTCATCAGCATCGCTCTCCAAGTTTAAACCTTCATCCTCTCTATATCCCTACACGAACAAACAAAGTAAATAATTTCTCAGATCGTAAAACACCAACAGAGAATGAAAGAAATCAAAATCTATAATTTTTTTTAGGCTGTTGTTCAATTCTCCTTCCACGGATCACTGGAACGATAGAACAAGAAAAATATCACACAACAAAGGAACTCCAAAGGATAATAATCTGAAACACAATTGGGGGAAGATAATAAAAAGTTATATATACATATGAACATAATAGAAAACCTGCTTAAGAGCATTGGGCAAGGAGTGACTTGAGCTTTGGTTGAGACATTCAACACCGGACCAATCAATGAAATCTAGCAGATCAACCTGAAAAAAAAAATCATACACAACAATTAAACTAACTAGAATCCATTAACTAAAGATAACAAAAGCTTCGACGCAAGATTCAAAAAAATTTCCAATAGACAGAAACCACGGATAAGAACCCTAGAACCAATATAGTCTCCCACCCCCAAAAAAACAAACTTGTATTCACATACAAAAGAAGATAATCATCCAAACCCAGAAATTATTCGAGTAATCACCTGTCCCTTAGGAATTACGCTGGCTGATTCGGCGGACATCGCGAGTTGCTTTCTTTTTCTGAAGATCGAAAAGTGGAAGAAAATAATTAGACTTTAGACGAAATAAAAAGCTTCTTCTCTTATCAGAGAAACCGAAACGACACCGTATGCAAGACTGATGAGCAGCCTATGAGAAACGACACCGTAACGACACCGTATGAGCAGGCTAAGAGAAACGACACCGTAACGACACCGTATGAGCAGGCTTAGAAAAACGACACCGTATGAGCAGGAGAAACGACACCGTATAGCAAACACTCTGATTGATAGAGCAACGTATTATCCTCACCAACCAAATGCGTAGTTAGTGTTCCAATTGTACCCTCATAGCAACTACAAAGCTTTAAAGGTCTTATCTTCGTCTTCCACTCCAAAAAACCCAGCCTTTATTTTATTTCTTCTCTTCCGTTCTCATCCTCATGGCTTCCTTATCCTTTGTTTCCTCCTCTCACCTTACTCTACGCACTCCTTCTATTTCCCTTCGCACTGGATCCTCTTCTTCTTCTTCTTTTTCCCCTAGAACTTCCATTTCATTCTCCGTCAGGGCTCAGTCCGTCGCGCTTTCGCAGGACGACTTGAAGAAGCTCGCGGCGGAGAAGGCTGTCGAGGCAATTAAACCTGGGATGGTTCTCGGTCTTGGAACAGGTTCCACCGCAGCATTCGCCGTTGATCAGATCGGCAAACTTCTCTCTTCGGGCGAACTTTACGATATTGTCGGCATTCCGACGTCGAAACGAACGGAGGAACAGGCGCGATCGTTGGGAATTCCGCTTGTTGCTTTAGACACGCATCCGAGAATCGATCTCGCAATTGACGGAGCAGACGAGGTGGATCCGAATCTGGATTTGGTCAAAGGTCGAGGAGGTGCTCTTCTCCGGGAGAAAATGGTGGAAGCTGTTGCGGAGAAGTTCATCGTGGTGGCAGACGATACGAAACTCGTCAAGGGGCTCGGCGGAAGCGGATTAGCGATGCCAGTGGAGGTGGTTCAGTTCTGCTGGAACTTTAATCTCATCAGATTGCAAGATCTGTTCAAGGAATTTGGATGTGATGCGAAGCTGAGAGTCGACGGAGATGGGAAACCCTACGTGACTGATAACAGCAATTACATAATCGACTTGTATTTCAAAAATCCGTTGAAGGACGGATTCGCGGCAGCAAAAGAGATCGGGAAGTTTCAGGGAGTGGTGGAACACGGTCTGTTTCTAGGAATGGCTACGTCGGTAATTATCGCCGGAAAGAACGGCGTCGAAGTTATGAACAAGTGAGGTTTAAAATTCATCTCCTTTTTTTCCTTTGTAAACTTATCAATTGTTTGGTGAAACAAAAAAAGTTATGTGGGATCGTTTCAAAAATCTCTTGAAATTGTATTCATAATCACTCGAATTCAACTAATGGAGAACAAGATCACAGCAAAAGACAACAAAATGTCACACAGTGGAACTACATAAACCCTAAAACAATAATTCGCTAAAAGCCCTGTCAATCAACCCGGTGGCTAACCTGTCAATAATTAGATGGTCTTAGCTTCTTCCTCAAAGAGACATTCTTGCGAGAAGTTGTAAAATCATAGAATTTATGGAAGAAACTATCCCTAATATATTATTTTGAAACTTTTTAACAAACTAATACCATTACGTGTTAATAACAAAAATGTCAGGTTGACGTATCAACACCATAACGAGTTTCAGCTTAAATATATAAAAGGGTTTAATTTACTAGAATAATTATAATACATTTCATTGATATTAATTTGGTTAGAGAATCAATATATTTTTTTTCAACTAACAAAAAAATAGTATTACATTTTCAAAAACAATAATTTTTATTTCTTTAAATTTTTAATAATTTCAAATAAATATAAATAGATTTAAGTTATTACCTAATTCCTAATATATTATTTGAGAAAAATTTAAGAAAATAATTTTACTCTTACGTTTTATTAACAAAAATATCATGCTTACATTTCATCATTACAATAAATTTCAAATAAATATATAAATAGAATTAATTTATTCGAATACAATATATGTCACTATTATTAATTTGGTTAAAATATTAATATATTTTATTAAACTAACCAAAAAATATTATTAAATTCATAAAAAATAATTATTTTTTTCTTAATTTATATATACAAAAATTAATATTAAAAATAATTTTAAATAAAAATTAAATTTATATAAATATTTAATTTATATTTACTAATAAATTCTAATTTACAAATATTTTGATATAAATCTAGTTGGATTTGATTATGCGTGCTAGTGTTTTTTGATTCCGCTGTTATCAATGCATTTGCGTTATGGTTTCTAATTTCCAAGGTTACGGTTTTCTGAGACAATTCGAGAATTTTAGAATGTTGTAATACTAAATAAAAATATAACTAGAATAAGTTGGATATAATTACTAATTAGCAAATAAATAGAAAGGGTATAATTATCTTTGCAAAAGATTTCATTTAAATATAATACTTCCTTTAGGTTAGGAAATAGTATCAATGCAATTTCTTTCAATAGAAATATTCCATGAATGTCTAAATCTTGTAAAGTTCTTCACTAAATCATTTATGTTGAAGATCACAAATATTATTTAACCATCATTTTGTTTTAAATATATATGATTTTTATTTTATATTATTTTACAACATCAAAAGTAGATTTAAAAATTGGATAATTACATAGGTTTAAAAAGCTAATATCGCAAATGAAAAATACTCTATGTTATATTGTTGATAAAAATATTCATTATATTAAATATCTCTAATATATTAATTGAAATTCATTTTAATAAAATAACTTTATATTGACGTGTAATTTACAATTATACCATGTTAATGTGTCACACTATTAAATCATTTTAAAATAAATATTAAATAATATATAATTTACTAGAATATTTACAAAATTTGCCATTACACAATATATTATATGTAAATCTTTATATTTCAACATAAAATGCAACTACAAGATAAAATAAAATATTATAAATTTTGAAAACTTAGCTAAATCATATATAAAACAAAAATTTAGTTTAATTGAATACTAGGATAGTACCTGTGCTATGCACATAAAAAGTTTAATATTTTACGTTTTATATTAAAATAAAATTTTCAATAAAATATAAAAAGATTTATCATATTTTTCTCGTGTTATTCATAACTATAAATTTTTGTATAAAGATCTATTGAATCTATTGAAGGTCTCAGTTTATTTTTAAAATCATTATTAGATAATAAACAAATACTTCAAATTTCTTTTTTCTAAAAAAAATAAACAACAATAAATAATTGTTAGAATCTCAGAAAAATTTCATAAATGATGTAGAGATTAATGTATAAATAACTTACTTGATCATCCACAAAAATAAATTCAAATCTTTCAAAACAAATTTCAAACCATTCACATATTAGTAGGAAAAATTCGTTTAGAATAGTATAAAAAAATATACTAAATCTACTATATATAAGAATAGTATAAGTTTATTTAAAATCTGTATATATAAACTATTAATGGTTGTATGAAATTGTTGATTACAATAGAGAGATTTAATAAAATTTGACATATTTGCTAGTTTTGTATAAATATATTACATTACATTAAGTAAAAGATTTTATAACATGTTTTTAATTAAATTAATGAAATTAGTAGTCTTAACTAATTTTTTATATTATAGAATACTTTTATATATAAAATAATCATAATAAAATAATTAGTAGTAATTCAAATTTATTTTTAAACCAATTGATATAATATAAAATTCTATTTGAAAATATATTGATTTTATTTATAAACAAAAACAAAACTAAATTCATTAATTTGAATGAATGAATATGGATTGTTTGGTCATTAGATGTAATTAATGATTTTTAATTAATTTAATTAGAAAAATGGTGAGAATGAATATGGTGATGACACATCATCAAATTAGAATTCAAGTGCTTCTCCTTTAATATATATAAGATTTATCACATCAACAATTTTATCCAAGATAAATACAATTTAAATTTATTTGTATAATCCAATTTTATTATCTATTTTATTTTCGTAATCAATATTAAAAGATTTTAAAAAATTATTTTAAATATAAGATAAGTTATATATATATAATATTTATATTAATAAAATAGATAATTAATTATAATATATGAATATTTTTTACTACGAACATGTGTCAAAATTTAGTATAATATTATATCGTAAAAACATATCTCTATCAACAACAACAAAATATATCAAAAATAGATTTCAAACATAAAAATTAAAGCAGTAGTATCTCCGCAGAATCAACATAGTGTTATAAGACCTTATTCCTAATTATCTTATCCATTTTAAACCATTAGGTTAACAAATAAAATTGACTAAGTTTGCATTTTCATATATTCTCAAATCATACATTATATAATAAAAATTACATTAAGAGAATCTATCTACAAGTTTACTGTATCTAACAATTGGAATATATCTGCAATTTTATTGGAAATCTAAAGTAAAACAAACCAAAATAATGGGTTAAACATAACTTATGTTTTGGTGAACTTTTGAAAAGAAANAAATAATGATGTTCGAAAAAAGGTATTAGTATTGTTCGTTTGTTCGTGACATATGGTTGCGGTTACGTTTGCGGTCAATCTTACGTCTGTAGTTGCGACATATGTCGTTTGTTTGTTTGGCGTCGATGATTGCAGTTGCGTTTGATCGAAGATTTTTATATGCACCGTTGTTTTAATTAGCGGTCGAAAAAATTACGATGCATAACGTATCATCTGACCGTCGTGTTTACCAAATATACCTATTGCAAGTAAGCGAATAAAAATCTACCGCTATCGCTGCGACAAACAGACAAACGAAAATTACCATTATATATGTTTTAAAACAGATAAGTTACACAATTTGGTTTTGTCTCTTCTCTCTTGAAGTAAAGTTTAAAACTATACAGAAATTGATGTGACGGGAGTGAGAGTCCGGTTATAAGAACCGTCGATATAGCCTTTTAAAGAAGCTTAGAGGTCAAAGCCATCTGATCGGACGGATGATGGGAGGCGGCTAATTTTAATTATTAACTGTGTAGAAATTATCGGCCTTGGTGGATAAGAGTCGCTCTCATTTGGACTATATCTGTTTTTATCATTTGACTAATCTTTTTATTTTGCCACCAGTAGCCAAAAAGAGGATAGAATTTTTCAAAAAGAAACTTATAAAAAAGAGAGAAATTAGAGAAAAAAGTACATTAACATTATCAATATGATCTTCTTTTATTCGTCAATTTCTCTCTCTTTATTTCACTTTTATTTTTTATCTATCATAAATTTCCCTTCTTCACTATTCTTTTAAACTAAAACATATTTTTTCTGTTTTGCAGAGTTTTATATTTATAATACAAAAATAAGAGAATCTAATAATGCTTCATTGCATGTAACTGTAACATTTTCGGATTATTCATCTAATCAGTTTAAAAATAAAATTTAGAAACAAAATTATAATGAAATCTTTTACTAAAACTTTCAGTACGATTTATTTAGTTCTAATAATTTTTATATTTATATATGCAGGATCGGGCCTGGGCCCAAGCCAAGCAACCTCGTGCTTGCGGCCTTTACTATTAATATAAAAAATCAGCATTTATTTCAAAAGTACTCTTAGCATAAATGGTAAATAAAAATAAACTGATTCCTAGAGTTTTTCGGTTCGAATCTTTATAACAACAAAAAATTTTAAAAATTAGAACGGCCCAATTTTTTTTGTAGTATAAAACGGCTCATTTTTTTTTTGCTTGCGGCTCTGTTAAAATCAGGGCCGGCTCTGTTAAAATCAGGGCCGGCTATGTATATATGTCCGAGTTAAAAAAAGTTCTACAACATGTATAAATACACAATAACAGTTATTTACTGGTTGGGAATCTAACATATTGATTTGGCCCACTTAATTCCTTTAAAGGGCCATTAGGGCCATCAATCTTCATAAAAGATTAGAATTTTGTCGATCATGATTCCAGTTGTGAATTTAACTCTTTTAATAAGACCAGCTTGAGTATTTTTGGTTTTGGATTATTCATTCTCAAGATTCTTTTTTCACAAGATTTTTTTATTTTTTTCGAGTTATTAGTCAAATATGTAAATAAAAGAAATATCATCGTTATTCGCCCATTGTTTGTCAAGAGGATGGATGACAGCGTAAACCATTATTGATATTTTATTCAAAACTCATTAAAAATATTTGTCCCCCAACAACTCTACAATATGCACATGCTCCTGCCCTTTCCACCATCCACATTACCTTGATCTATCTAAACTTTCTCATATTTGTTTCATCCACATAAATACCAAAAATGATGAATCTTATAGTAAATTAATAAACACAAACAATAAAAACGACAGTAAACGTGAATAATTTGTAACACATTAAAATGTCTTACATGGACATTAACCATATAGACAAAACACGATAATGTGTAAAAACAAAAGTTGTTTTAAACGGAAATAAATACATCTTAACTAAATATACATAAAAGGATTTTAATTTATAAAATGTAACACCGTATTTATTAATATTATACGCAAACTCCCTGCTCGGAACAGTAAATTCGAGCCGGTTTGGCTTTTCTCGGTTTTGGGTATTCAAACGATCGAACCGGTTTTGTTTTTGGCTAACCACAAGGAATGTCGTCAAGAGCTCTCAGCTTTTATTCTTACATTTTTCTAATGCCCTTGCAGCTGCAATAAATTGAAAATGTTATTAACAAAAAAGTTAGAATTTATGTATATATATATACATTCAATTTTGGATTTTAAAATACTAACCAAACCCGGTTGCTTCTGATCCCTTCATAATTCTTATACGTTTGCATGAATCAACAAACATCCTACAATTAATCCAAACCAGACATAAATAAATATTTGTGATCATGTTCGTTTGGCAGCCGTAGGAACCTGCGGCTACGGCTACGGCATATTTTTGTTCGTTTAGCTGCTGCAGTTATCTACGGCAGAGCAGCGGTCAGACGCTGCGTCATGCGTCGTAATTTTTTCAACCGCTGATTAAAACAGCGGTGCGACTAAAAATCTGCGATCAACCACAACCACAACCGCTGGCGGTAGACAAACGAACAATATCTGCCGCAGCCGCAGCCGCATGATTGACCGCAGCCGCAGCCGCAGTTGCCTGCGGCGACCAAACGAACAGCACATGTGTATACAGAAACAGTTGTAATAGTCTAATAGATAGTTATTATTAGAATAATACCCTAAAATAGCACATTTTAAAATTTTTCTTCCAAATTTAGCATAATAAAATTAAATTTTCAAAAATAGCATAAATACTTATGTGAAAGTACTTATTTATTCTAAACTTAAAGTATTGTATTTGGGTTCATTATTTTCAATTTAAGATTTAATTTTTTATATTAAAATATAGTTTTAATGTATTTTAATGTTAAATTTGTGCTATTGTTAGAAATATGCTATTTTAGACATCTGTCCTAGTTATTATATTTTTAAAGATAGAAAAATAATTAACACTTACTCCCAAGGCACGTCTCCTACAAGCATCCAATCTCCATCTTTATCTTCATACGTTGGAACATAATCTGATCCGTTCAAAAGATCGATCAATTTACTGTCATTCGAAAAATCATTCATTCCTTGTGGTCCATAGTTCCCTGGAAAAAAAAGTAAAGTTATAAAATATTTACAACGTAAAATTTTTTGTCTTGTAACATATGCATATTGCATCATTTATTTACCTATGATAAAAGAGCTGAACATTTTGCTTAAGGCGTCGGAAAGATCTTGGTAAGTTTTGTACAGTTTCAAGTCGATTTTTCTTAGGTATGGTGCACCGTCCATGCTAACCTTCACGTAAGCCGTGGCGGCACCGGCAGATGCGAAGGAGGAGGCTCCGCTGCTGCCGGAATTCTTATCAGTACTTTCGTCGGCTTCTCCTGTGGTCGGTTTTTGTCCGGACATGACGTTCTTGCGGAAGGATCGTACCGGTGGCCATCCCACAACTTGTGCCCTGAAAAATAATTAATCTTTACTTTCAATAATATAAAAGATGTTTTGTTTTTGTAAATGATCTGTTAAAAAATGTTGGGTTTACTTCCCTCAACTACACAAACTTATGCGACTAAATCTATTTTCACCCGTATTTTTTGGTCTTCCTTTAACTACATAAACTGTATTTTTCTTTCATAAATTACACAAACTTCATAAATTCTTCTAATTGTAGAAATTCTATTAATGTTTATGCGTTAAACACCTATTAAATTCGGTTCTAATTCAAAAATTTTGTTTTAACTCGGGTTAATTTTGAAATTAAAATCAGATTTTCGAAGTAAATCAAGGTTTAATAACAATTTAACGTGTAAACATTAACGAAATTTTTGTAATTGGAATAATTTATGAAGTTTATGTAGTTTGCAGAAGAAAAATACAGTTTATGTAACTTATAGAATACCCAAAAAATACGGGTAAAAATAGGTTTATTGGCATAAATTCGTGTGGTTGTAAACCCAAAAATGTTTTAAAACTTTTTTGTGGATCCATTTGTTTCACACGTGTCGGATGTTAGGTGGATGTAGTTGTCCATACATTAATTTAGTCATAAATCTTTGTAGTATATATAAAGAAAGATTCCTTATGTTTTGTATATTTCTTAATCCTTCCCGACCAAACAAATCACTCAGAACACTCAACCTAGCTACGTTAATTTATTAATCAAATATAAATAATTCTTTGAAAAAATGGATCAAGAACAAAGAAAACAGATCTCACAATAATTATTTGGATAACTATTCTCTAGTAAATGAATGATTTGAAATGAAGATTAATTAAAATTAAGTTTCTTACTTGGCTGGTGGTTTTACAATCTTTTCCTTCATATTCTCTAGCTCAAATCCAGAAACCGACTCCATAGCCGTCGATGAAAGATTCAGCTTGAGATCTACGGTCTCTGAAAATCCTCTTTTTCCATTATTTTTCCCAGCCAGTTCTCCTCCGTGATCCCCACCCGGTAACCCTAACCGGAGCTCCGTCGCCTCAAAATTAATCATATTTCTTGACTGTTAACAACGAGTAGTAAATTAGGTAAAACGAGTTAAACTGCAGATTCTTCGGTTTCTAAGGTTTTTTAGTTCTTTGGGTATTTATTTGGAACTAAAACGTTTGGAGAGAGAGATATGTGTTGAAAGATGAAACAAAGGGCTAAATAATGGAACTTGTGTGGTATAAAATATATAAGGAATTCATCATTGGGGATTATTGGTTAAACGGTTGCGATGTTGCCACGTTAATGCTGGGATTGTTTGGACCGTAAAGAGTGTTGTCGGGAGATGATGATGTCATGGCTGATGTCATATTCCGGAATAATTGCGGCCAAGCCAGTGGTCAAACGCCAAGTTGGCACAGTAGTTTCTCCTTTTCTGTTTCGAATCTATCCACTAAAAAATATAATTATGTATTCGAAATGAGTAGGTATCCTTTTGTAGTACTTTAATTAAAATTTTTATTATACATCTAAGACTACAACCAAATATTTTACAGTGTAAGATAAACTTCATTACAAATAACAAGAAAACCAATAATATTACCAATGAAAAAAACAGTGTGTTTTGTAGGGAATTATTTTATTTATTGTATTGTTTCGAATTAAATTGGAAATGCTAGGAAAAATGGGACCCACAGATGCGAAAGAAATTGAGAGTTGTCAGCTTCAGACATGTGTGTTTGATACCATGGATTCGAACTAATCATTCAGATAAATAATAAAAAAGTGTAATAAAAAATATAGTTTAATTTAAGGCAATTGACTAAAATAAAGAAATACATAATTAGTAGAAATGATCACAATTGTTTGTCGGGGAGCATTACATAATCTCCTTTTTTATTTGAAGATGAGTTGATATATAACACTTTAAATCATCATCATTATTGTCGCAATCATTATTATCATAACGATCAATTTTTAGTGGCATCTATTATCTATACTATATTTAGATCAAACAGGTTTTAAAAATACGCATATCTATTTATACACACCACATTTAAATCTCGAAACATTTTGAATGGAAGTATTGCAATATATATCTACATTTTTATCGATATAATATAAAAGAAATATCCACTAGCTCATGTTTTTTAAATTAGAATTCAGTTTCTATTTTCGTAAAATATTTGAACATGTCAGTGCGTAAAAAGGGCAGATTCCTCAAACGCGATTAAGCAGAGAATAAAAATCATATAGAGAGGAAAGAGTTGCAAGTTTTAAGGCAATAATAATTGTTTATTTTGTTAAAAGTTGTAAACCATGTGGTATGGTGGGACATGTCGTGCCCATGTCGTCAACTTTCAAATAAGGTTATTGTATTTTGACGAAGTAGCACTGTTCGTCTGTCTGCCACGGCAGTAACCTGCGGTCAGATGTTGTGGTTAGACGCTGCAATATTGTTGTTACTCGCAGATTATCGCCGTAGGTTGTATCGCAATTGTTTGATCGCAAACGTTATAATTTCGCAGCGATTAAAATTTTTGACCGCAACTTTCTGTGGTTGACCGCAGCGTTTGACCGTAGAAACCTGCGGCGATCAAACAAACAACGTTTGACTGTATAACGCAACCCCATGTTCCTGTGGCTACGAAACGAACAACCCTTAATAATATTATAGCAAAGAAATTCCTCATTGCAAATTAAGAAATCATCAACATCATTTATTGCCTATGCATGATTACGATGAAACAATTAGAGCTAAAAAAATTGAAAGTCAAATTGACAACGACTTCATCTTCATGCCCATAATTTATGTATACATAATTTTAATAACAAATATAATAAAGTTAAATAAATAAAATATCAATGTTTAAGATTAATTTTCAGAAATATATGACTTTTTAAAACTATAAAAGCCTTCTTACAATATATTTGAAGATCTTTACTAATTATTTCATGAATAAAGTTCATGACAATCTTGAAATTTTATACATTTATTGTAGTTTTTTTGGAAAATAAAACAGAAATTTCTTTTGATAAATGAGAGTACTCCAAAATAAAGACCACTAAAATTATTTTGTTTTACAAAAGTATTATAACCAATTTTATGAGAAGCTATAAACTCTTGCACAAAATTCGTATATCTATATATTTTTAATTGAGTAATACTTTAAAATAGCACTTTTTAAATTTTTTTTTTCCAAATCTAGCATCATAAAATTAAATTCCCCAAAATAGCACAAATACTTGTGTAAAAATACTTATTTATTCTAAATAAATTATACATAAACTTAAAGTATTGTATTTGGGTTCATTATTTCCAATTTAGAATTTACTTTTTTTTTATTAAAATATAGTTTTAATGCATTTTAATCTTAAATTTGTGCTATTATTAGAAATTTAAACTAATGATACTATTTTTGGAACAAAAACTTAGAAAGATGCTATTTTAGACATTTTAATACCCTAAAATAGCACATTTTAAAGTTTTTCTTCCAAATCTAGCATCATAAAATTAAATTCCCAAAAATAGTACAAATATTTATATGAAAATACTTATTTATTCTAAATAAATTATACATAAACTTAAAGTATTGTATTTGGATTCATTATTTCCAATTTAGGGTTTAATTTTTTTCTATTAAAATATAGTTTTAATGCATTTTAATTTTAAATTTATGCTATTATTGGAAATTTAAACTAATGATGCTATTTTTAGAACAAAAACTTTAAAAAATGTTATTTTAAACATTTGCCCTTTTTAATTTAACATCTTAGAAATTTATATATATATATATATATATATATTTATTCACAGTTTACTATATACTAAATGATAAAATATTGAATAAAATTAGAATGTAGTAACAAAACATTGGGAGAGTATGTAACTATGAATTAAAAAAGCAAACTTCAGTTTAAAGTGTAAACGTGAGGACGATGAGATCGATGGGTCCACGTGGGCCGAAAATGCCAACCCATAGATAGCGATAGAGATGTACCCTCGTGTGGGCTGGACCCAGTGATCTGCGTTTCACTATCCAATAACATTACAGCTTCGCACGTGTGTATTCGAACCAAACCTCGTCCAATTTTTCTTTCTATAAATAATTAAATCATTTTATTGATTTTTATATCCATGGATATATATTATTATCATTGATATTTCTAATTTATGTCCATTCAACCAAAAAGATTATTATAAAATATAACGATATATTATTGATTAAAAGTATGCTACTCATATAAATTTGATTGTAAATATTTGGTTACAATTAGTATTACAGCCAAATGAATTAATGTTCAAACTTCCCAATGCAATATTTTTAGTTTTCTGTCAAGAAATATAAGTTTTCGTGGCTTCATAAATTGATAAATAAAATAACATGTTTTTAAGTTTTTATTGCAAAAATAGAATTATTAGTTTAAATTTCCAATAATATCACAAATTTAATATTAAAATGCATTAAAACTATATTTTAATAGAAAAAAATTAAACTTTAAATTAGAAAAAAATGAATTCAAATATAATAATTTAAGTTTTTTATATAATTTATTTAAAATAAATAAGTATTTTTACATAATTATTTGTGTTATTTTTAGGATTTTAATTTTGATATGTCAGATTTGGAAATTTTTTTTTGAAAAGTAATATTTTAGAATATTATTTCTAAGAATGTTTTTTATAATAATTAAAAAGACACCAAAAATATTTGGCTGTGGTTTTTGGTATTGGGCTTGAAGAATATTCAATGCATTCTTGCTTCTTCCAGCCCAATATGACTAAAATAGTTGGATAAGCATTCAAATGTAACAACAAACCCTGCCATTAGATATTTGGTTTCACAAATTGGGAATCATTTCCAGTCATTCTAACATTCTGTAAAATAGTAAATTTGTAAAAAGAATGTGGTTTTGAGTTTGAAGTTTAACAAATGGGTTTGAATATATTAAGATTAACCAGTTTGCATAATTTCTCTTTATTTAATTTGCTTTTTTTATGATGGGCTAATCGATTAATTGTTTTGGGGTATTATACATTATTTTTTTACAGTTAAATTATGGAGTTTTTAGCAACATAAGTAGCTATATTTTTCAATTGGAAAATACCAAAATTTAGTGTAATTTCTAGTCAATAATAATAATTAGACATCACATTTTAAATTTCTTGAAATGGTATTAATTTTTGTTGACTTATATATATGGTCTGAAAATAAAATTCTGGAGAAGTAGTAATGATGTAATATTGTGACTGTTTTTGCTGACGTGGATAAAAGACGGACCCACACAAAAATAGACTTGAGTTTCCATTTTTCCTGTTCGTTTAAAGAATCAGCCGATTTTATCATAAAAATCACTTTTTTTTCTTCTTCTTTTCTTCGTTTCATCATTCGATTCAACGCTTCCTTCCTTCCTTCCTCTTCCCTGCCTCTCTAATTTTAAACCCTTTTTGTCCTCTCTCCCCGGCCCTCTTGTGCGAATCTTAATCGAGGTGTTGGAAAAGGGAAGTTTTGGGCAATACTCGTGGGGAAGCGGAGGAAAAAGCCCTAATTTTCAATTCTTGGATCTCCTAAGCTTTTGAATCGGAGTGACGATTTTGTCTATTTGTCCGCGATGGCGGAACTAGGGCAACAAACGGTTGAGTTCTCCGCTCTGGTTGGTAGAGCCGCTGAGGAATCGTTCCTTTCTCTCAAGGAACTCGTGGAAAAGGCTAAGTCGACGGAGCTTTCTGATACTGATAAGAAGGTTAGCCTCCTTAAGTATGTCGTTAAGACTCAGCAACGGATGCTCCGGCTCAATGCGCTCGCCAAGTGGTGTAAACAGGTTTGATTTTCTCTTTGTATAAGTTATTACGTTTTGGATTTGTGGGTCGAAGTGAAAGTACGAAGCTTTCTTGGGTTGGAATCAGATATGGTGGAAGATTAGGGAATCTTTTGTCCGGTTTTAGATCTATGAGTTTTGAAAATATTTCCCATCGATAAGGTTTTGGGGTCGTGCCCGTGGGATGATAGCGAATGGAATGGAAGCTCTTATTTTGTAACCTTGATTGTTTTTTTTTGTTTGAGTTAATAACTAGTCTACTGTCTTTATATTGGTCTATATACGTGATTTATTGGCAATGTCCCACTCATGCCATTCAGACATATGTGTCTCATTGCAACTTCATGAAGTTATGCCGTTTGATGACACTGGCATATTGAGCCTAAGTGGATTATAGTGTTAGTTTATGTCCTAACTGTGTACGGAGTGTAATAAAAACTAAGAATTTTGGCCTTGGTTGAGTTCAGTTTCTCCATAAACACCATCAATAGACTGTTTGGATACGGGCTGATACATAAAAGAAGGTTATTTGATATCATTGGTGCATCTAGTTAGAAATTCTTACACTATCTTTAGTTTACGTAGTCTCCACTTTTTACTAGAATTGTGCTAGTGAGAGCAAAATTCCATGGACTTCACATTCTAAGCTTTGCATGGTTCTGTTACCTCGCATATTGGAGAAAGTTTGGATCGACGTTCCATTTTTAAAATTAGTATTCCTAGATATTGATGCTTGCTCATTATCTCTATTGTCATGCAGTAAGTAATCAGAAATTTATTAAGCCGCTTATTAACCTTTGGCTATACCTCCTTGGCTGCAGGTTCCTCTAATAAATTACTGTCAAGACCTCGGAAGCACATTATCATCGCATGATATATGCTTCACACAAGCTGCGGATTCACTGTTTTTTATGCATGAAGGTCTTCAGCAAGCTCGCGCTCCAGTCTATGACGTTCCTTCTGCTGTTGAGGTTTTGCTAACAGGTTCTTATCAGCGCCTGCCAAAGTGTTTAGACGATGTGGGTATCCAATGCTCTTTGGATGAGCATCAACAGAAACCAGCACTAAGAAAGCTGGAGGTACTTGTACGTTCCAAACTACTTGAAATGACACTTCCAAAAGAAATAACAGAGGTGAAAGTTTCTAAAGGTACAGTTACCTTATCTGTTGACGGGGAATTTAAGGTTCTTGTTACTCTTGGTTACCGAGGGCACCTATCCATGTGGAGGATATTGCATTTGGATCTGCTTGTTGGTGAAAGAAGTGGCCCAGTTAAACTTGAAGTGACAAGACGGCATATCCTTGGAGATGATTTAGAACGTCGAATGTCCGTGGCAGAAAATCCATTCACAATATTATATACGGTGCTTCATGAGCTTTGCGTTGCCATTGTCATGGACACAGTCATAAGGCAGGTCCGGGCTCTTCTTCAGGGGAGATGGAAAGATGCAATTCGCTTTGACTTAATTTCGGATACTGGCACCACAACAGCGAACCAAGAAGGAGAGGCAGATTCTGTTAGTCTTCGAACTCCAGGATTGAAGCTTATGTACTGGTTAGATTCAGATAAAAATTCTGGTCCATTCATTAGAATTGAACCAGGGTCAGATCTCCAGGTTAAGTGTTTTCACAGCACATTTGTAATTGACCCACTTACGGGCAAGGAAGCCGAATTTTCCCTCAATCAGAGCTACATTGACGTGGAGAAGCTTCTGCTTAAAGCTATATGCTGTAACAGATATACTCGTCTTCTTGAAATCCAGAAAGAGCTTTTGAGGAACGCTCGTATTTGTCGAGCTTCTAGTGATGTCATCCTTCAAGCCCTCCTTGATGAGCCTGGTGTCGAGGTATAAAACGAGAGCTGGATTTTGCTCAATATTCGGTAAATTGTTCCTGTAAAAATTTTGAGAGATTTTCCCAGCTTCGAGTTACTTACACTAGCTGGACATTGAGTATGTCACTCAAATGCCTATAGTCAGATTTCTGTTTTCTGACACGTACCTTGTTAGCTTACTACTGCATTAAAGATTTCTGTTTTCTGACACATACCTTGTTCGCTTACTACTGCATTAAGACAAAGCCCATGTTTTTTCTTTTTTTTCATTCTATAGAACAGGAGGTACGCATTAATTGGAAGTTTTGAGTTTCAGAGATAGTGGAACTTAGCTTTTATAATCTCTATTTTTTTTACACAATTCTAATTGTCAAGAGTAGTGAATTTTACAGTGCACATGCCTTTGGCCTAGTTTCTTTTTGCGGTGGAGCTAGTATAGCTCAGGCATTATTTCTCTTGCTATTGGTGTATTATTTAATTGAATTGAACTGGTTTATTCTTCATCACATCCTTTTAGGAAGATAACATGGTAGATTCTAAGGAACAAGTAGAGCCAGAAGTCTTGCGTGTCCGAGCCTATGGATCTTCATTTTTCTCACTTGGGATAAATATAAGGTATAACATTTGTACATACATATATATACAGAAGGATCTTATTTTAGCCTGGTTTTTCTTATTTTATATGATGATTGCAGGACTGGTCGGTTTCTTCTTCAGTCATCCAAGAATATCTTGACCCCCTCCGTTTTGGAGGAATATGAAGATGCGTTAAACCAAGGAAGCATATCTGCCTCTGACACCTTTATCAACTTGAGAAGCAAAAGTATTTTGCATTTTTTTGCTTCCATTGGCAAATTTTTGGGTCTTGAGGTAGTAATTGTTTCCTCAACTTGCTGTTCAAGTTCAGTTTTGGAGTTGGTAGTTGACTTTCATGTTTAATGCAGGTCTACGAACATGGTTTTGGTATAAACAAAGTTCCTAAAAGCCTCTCGGATGGGTCAAGCATTCTGACTTTGGGATTCCCCGACTGTGAAAGCTCTCACCTCTTGCTCATGGAGCTTGAAAAGGACTTCACTCCACTATTTAAATTAGTAGAAACTCAGGTGGATGGATCGGGAAAACCTCAGTCCAATGATCTGAGCAATGTATTGCGAGTTAAGAAAATTGATATTGGTCAGATACGGATTCTCGAAGATGATCTTAGCTTGATTACATCCAATGTGGTTAGATTTGTTTCCTCACCCTCAGATGCTGAGGTCTTAAATCAAGCATCTGGACTCCATAATCCTGGATTAATTGATGAGGCTTTGGCAGAGATGAGTGGAAGCCAATTAAGTTTCTCTAGCATCGTAGATGAAGTGTTTGGACTTCAGAAAGGGACACCCGCTCTTGTTTCAGGTGCTGGGCAGGGTTCAATTCCGAAGAATTTTTCTGCTGTTAATGGCCCTGGAAAAGTTCCATCGTCTACTAGCTATCATTCGGATTCCTTGTATAATCGAGAGGGTCCCTTACAATCTAACTCCTTTAATTTGTTAACATCTCCCCCTGGGGATGGTTTGCCTATGAATAAGGTAGCCATTTCTAACTCTGACAAGGAGTTATCCATGATACCTTCTGCATCCCTATCTGCTGGGAATGGAGTCTCCGTGTCAGGTGGTAGACTTATCACTGAATCCTCATTGTCACCTCTTCCCGTATGTAAGAACATCTTCCTTAGTTTCCTTTGCATTCTTATTATTTTCTCAGTATCAGAACTCCGGATTCATAATTTCTTTTGTTTGTAGCTCAAACAGCTGATCTTGCAACTTCTCCTGATGGTTCTTTGTTGAGAAAAGGCAAAAAGTCCCGGAACCGATCAGCTTCAGATTTGCTAAGATTGATCCCATCCCTCCATGAAGTGGAAGGTTTTGTCGGTCCCAATAAGAGACGAAAAATTACTGATATGGTACAGAATGAATTAGTGAAGAGTTGGAGCCCTGCATCACACAACCTATGTACTACCGTGGCAACAACAACAAAAACTATTGAATACAGTTATGGAAATATCATAGCTGAAGCTAGCAAGGGGAATGCACCTTCAAGCGTTTTTGTCTATGCTCTTCTCCATGTGGTCAGGCATTCTTCGTTGTCCATAAAGCATGCCAAACTAACTCGTCAGATGGAGGCACTGGATATTCAGTATGTTGAAGAAATGGGACTAACAGATGCATTTTCAGATATATGGTTCCGTCTTCCATTTGCCCAAAATGATTCCTGGCAACATATATGCTTGCAGCTTGGTAGACCTGGAAACATGTGTTGGGATGTGAAAATAAATGACCAACACTTTAGGGACCTCTGGGAACTTCAAAAGGGAAGTAAAACCACACCATGGGGATCTGGAGTTCACATTGCGAATTCATCTGATGCTGATTCCCATATTCGTTATGACCCTGAAGGTGTTGTTTTGAGTTATCAATCTGTGGAAGCCGATAGTATCAAGAAGCTTGTGGCTGACATACAGAGGCTTTCAAATGCTAGAATGTTCTCCCTTGGTATGCGGAAACTACTTGGCATAAAACCGGATGAAAAAGCAGAAGAGGGCAGTGCTAATCTTGCTATTAAAGGAGCTATTGGTGGGAAATGCAGTGGTGAGCCAGTTGATAGATGGAGAGCGTTCAAGATTGAAGCAGTAGGATTAACAAGCCTGTGGTTTAGCTTTGGTTCAGGCGTTTTGGCGCGTTTTGTTGTCGAGTGGGAGTCAGGTAATGATGGATGCACCATGCATGTCTCTCCTGACCAACTCTGGCCACATACAAAGGTGAGTTGTTTGCAAAACCTAACCATCAATCTCATCATGGGAATTATTTTTATTCTTAAGCATTATGAATGCATTTCCTCATTGTGGGTTATTCTTGTACAGTTTTTGGAGGAATTCATAAATGGAGCAGAGGTAGAATCTCTTTTGGATTGTATTCGCTTAACTGCTGGGCCTTTGCATGCATTAGCTGCCGCTACTCGCCCTGCCCGAGCTAGTACTGCCACTGGTGTGGCTGTAGTACCCACTCCAGCGTCTTCAAGACAATCAAATCCGATACAACAAACTCAAGGAATCCTCGCCCCTTCTACTTTAGCAGCTTCTAATGTTGTTGGTCAATCTGCTTCAGCAACTTCAGGAAATACTGTTGCTTCTGCTCCAGGCTCACTCGGTGGAAGTTTTCATGGAGTTGCAATGCTAGCAGCTGCAGGGAGAAGTGGACCTGGAATCGTTCCAAGTTCTCTCTTGCCCATCGATGTCTCTGTAGTTCTCCGTGGACCCTATTGGATAAGGATCATATATCGTAAATGTTTTGCAGTGGACATGAGATGTTTTGCCGGAGATCAAGTCTGGTTGCAACCAGCAACTCCACCCAACGGTGGTGCATCTGTTGGAGGCTCCTTGCCATGCCCTCAATTCAGACCTTTCATCATGGAGCATGTTGCTCAAGAATTGAACGGTTTAGAACCAAATTTGACAGGTAGCCAAGGAGCAACAAATCCAAACTGTGCAAACCCAACTGGTAGTGGTGGGAACAGAGTTAACTTTGCCGCCTCTAGTGCAATGTCAAGAGCAACAATGAACCGTGTAGGAAATGTTGCTTCAGGATCTTTAGTGGTTGGCTCAGGATTGCCTGTGCGTAGAACACCAGGCACTGCTGTGCCAGCACATGTTAGAGGCGAATTAAACACAGCGATTATCGGTTTAGGTGATGATGGTGGCTATGGAGGGGGATGGGTTCCTCTTGTGGCTCTCAAAAAGGTTTTGCGTGGCATCCTTAAATATCTTGGAGTACTGTGGTTATTTGCTCAGTTACCAGATCTCTTAAGAGAGATCTTGGGTTCAATCTTGAAGGATAACGAAGGCTCTCTCTTGAATTTAGACCAAGAACAGCCAGCTTTACGCTTCTTTGTCGGGTAAGCTAAACCAAGAAACTTAGGAAAATCATACTGTGTGTTTATACATTAGTCTGTCTATGCTAACCTTAATCGTTTTTTTTGTAGTGGCTATGTATTTGCGGTGAGCGTACATAGAGTTCAGCTTCTTCTTCAAGTCCTTAGCGTAAGGCGATTCCATCAGCAGCAACAGCAGCAAAATGGTTCTTCTGCTGCTGCTCCAGAGGAATTAACCCAATCAGAGATTGGAGAAATATGCGACTATTTCAGCCGTCGTGTTGCATCAGAACCTTACGATGCTTCAAGAGTTGCCTCGTTCATAACACTCCTCACATTACCCATATCGGTCTTAAGGGAGTTTCTGAAACTAATAGCTTGGAAGAAAGGATTATCCCAATCACAACAAGCTGGTGAGATTGCTCCTGCACAAAGACCTCGGATCGAGCTATGCCTAGAGAATCATACCGGTACAGATTTAGACAGCAGTTGTGGAGCTAAAAGCAATATCAATTACGACCGGCCTCAAAATAAGGTTGAGTTTGCATTGACCGTTGTTCTTGATCCTGCGCACATACCCCAAATAAATGCAGCTGGAGGAGCGGCGTGGTTGCCTTACTGTGTATCGGTTAGGTTAAGGTATATGTTTGGCGACAACCCTGGCGTGACATTTCTTGGAATGGAAGGAAGCCATGGCGGTCGAGCTTGTTGGCAACGAGTTGACGATTGGGAAAAATGTAAACAGAGAGTAAGTCGTACAGTGGAAGTCAACGGCTCTGCTTCAGGAGATTTAACTCAAGGAAAACTCAAATTGGTTGCAGATAGTGTCCAGAGAACGTTGCATCTATGTCTTCAAGGTCTGAGAGAGAGTAATAATAACTCTCTTCAAAAGGAATTTACCATATAGAAAGGTCAAATTCTTTGTCAGTTTTGGTTATTTTTTTAATCTTAATGTGTATATAAATATTATACTGCTGATTTTAGCTGTTTTTAGATAAAAACTTGTTGTAGCCTTTAACTTTTGGAGTTTTCCTTTATAAAATAAATGAGTAGTTTGAGTGAAATGTCATAATCGATTGTAGAGAACTTCGATTGTTTTTTTAAAAGAATCAACTTTTACATAGAATTTGACTAAAGAATGACAAATCTTAGTTATGATCGAAGCAAGTTTTAAGCTTACAATTTATAGTACAAAGTTTTAATTGTCATTCGGATTTGCCAAAAGAGTGTAGTTTCTTAAGTAATGAGTTTCCCACTTCGGTGAAGTTAGACATGAAATCGGAAAGACCAATAAAGTTCTTTACTTTTTAAAACCCTTTGCTTAAATGGCTAATTGGTCCAAAAATTCCAATTTTGACTTAATATCAAAATTTAAAACACTTTGCAATATCTCTTTAATCTCCATCCATCTCGGATGGTTCTGCTTCTCTGCAGACACAAAGCTATGAAGTCCCTCTACTCCTACTACACTACTATATCCAGGAGTCTTCTTCACTCCGCGACTCTCCATTGCTTCTCTGGTATTATCTGAATATCCCCATCTTCCTACGGTTGCATATATATTGGACAACAAAACATACCCACCTTCTTTTTCAGGTTCCAATTTAAGCAATTCCGTTAAAGCCATCTCTGCAATTTCAATATCATCTCCTCCTCGACAAGCACTTAAGATTGATCCCCACATTGACTGACTTGGTCTCATAGGCATCTTCTTTTGCACTATTTCTTTTGCTTCTTCTACTCTCCCTGCCCTACACAACATATCCACAAGGCTTCCGTAGTGCTCCGTTTCAGGTTCAAAGCCGAATTTCTCCTTCATGTGGTTGAAAACGTGTAGCCCTTCCTCCACGAGTCCGCTATGACTGCAAGCTGTTAGGACAGCTAGCAGAGTGACTTTGTTAGGCGTCACACATTCTTCTTGCATTTCTTCGAATAGTTGCAGGGCTTGCTGCCCATTTCCATGAAAGGCAAACCCAGTTATCATTGTCGTCCATAGCGTGACGTCTTTTTTAGGAACTGTTTTGAAAACCATGAAAGCCAGGTCGATGGTGCCACATTTGCAGTACATATCTATCAAAGCCGAACCCAAAAAGGCATCAACTTTTGTTTCTAGACGGATCACTAATCCGTGTACCCATCTTCCTTGACTCAGTTCTCCGTTGTTTGCTGCACCATTTATCAAACTTACCATAGTGACGCTGTCCGGTTTGACATTTTCTGCTATCAACATTTCATAGAACAATTCTCTAATGGCTCTTTGGTCAAATCCCTTCTTGGAGTAACCAAAAAGCAAAGAATTCCAAGAAACAAGATCTCTTTTGGGCATCTGATCAAAAACAGCCTGAGCTGATTCCATGTCCCCAAGCTTAACAAACCCACCAACCATGGTGTTCCATGAACGTGTGTCTTTATTCTTCATCACATCAAAAGCTCTTTTAGCAAAACCAGATTCTTTGCATTTGAAATACATGTCTAAAAGAGCATTGCTCAGAATCAAATTAGATGACGAACCAGGCCTCCTCTTCTCAATCCAACCATGAATCTCTTTCCCAAGCCTAATACTTGATAATTGACCACAAGCAACTAGAAGACCCAGCACTGCGTATTCATCAGGTTCAATACCATCACCAACCATCTTATAATACAGTTTCAGTGCCTCTGAACTAAACCCCTTCTTGGCATAACCAACAACCATGGTATTAAAAGAACTGACATCTGGTTCAGGCATTACAGCGAACACCTTCTCTGCGAAATCCAAACTTCCTAACTCCATATACTTCTTCACGAGAAAATTCCACAGGTAATTCCCAAGTGACAGACTCCTCGAAACAATGACATGGCAATGGATCTGCTTTACTTCCGACAGAAAACTCGAAGCTTTCATGAGGTAGAGAAACGTTTGACTGTCCGGAGAAACACATTGCCTAATCAGAGAACTGTAGAGACCAAAACATTCCTTCTTCGAGCTTGAAACAGCAGAGATCACTGTGTTGTAAATGAAAACGTTGGGATTTGGGGTGAAATTATGAAACAGAAGCTTAGCCAAGTCGATGTTTTCTGGAAATGTGATCGCTGAGAACAAGATGAGACGGCTCATGGGAAATGTATCGCCTATGAGATTGCCACGCATGATCTGTGCCAAAATCTGCTTGAATTGATTCCTGGAATTGCATTTCTCGAGCAGAACAAGTGATGGGTGATTAAGCTCAAGGGAATGAAGAGGATCCCATGTTGTTTTGCTCCCAGATTCTTTGGCAAAAAAACGAATTCCTCGACGTAAGAACATAGAGCAGCAACAAAGCAAAAGCTCTTGTCTAAAGATTTGATGTTTCATGGTCAACATTTTGGCAAGCTTTACCCTTTTCAGCTAAAACAATTATCTTTTTCATACAAAGAGAGAAACTTTTTTCACAAGGAAAGATTGATTCTTTTAAAACCAAATTTCTTGAGACATTTTGTTTATCATTTGAGCTTCTTGTATGTATATTGATTGGGCCATTCGTGTAAATTTGTTTTCTGAAATTTTCAAGATGCTAATCATGGCTTGCTTTCTGATTCATCACAGACATCAAAAACAATAACATAATGTGTTGCTTTCTTCATTTTCACTGCATTTACTTAATGTTCAAATGTCTGGGAAGATCTCTGTAAAACATTAAGTAAAGGGAAAGTCTTATGCAATCTCTTGAACGAATACTCAGAAATCGCATCGATTCGAACCAGATAATTGGCTAACTCCATAGCTTCAGCTCTATACCCAGCAAATCCAATCCCTTCAATGAGCATTGTATACGTAGTTTCATTAGGCTTACATCCATTTTCCACCATTGATTCCAAAACATCGATCGCCTCCTCGATCCTATGAGCTTTACAGAATCCCAAAAGAACAATATTGTAGGTAACAACCGATGGATGAAACTCACAGCTTCTCATATCAACCAATAACTCAAAAGCTTCATCCGCCATTCCTTCTCTGCATAGACATGAAATCATCGAGTTATAAGTGATCTCATCCGGATCAATCCCGTGACTCACCATCTCTGATATCATCTGTAACGCCCTGATTTTATATCCGCTGCTCCACAATGCACTGAACATCGTGTTGTAAGAACTCGAATTCGGTGAGCAACCCACTTCTCCTAGTTTCCCGAAAATCTCCAACGCTTGATCCGCTTTCCCGTTCTTGCACAACGTAGCTAAAACCGTGTTGTAGTTAACTATATCCGGTAAACACCCCTCGGAGATCATAGTTTCCAAGAACTCAATAGCTAAATCTAACCTACCTTCTCTACAAAACGCAGCGATCAAAGGATCATAGCTGTAAGCATCAGGCGTTAACCCTTTTTCCTTCATGAGCTTAAGCAGATTCAAAGCTTCCTCGATCTTTCCATCGCGACATAGAGTAGTAATCAGAATACTATAAGTGACAACATTCGGATCACACTTTTCCGAAAACATCTTAGTCATTAGCTTTTCTCCTTCTTCCCATTTCCCTTGATTCAAAAGAGCTCGAAGCAAGATGTTATACGAGATCACATCAGGCTCACATCCTTTCAATTCCAAACTCCGAACCATCTCAAACGCGCGATCCACCATTCCTTCTTTACACATTCCTCTTATGATTGTGTTGTAAGTAAACATATCCGGTTTTAACCCTCTAGACAACATCTCATCCAAAAGCTTCAAGGCTTCATCAACTCCGCCTTCGAGCATCGTTGCTTCAATCAAAATCGTGTAAGTAATCACAGTTGGTTGGCAATTATCGGTTAACAATTGATCTAAAACCTTTAAAGCAAGATCAAGCTTTCCTCGACTACAAAAACTACCAATCATTATGTTGTAAGTCACAGTGTCTGGAGAAAACCCTTTGCTTTTCATCCTATCGAGAACTCTTGTAGCATCATCGATTCTATTCATCTTACAAAACCCATTAATCAACGCATTGTAAGCGAAAACATCAGGCTGGCCGAATTTCTCGAGAATCTCCATAACCCTAACGGCTTTTGGGATGTTCTTTAGATTGAAAAACCCTTTGATGAGCTTTGTGCAGAGAATCACATCAGGATTGTACCCTTTACGTACCATGCTCTCTAGTAGATGTATAGATTCGATGTAATTCCCTGAACGGCATGATCGATGGAAGATTTTGAGCATCTGGGTATCTCTAAATCCGAGAGATTGCGAATGGCTTTGTCTTCGTTCCGTGAGATTTGCGTCTGTTGTGGCTGCTTGAAAATTTGCTGCTCCCGATGACGAAAAGGCTTTGCCATTTTCGTGGTAAGGGTTAGAGTTTGAGCAGCTTAAAAGGCTACAATTGTGAAATAGTAATCCGTGAGAACTCGAATTGTGTTTCTGAGTTTTGGAATAAAAAGGGATAGTGAAACCAACGAGTTCAGAAGAAAATGGCGTCATGTGTTAGCTATTTTGTCGAAATCTTTTTCCGGGAAAAGAGTTTCATGAAACAAGTGCTGTGGGGGGGAGAAAGCCAGAAACAGAGAGGAAGATGATAGCAGACTAATCAAGTAAAGAAGAGAAAATTCAGAGGAGAAATGAAACACCCACAAGTACAAAAGAATCGAAACGCAAAACGGTTGCGATAATGCAAATATGAGAGGGAAAAGTTTGGATTTTTAGAGAGGAAAGAAGAATTGGGGAAAAAAGAAGAAGAAGAAGAACAGAGCACCACCACTCATCTTGTAATCTCAATGCAATCCATAATTCAGAGAGGAATATAAGAGGATAGAGTCCAATTTTTTAATTGTTTAAAGAATTCATTTTTCTACTCTTGCATTTTAAAGAATCCATTTACCATATTAGAGGATAGAAATCCATCATTTACCAATACATACTAGAAGAATACCTGTGCAGAAAAAAAATTTAATATTTAAACTTTATTAATTAAATGAAATTTTATTAATATCTCAATGTTTATTTTTTAGTATATATATATATATAAGATATTAAATATTAATAGGGATACTAAAAAATAATAAATATGAGATATAATTTTTATTTTTTGCAGTTTAAATTTTTATTGTGGGAATATTGAATTTTCGAATATATACAAATATTTAATAGATTGATACAAATTTTATATTTTAATCGGTCATAATTATACGAAATAATTTAGTTTGTTTTTCAAATAATAAATCAAAATTTCAAATTTCAAATTTTAGATTAACAGCATATTTTAACTGTTTAAAAATTCATGTACTATTAAACTAAATAATTAGATTATCTAATTAAGATGTTTGTCTAATAGAATAATTAATTTAGATTTTTGATTTAAATTAAATAGTAAAACTATCAAAAGTAAATGTGGTGATGATACCTCAGCAAATTTTACTCCGAAGATAAGATATGTAAAGATATTTTACCCTTTAAATAATTTAGTAAAAAAAAAATACACACGTAATAAAAAAAAAACCCTAAAAGAGCTCATTGAGTATATTTTTTCTTTTCCTAGAAAACAATTTCTCGTCGGCCATCGTTTCTATCTGACTTCTCCTTATAATCTTTCAATTTTCTCTTTGAAATCCTGTGTATATGTAAAACCGTCTTTCCATGTTTTTGTTTCTTCATTTGGTGCATCTTTGTTCTTTGTAGTTAGAACAAAATGTATCATCAAAGTAGATAGAAAATCAGAAAAACAATGGTGAATACGGTTTACTGAAAATTCATAAGATTCATATTATCTTCCCTATCTTAACAAAATAATAGAAGTTCTTCAAGTATTAATAGAACATATCTTTATAATTGGGCAAATGTCTAAAATAGCACATTTCTAAGTTTTTATTCCAAAAGTAGCATCATTAGTTTAAATTTCCAATAATAGCACAAATTTAAGATTAAAATGCATTAAAACTATATTTTAAAAGAAAAAAAATTAAACCCTAAATTAAAAAAAATGAACCCAAATACAATAATTTAAATCTATATATAATTTGTTTAAAATAAATAAGTATTTTTAAATAAGTATTTGTGCTATTTTTGGGAGTTTAATTTTGAGATGTTAAATTTGGAATAAAAATTGAAAAGGTGCTATTTTAAGGTATTACTCTTTATAATTTCCGACATACGCCACTGATTTAACGATGAGAATATGAACAAGAGGATTACACATCAATGAAAACAAATAAAAAATTGCCCAGAATTAGAGAAAATGAAGAGGAAATGGAATTTACCTTTCTTGATAACAATTTCTCTTACTGAGTCGGGAGGCTTATATCTTATCTCTTCATGCATGCTACAATCATTAGCAGGTGAAACTACCAGCATGACCTAGTCTCCCTCTCTCTCTAAGCTAATTATCATATGTTCATATGAAACACAGGAGAGGAAGACAAGATCATGCTGGCAGCTTAACTGCTACTGGTGCATGTTATATATACATACAAGTAATGTATATATATTAACTTCAATATACACATGAATCTGTGTGGGTGATATGTGTTACAAGTTAGCTTCTTGCTTCTTGTGTTGGTAATGAGAGAGAGAGAGGAGAAGAAGAAGAAGAGTATAAATAGTCTGGAGAAGCCTCAGACTTGTTGTTTGTGAATGAATCATTAATCATTATTCCAACATTATTATATACTATAGTTTTCATAAAGTTTTACTTAAATATTAGTTGTGTTTACAAGTCGGTCTGATTGTGAATTTGAAGCTTTTATTAATGATGATTTAATTAACACTTTTTATGTTTGGTTCCACAGAAGAGTATTAAGGTACAATTATTGAGAAACACGTGTCTATAATATGATTTTCCAGTATACACTAGATTTTGACCCACACTCTTTATGGAAAAAAATATTTACAGATAATAATTAATTATTTATTTTGTTAATATAAATCACATATATATAATTTATTTTATATTTAAAATAATTTTTCTAAATCTTTTAATATTGATTACAAAAATGAAATAGATAATAAAATCGGATTATACAAATAGAATTTAAATTGTATCTATCTTAGATAAAATCGTAAATGTGATAAATATTCAATTAAACAAAACTTTTGTTTTATATTTTATTTGACTATTTTCTAAATTTATATTTTGTTCTATATTGTATTTGCATTTTATGACAAGATACATTGATTGTCAAAATATTAGTGATATATATAATATACTGTTTAATGGCAATGTTCGTAAATATTCTAGTAAATTATATTTTATATAATAATTATTTTAAAATGCTCTAATAGTGTGACATATCAGCGAGACACACTTGTAAATTACATGTCAACATAAAATTATTTTGTTAAAATAATTTTCCATCTAATATGTAGAGAGATAGAGAGGTTATGAAGTAAAGGAAAAGAGAAAGAAAACTTAGTAGGTAATGATTTCACATTTACTATAATTTTATTTTTGTAGTAATATCACAAGTTCAAAACAATGTAATCGTAGATTGATTAACAAAGAAAACATTTGGGGAGTTGAAAAAGTGAGAACATGAACTTGTGGTCCAGTTATTATTTAGAGATAAAATAAGATCCAAATTGAATATTGTCACGCCTAAAGACAACGCATGCTGACACATATAACACCATTTTCTATATATAATAACAATTATTTTTTGAATACAATGTTATATTCATGCACCATGTACTCCACAACGATCTCTTTATACGTTAAAAATTACATACAAACATCAACAAAGCGTTAATAACATGTGCTCGATCTCTCTATACACTCATGGTAATTTATTGATAGATGTCGCAAACTATTATTGATATTGGTGTTGTTCGTTTGGTCGCCGCAAGCGGTTGCGGCTGCAGTTGCGATCAATCATGTGATTGTGGATGCGATAGATATTGTTCGTTTGTCTGCCGCCGATAGTTGCGGTTGCGGTTGATTGTAGATTTTTAGTTGTACCGCTATTTTAATCAGCGGTCGAAAAAATTGCGATGTAGGACCAGGGCCGGGCCTAGGCCCAAACAGAGCAAACCCTGTGCTTACGGCCCTCACTATTAATATAAAACAAATCAGCTTTTATTTTAAAAGTACTTTTAGCATAAATGGTAAATAAAAGTAAACTGTTTCCTTGAGTTCTTCGATTCAAATCCTTATAACAACAAAAAAATTTAAAAATTAGAACGGCCAAATTTTTTTTGTAGTATAAAATGGCTCATTTTTTTTTTTTGGCTTGCGGCCCTGTTAAATTCAGGACCGGCTCTGTGTAGGACGCAACGTTAGACCGATATGTCTGATGCAGATACCTGCGGCAGTTAAACGAACAACAATTTATCGCAGTCGCAATCGTAGGAATCTGCAGCTGACAAACGAACATGACCATCATCAATAAAAGAATCTACCATCATCAATAAAAGAATCTTGTTATATGGCCAGCATTATATAAATTTAATTAGACTAGTTATCTATATATAAGAACGGCGTTAGCATGTGAACCATGAACTGTAAAGAATGATGATAAGAAAACATATTTTATTAAAATCCTTTTGGTTAGAGATTGGGTAACACTGTTAAATAATTAATTGTGTGACCATACATGCATACTTAGATACCGTTTCACTTTCGGCTAACAAAATTTAATAATATTTCATTTTTTTGTGTTATTATAAGGTTGTCATTTGCTTAACAAACAAGCCTCTATAACCCAATCACATGTAACCCATTAAAGTATCTTAATTGGTTTCGACAAGCGTGAATAATTATTTAACATTTATATCGTTTGTTCGTCGTATTCGGTTGCGGCTGTGGTGAACACTGTGGTTTTGTCTGTAATAGATGTTCGTTTTTTTGTCGTCGGCAATTACGATTACGGTTGATCATATATTTTTAATCGTACTGATATTTTAATCAACGGTCAAAAAATTACGACGCAAAACATAGCGTCTAACCGCTGTTTATACTATAGATACATACGATATCTAAATGAACAATAATGTGCTGCATCCGTTCCTGCGGCTACCAAACGTAGATGAACATTTTCATTACTTTTAGCAATTATATCGAGACTTTTTACTGGCCGATTTTAAGCTGGCTAGTTCCTGCGGCTACCAAACGTAGATGAACATTTTCATTACTTTTAGAAATTATATCAAGACTTTTTACTGGCCGATTTTAAACTGGTTAGTTCCTGCGGCTACCAAACGTAGATGAACATTTTTATTATTTTTAGAAATTATATCAAACCTTTTTATTGGCCGATTTTAAGCTGGTTAGTGTTTTTCTCTTTCTACGAATTTCTAGTTAAAGCCTAATTGACTAACAGCAGATAATGCTACGCCAATTGCTATCGATCAGATGAAGAGGCAGAAATTTGTAGGCAAGTTGGCAAGACAATCTGAACAAATTATCTTGTTGTTAAACTTTCATTATTTTGGCTTAGTCTTGTCTAATGTGGTTTTAGTTTGAATCTTCGTAATTGCAAAAGGAATTTTCAAAATGTTATTGAACTTATTAAAAGTTCTGGTCCATTTTAAAAAGCAAATGTAAAAGAAAAAAAAAACCACAATTGAACACTTTAAAATCAAAGTGATAAATGATCTGATGATTAAAACCCTTTTTGTTTGCTCAGTGATCTTCAATCTTTTTCAAACCCTTCATATCAGTCGTCTCCACCCTGTAATTGAACACAATGGTGTAAAAAGAGACCAATACTTTGCGATTTAACAATATGTTAGAACTATGAACAGCTAAGACCAACATTCTCCTGAGATATATCATATATGTAACCTCTGTAACAGACTTGTAATAACAGATTTCAGAGACTTACGTTGAGCCGTAGAGAGCAATCTTCTGAATCTTTGTGACCTCAGAACCCGATTGATTGTCTTCGATGAAGATAGTCAAGCTTGAATCAAACACATAAGATTAGATCAAGCTGTGATTTATGCTGAGTAGTATTATTTAACACAGAACATGGTAAAAACCTCACCTACGAACATTCTGAAACTTAACGTATTTAAGGACCACCGGTTTTCCCTGTAAATGGTTTGAGCAGACAGTTAGATCACTAGAACATGTTATAAGATGAATAACGTAACATTTCAGAAATGTCTTTACCTTAAGGTTTTCTTCAGTTAGTTCAGCGGTGTCACTTGGAGGAAAATCATTGACATTGCTGTATTGTTTAATAGACCCAATGAGAGTCTGAGTTACTATTTCGGAAAACTATTGAGTTAGATAGGGATGATGAAAGATTCACATTACCTGAAGCACATGTGCTCTTTGTTTGAGAAAAATTTAACGGTTTTAGGACCTGAAGAAAGGTTATAATCAAACACAGGTTTAATTTCATCGACTAACAACATATCTAAATCCTGTCTCCAGTTCAGAAACAAGGCAAGACTAAAATCACAAATACTTAAAAGCTTTCAATATAGAACATCTATTTTACCAATTTTTGTTTTGTTTTAACCCATTACCTTCCTCTTCAGGACCTTTGATAGCAAACGAATGCAATTTGATAACTTGGTTAAAAGGAATATAGATCAGAAGTTGCTCATCAGCATCGCTCTCCAAGTTTAAACCTTCATCCTCTCTATATCCCTACACGAACAAACAAAGTAAATAATTATCAGGTCGTAAAACACCAACAGAGAATGAAAGAAATCAAAATCTATAATTTGTTTTAGGCTGTTGTTCAATTCTCCTTCCACGGATCACTGGAACGATAGAACAAGAAAAATATCACACAACAAAGGAACTCCAAAGGATAATATTTTGAAAACACAATTGAGGGAAGATAATAAAAAAGTTATATATACATATGAACATAATAGAAAACCTGCTTAAGAGCATTGGGCAAGGAGTGACTTGAGCTTTGGTTGAGACATTCAACACCGGACCAATCAATGAAATCTAGCAGATCAACCTGAAAAAAAAATCATACACAACAATTAAACTAACTAGAATCCATTAACTAAAGATAACAAAAGCTTCGACGCAAGATTCAAAAAAATTTCCAATAGACAGAAACCACGGATAAGAACCCTAGAACCAATATAGTCTCCCACCCCCAAAAAAACAAACTTGTATTCACATACAAAAGAAGATAATCATCCAAACCCAGAAATTATTCGAGTAATCACCTGTCCCTTAGGAATTACGCTGGCTGATTCGGCGGACATCGCGAGTTGCTTTCTTTTTCTGAAGATCGAAAAGTGGAAGAAAATAATTAGACTTTAGACGAAATAAAAAGCTTCTTCTCTTATCAGAGAAACCGAAACGACACCGTATGCAAGACTGATGAGCAGCCTATGAGAAACGACACCGTAACGACACCGTATGAGCAGGCTAAGAGAAACGACACCGTAACGACACCGTATGAGCAGGCTTAGAAAAACGACACCGTATGAGCAGGAGAAACGACACCGTATAGCAAACACTCTGATTGATAGAGCAACGTATTATCCTCACCAACCAAATGCGTAGTTAGTGTTCCAATTGTACCCTCATAGCAACTACAAAGCTTTAAAGGTCTTATCTTCGTCTTCCACTCCAAAAAACCCAGCCTTTATTTTATTTCTTCTCTTCCGTTCTCATCCTCATGGCTTCCTTATCCTTTGTTTCCTCCTCTCACCTTACTCTACGCACTCCTTCTATTTCCCTTCGCACTGGATCCTCTTCTGCTTCTTCTTTTTCCCCTAGAACTTCCATTTCATTCTCCGTCAGGGCTCAGTCCGTCGCGCTTTCGCAGGACGACTTGAAGAAGCTCGCGGCGGAGAAGGCTGTCGAGGCAATTAAACCTGGGATGGTTCTCGGTCTTGGAACAGGTTCCACCGCAGCATTCGCCGTTGATCAGATCGGCAAACTTCTCTCTTCGGGCGAACTTTACGATATTGTCGGCATTCCGACGTCGAAACGAACGGAGGAACAGGCGCGATCGTTGGGAATTCCGCTTGTTGCTTTAGACACGCATCCGAGAATCGATCTCGCAATTGACGGAGCAGACGAGGTGGATCCGAATCTGGATTTGGTCAAAGGTCGAGGAGGTGCTCTTCTCCGGGAGAAAATGGTGGAAGCTGTTGCGGAGAAGTTCATCGTGGTGGCAGACGATACGAAACTCGTCAAGGGGCTCGGCGGAAGCGGATTAGCGATGCCAGTGGAGGTGGTTCAGTTCTGCTGGAACTTTAATCTCATCAGATTGCAAGATCTGTTCAAGGAATTTGGATGTGATGCGAAGCTGAGAGTCGACGGAGATGGGAAACCTTACGTGACTGATAACAGCAATTACATAATCGACTTGTATTTCAAAAATCCGTTGAAGGACGGATTCGCGGCAGCAAAAGAGATCGGGAAGTTTCAGGGAGTGGTGGAACACGGTCTGTTTCTAGGAATGGCTACTTCGGTAATTATCGCCGGAAAGAACGGCGTCGAAGTTATGAACAAGTGAGGTTTAAAATTCATCTCCTTTTTTTCCTTTGTAAAACTATCAATTGTTTGGTGAACAAAAAAAGTTCTGTGGGATCGTTTCAAATAAACTCTTGAATTCAACTAATGGAAAACAAGATCACAGCAAAAGACAACAAAATGTCACACAGTGGCGGAACTACATAAACCCTAAAACAATAGTTCGCGAAAAGCCCTGTCAATCAACCCGGTGGCTAACCTGTCAATAATTAGATGGTCTTAGCTTCTGCCTCAAAGAGACATTCTTGCGAGAAGTTGAAAGATCATAAATTTTATGGAGGAAAATATTGGATTTGATTATCGGTTCTAGTGTTTCTCGATTCCGCCATTATCAGTGCATTTGCGGTCTGGTTTCTAATTTCCAAGGTTACGGTTTTCTGAGACAATTCGAGAATTTTAGAATGTTGTAATACTAAATAAAAATATAACTAGAATAAGTTGGATATAATTACTAATTAGTAAATAAATAGAAAGGTTATAATTATCTTTGCAAAAGATTTCATTTAAATATAATACTTCCTTTAGGTTAGGAAATAGTATCAATGCAATTTCCTTCAATAGAAATATTCCATAAATGTCTAAATCTTGTAAAGTTCTTCACTAAATCATTTATGTTGAAGATCACAAATATTATTTAACCATCATTTTTTTAAAAATATATATGATTTTTATTTTATATTATTTTACAACATCAAAAGTAGATTTAAAAATTGGATAATTACATAGGTTTAAAAAGCTAATATCGCAAATGAAAAATACTCTATGTTATATTGTTGATAAAAATATTCATTATATTAAATATCTCTAATATATTAATTGAAATTCATTTTAATAAAATAACTTTATATTGACGTGTAATTTACAATTATACCATGTTAATATGTCACACTATTAAATCATTTTAAAATAAATATTAAATAATATATAATTTACTAGAATATTTACAAAATTTGCCATTACACAATATATTATATGTAAATCTTTATATTTCAACATAAAATGCAACTACAAGATAAAATAAAATATTATAAATTTTGAAAACTTAGCTAAATCATATATAAAACAAAAATTTAGTTTAATTGAATACTAGGATAGTACCTGTGCTATGCACATGAAAAGTTTAATATTTTACGTTTTATATTAAAATAAAATTTTCAATAAAATATAAAAAGATTTATCATATTTTTCTCGTGTTATTCATAACTATAAATTTTTGTATAAAGATCTATTGAATCTATTGAAGATCTCAGTTTATTTTTAAAATCATTATTAGATAATAAACAAATATTTCAAATTTCTTTTTTCTAAAAAAAATAAACAATAATAAATAATTGTTAGAATCTCAGAAAAATTTCATAAATGATGTAGAGATTAATGTATAAATAACTTACTTGATCATCCACAAAAATAAATTCAAATCTTTCAAAACAAATTTCAAACCATTCACATATTAGTAGGAAAAATTCGTTTAGAATAGTATAAAAAAATATACTAAATCTACTATATATAAGAATAGTATAAGTTTATTTAAAATCTGTATATATAAACTATTAATGGTTGTATGAAATTGTTGATTACAATAGAGAGATTTAATAAAATTTGACATATTTGCTAGTTTTGTATAAATATATTACATTACATTAAGTAAAAGATTTTATAACATGTTTTTAATTAAATTAATGAAATTAGTAGTCTTAACTAATTTTTTATATTATAGAATACTTTTATATATAAAATAATCATAATAAAATAATTAGTAGTAATTCAAATTTATTTTTAAACCAATTGATATAATATAAAATTCTATTTGAAAATATATTGATTTTATTTATAAACAAAAACAAAACTAAATTCATTAATTTGAATGAATGAATATGGATTGTTTGGTCATTAGATGTAATTAATGATTTTTAATTAATTTAATTAGAAAAATGGTGAGAATGAATATGGTGATGACACATCATCAAATTAGAACTCAAGTGCTTCTCCTTTAATATATATAAGATTTATCACATCAACAATTTTATCCAAGATAAATACAATTTAAATTTATTTGTATAATCCAATTTTATTATCTATTTTATTTTCGTAATCAATATTAAAAGATTTTAAAATTTTATTTTATATATAAGATAAGTTATATATATAATATTTATATTAATAAAATAGATAATTAATTATAATATATGAATATTTTTTTACTACAAACATGTGTCAAAATTTAGTATAATATTATATCGTAAAAACATATCTCTATCAACAATAACAAAATATATCAAAAATAGATTTCAAACATAAAAATTAAAGCAGTAGTATCTCCGCAGAATCAACATAGTGTTATAAGACCTTATTCCTAATTATCTTATCCATTTTAAACCATTAGGTTAACAAATAAAATTGACTAAGTTTGCATTTTCATATATTCTCAAATCATACATTATATAATAAAAAATTACATTAAGAGAATCTATCTACAAGTTTACTGTATCTAACAATTGGAATATATCTGCAATTTTATTGGAAATCTAAAGTAAAACAAACCAAAATAATGTGTTAAACATAACCTATGTTTTGGTGAACTTTTGAAAAGAAAAACAGATTTCCCGTTGTCGTGGTTACTATAATTTATTATGCTCACGCGGATTACCTTTGTCCTAAACTACTCAACCTTTAATAAATAGTTTCATGGAGAAGGCAAAGGTATAAGTGAGTCTCACGTAAGACGATTTTTTTCTGCAACATTTTTCAAAACTGATTACCAAAAACAACTATAAATATTTTCTTAACGATTTTATATTGGCTATGGCCTATGAATATTCATAGACGTATTTTGATTAGTCTTATCATTCATAAACCCATATTTCTTAGGTAGTGTGTTTTATGTATAAAATCTTTCAATGTTGTTAGATGCCCATTTAGGGCCGACTATAAGTTTAAAAATGCCTCAAACAAAAAAGAAAAAAGGTCATTTTATATTATTTTAGGGCAAATATCTAAAATAGCTATCTTTCTGAGTTTTTGTTGCAAAAATAGCATCATTAGTTTAAATTTCCAATAATAACATAAATTTAAGATTAAAATGCATTAAAACTATATTTTAATAGAAAAAAATTAAACCCTAAATTGAAAATAATGAACCCAAATATAATACTTTAAGTTTATGTATAATTTATTTAGAATAAATAAGTATTTTCACATAAGTATTTGTGCTATTTTTGGGAATTTAATTTTATGATGCTAGATTTGGAAAAAAAACTTTAAAATGTGATATTTTAAGGTATTACTCATTATTTTATCATAGTATTTTCAAAATGAAAGCCGGTTCTTTAAAAAAAATATGAATGACCGCAAGCACGAATTTGATCCGATTGGTTCTAAAACCGGCTTTGTGCCCACTATGGTAATATTATTTTATCATAGTATTTTCAGAATGAAAGTTGATTTTTTTTAAAAAAATATGAATGACCGCAAACACGAATTTAATCCGATTGATTCCAAAACCGGTTTTGTGCCGACTATGGTAATGGATCGGCTGTTTTTGTCTTATATCCTAATGTTTTCGTATTGATGTGCAATATATATATATATATATAATATCATATAATATGCACTTGAGTGGATTAGATGTATAAGTATTATTCTTTTCAATGATTTATTTAAATTGTCAGACTTAACCGTGAGATTGACAGTGCGAAAATATTATTTGTCCATGATGATAATGACAATTTAGAATATTCACAACGACCCTTAATCTTATAATTAATTATTTAATCACAGTGCTTCACCGTGTTTGACGTGGGATGAGTCGAATCAAACCATAAACTATATTATATTCAAAATGTCTAAAATATCATTTTTCTAAATTTTTTTTCCAAAAATAACATCGTTAGTTTAAATTTTCAATAATAACACAAATTTAAAATTAAAATGCATTAAAACTATATTTTAATAGAAAAAATTAAACCCTAAATTGAAAATAATGAACCCAAATACAATACTTTAAGTTTATGTATAATTTATTTAGAATAAATAAGTATTTTCACATAAGTATTTGTACTATTTTTGAGAATTTAATTTTATAATACTAGATTTAAAAGAATTTTTTTTAAAAAATACTATTTTAGAATATTACTCAACCAAAATTTGTTAACACAAGCAACAATTTTTTCCACAGAAACTATATAACTATACATTTTACATAACAGAAACTCAAGACAAAACACAGAATCCAACGTATTGTGATACTCAAAAGCTTAAATTATTATCTTTTGTCATAAGCTAAAAACTTTCCAATAAATAAAAAGACATATCAACAAATATAAGCTGATAATAAAATTGGAAAAATAAATTACATGTAGTATGCATTTAGCATTTTAATATAACAGAAATTCGAAAAATAATATAAACTCTCTAATATATTAATAGAGAATCGTTTTAACGTGTAATTTACAAATATGCAACACTGATGTTTCATATTATTATAACATTTTAAAATAAATATTAACTAATATATAATTTATTACAATAATTATGAAAATTGGCATTACAAAGTATATTATATGTTAATTTTTTTTATATTTCGATATAAAATATTTTTTGTCATAAAATACAAATATAATATAAAATAAAATATTCTAAATTTTAAAAAATTAGTCAAATAAAATATAAAATAAAAATTTAGTTTAATTGAATATTTATCACATATGTAATTTTAACTAAAATATATACAATTTAAATATATTTGTATAATTCGATTTCATTATCTATTTTATTTTCGTAATCAATATTAAAATATTTAGAAAAATTATTTTAAATATAAAATAAATTATATATAGAGTAATACCTTAAAATAGCATCTTTTAAAGTTTTTCTTCCAAATCTAGCATCATAAAATTAAACTCCCAAAAATAGCACAAAAACTTATGTAAAAATACTTATTTATTCTAAATAAATTATACATAAATTTAAAGTATTGTATTTGAGTTCATTATTTCTAATTTAAGGTTTAATTTTTTTCTATTAAAATATAGTTTTAATGTATTTTAATCTTAAATTTGTGCTATTATTGGAAATTTAAACTATTTTTGCAACAAAAACTTAGAAAGATAACTATTTTAGATATTTGCCCTTATATATATATCTAATTTACATTAACAAATAATTAATTAATTACAATATAAATATTTTTTTTTCTACGTATAACGTATAACGTATGTCAAAATCTAGTTTAATGTATTATTATATCCGAAGTTAATTTTTGTGTATATAGATTAAGGAAAATTAAATAACTTTCCAATAACTCGACCTAATCAATTATTGCTCAACCAGGATTAATAAATCGTAGTGCACGTACAACTACAATATATATTTTCCCAAGACGAATTTTGTCATTTTATGCTTTTTGTATTAAAATCTCCAAAACATTAAATAAAAAAATGTAAAGTCACATCATATAGGCACAATAGTGTGTCGGAAAAAAAAAATTATGTGAATCAGATATTACATTATCTACAGTAAATTAATATTAAAGTATTTTGGTGCCTCAATTTTTATATAAGGAAATTACAAAGTCCTAACTTGCATCAAGCAAAATCTGTCGTTTTCCTCTCAAAAGAGCAGGTCTCATGGCGAACCGGTGTTTTCACCTTCTTCCTCGTTCTCTTCTTATGCCTCTTCTTCATCACTGTTGCTCCTTCTCAGGAAACGATGCCGTTTTATAGCTTCATTAAGGAAATGCAGAAGCTTCATTCTCTCAACTCCCTATTCTTCGTTTAAATCTGCCGATTGAAATTTGAATCTTACAACGACGGCGTTTTAGGTTTGTTTTTCTCTGAGTCCTTAGCTTCCAAACCAAGTCACAGTGTCTTTTATTTGGAAAATGATGTGTTCTTCGTTGTGCTATTGACTGGCTCAGTGTGATGAACTGTTAATTTCTGTGAACGCGAGGAAAAGAAATCTGTAGATTTTTCCCGATTGTCTCAGGAAGTTTTCGTTTCTTATAACACTGGACACAAAGAAAAAGATTAGAAATTTCTTAAATCTTTCATGTTTTCTATATTTTACCGATAATTCATGTTTCTGTCAAATGAACTTGAAGTTTGGTGGGTCGCCTGTCGGCAGAGAAGTTTAGTCGCAAAACTTTCAGAGGAATCGAAGAAAAAGTTTCACTTTTTCCGTTTTCTGACTGCTTTTATTCATTCTATTTGATATTTTACTTATAATATCCTAAATGTTACGGGTTGTATTGCTTACAACAACCAGAACTAAGGATAAAAAATAATACAATGTGTCTTTGTTCTTCAAACTGTATTCAGGTTCTGTAGAAGTTATTAAGGCAAAGGAGGTGAATTTCAGAGTTTGTCAATGGAGCACTACGAGGTTCTTGAGCAAATTGGAAAAGGGTCATTTGGTTCAGCTCTACTTGTGAGACATAAGCATGAGAAGAAATTGTAAGTACTTACCCTATAACATATTGTGTGAATATAATCTTTTCTTCTGAAATTTGAATTTTCTGTAATGTTCTGGTCTCTTCTGCTTTTGCTGTCTAAAGGTATGTTTTGAAAAAAATCCGTCTTGCTCGGCAGACTGGTAGGGCAAGAAGATCTGCTCATCAAGAGGTTGTTTAAAATCTCTTATGTGTTCTGAAACATCCACATACATTTACGACCTTGGGAGGACAAATTGTATGCATAGTTCCATTGATTTAAATCAAATGCATCGCCTTTTGTCACTTCTTAGACATGGATCATGTTATTTGAACTCTTGGAAGGATCTAAGTATAAAATATAGCCCTTGATTTTGCTTTTTTATGTAATGGGTGATAGTCTTTACAGGTACAATGTGGATCATACAGCATTCTTGAGCTATAAATGTTGACTTTTTCTTTGTAGACTAACAATCTCTTGTTATCTCCTTGTAGATGGAGTTGATTTCAAAGATACAAAATCCATTTATCTTGAGCTATATATGTTGACTTTTTCTTTGTAGACTAACAATCTCTTGTTATCTCCTTGTAGATGGAGTTGATTTCAAAGATACAAAATCCATTTATCGTGGAATATAAAGATTCTTGGGTCGAAAAGGTATCATCTATAAATATCTTTTCGTTTCTGGAATATAGTATTTGAAAATGTAATCAGCTCTATGGCTAATGGTTGTGTGCTATTAGGGGTGCTATGTGTGCATTATCATAGGCTATTGCAAAGGAGGAGACATGTAAGCTAATTCCTTTTTAGTAGATTTTGCACGTTCTTGACTTGAGAAGAGGCCTTCTGATACACGTACTGATTTTTCTGCTGATTCTGTTTAATCTGCCTTACAGGGCGGAAGCAATCAAGAAAAGCAATGGCATACACTTCTCTGAAGAGGTTTTTGCAAGCAAAATTTGATTTATTCTGGCATACAGAAATTTATGGAAGTTTGATGCTTTTCTTTTGTTAGCAGAAACTCTGCAAATGGCTCGTCCAGCTCTTAATGGCTCTTGAATACTTACATGCCAATCATATTCTCCATCGTGATGTCAAGGTTTATGATGTTTTGTCTCAGGACCAACACAACTTATCAAAAATTTCTCTGTATTGATTCAGAGCTAACCAATTTTTATCCATCCAGTGTTCGAACATATTCTTGACAAAGGATCAAGACATACGTCTAGGTGAGATGCTTAGCAATTTTTTCTTCGCGTTATATGATTTTCCTAGTCAGCCTAACACAACACCAATCACAATATAACAAATTGTCTCTAAAATATGTGCAGGTGATTTCGGACTTGCCAAGATCTTAACATCAGATGACCTCACGTCTTCAGTAAGTTTAGTTTCCCTTCTTTTACATATTGATTTTTTTCGTGGACTCAGGTTGGATTGTAAAATCAGGTGGTTGGAACGCCAAGCTACATGTGCCCCGAGCTACTAGCTGATATACCCTACGGATCCAAGTCTGATATTTGGTCTCTTGGCAAGTTTCTCATCCATGGCTAAGATTCTTAACCTTTAGCTCGAGATAGCGAAATAATATATTTATCTGAAGTTTTTTACCTTTTGTTCTTCAGGATGTTGTATGTATGAGATGACGGCTATGAAGCCTGCGTTCAAAGCCTTTGTAAGCTCAGTCCTAGATTTATGTTCCTATGAGTTATGTTCATCAGAAGCTTCTAATGTTTCTTGGCGTCTCAAATGGTTGCAGGACATGCAAGGACTAATAAACAGGATTAACAGATCAATCGTTCCTCCACTTCCAGTGAAATATTCTGCTTCCTTGTAAGTCTACAGGTCCTTGTTTGTCTAAATGTGAGATCTATCCGAGTTGTCTAACTTGTGTGCTGTTTTCTTCAGCCGAGGTCTGGTTAAGAGTATGCTCCGGAAAAATCCCGAACTCAGACCAAGTGTACGTCATATGATTTTGTGCTTTCGTTTATGGCCACAACCTGAACTGAACAAACTTAACCAGTAAACATCATCTTTCTTCTTCTGTGTAGGCTGCTGAGCTTCTCAGACAACCACTGCTTCAGCCATATATCCAGAAGATTCATTTGAAGGTGAATGATCCAGGAAGTAATGTGTTTCCTGCACAATGGCTAGCGTCTGAATCTGCCAGGAGAAACAGCTTTCCTGAGCTGAAAAGGCATCCTGCTGGCAAAAGCCATAGCTTTGGTCCAAGCAGGATTAGGCATAATCAGGAAGAAGATTCTGGTTCTTCAATAAAAAAAGCTGTGCCTGCACATTTGAACTGTGAAAGGCAAATGGATTTGTCTAGAGATGAGAGCGGCCATGGAACGGTTGTTCGTAGAACTTCAGAAGCTTTAAATAGTTCTAGGTATGTTCCAGTGAGAGCGTCGGCCTCACCTGTGAGATCGAGACAGCCTAGAAGTGACCGTGGTCAAGTAAGTGGTCCATCCAAAATGCTCGACTTTACTGGTTTTAATTGTTTTATCTGAATAAAGCACGGTTTTCTCTATAACGTTGCAGCTTCCTGGTTCACCGCAGCATACAAACCGAAAACCAGTGGCTTTGATTCGTAGAGCCTCCATGCCTAGCTCAAGAAAACCTGCGCAAGAAATCCAAGACTCTCTGTACAACTGGAAAACCAGTATTCTCCATTACACAAAATCTCCTGATTTGTCGATGAACGGACCACGAATCGAAAAGATTGAGTTTCCTCTGGCGTCATATGAGGAAGAGCCTTTTGTTCCGGTTGTGCGTGGGAAGAAGAAGGAGAAAGCGTCATCTAGAGGTTCCTACAGTCCACCTCCAGAGCCACCACTAGACTGCTTAATCACAAAAGACAAATTTACCCTTGAACCAGGCCAAAACAGAGGAGCAATGACAAAGGCGGTGTATGAGTATGGAGATGCGTACCTGGAAAACAGGAGTGAATCATCTGATCAGAATGCAACTGCTGGAGCATCAAGCAGGGCTTCTTCAGGTGCTAGGAGACAAAGATTTGATCCTAGTTCTTATCAGCAACGGGCTGAGGCATTGGAGGGATTGCTGGAATTCAGTGCAAGATTGCTTCAAGATGAGAGGTACGATGAGCTGAATGTCTTACTGAGACCCTTTGGTCCAGGAAAAGTTTCACCCAGAGAGACGGCAATTTGGTTGTCCAAGAGCTTCAAAGAAACTACTAAGGTGGAAGATTGAAAAAGAGATTATTTCTAATTCTAACCTCTCGTGGCGTGAAAGAAAAACTTTCACTTTTGACAGTTTCCCGAACAGAAGATGTCCAAAAACTTGGTTTAAAGTTAACTACTTTAGGATGTGTTCTTTAACGAGTAGCTAACTTCTCTGTATCTGATACATTGAAAGTTAAGAAATGACTGGTTTGATGCTTATTTCACAAAAACATGGATTGATAGAAAGTAATACAAACATGAAATCGAAACGAAGCGTATCCAGTTCATTGGCAAAAATACAAGAAAATATAAGAGCAAGCTTAAAAGTATTTCCTGATCTCACGACCTTTGTTTTAGTATTCCACAGGAAATGCCCACGTCGTCACCATTTTCATTGTCCAGTGAGAGCTCGAGGTAAAGGTTTTAGCAGAGAAGATGATAACAATTCTATTCGATTTCATTACCTTCATCCGCCAAAGGGCATAGTCAATTGAGCCAGTTATTGAGCTTTGAATCCCTCAGAACCGGTATATGCTCTAAACCAGGTCGGTTAACCAATGAATCAATCAATATCAAAACCCGAATAATGTTCTACATAAAGGTCGGTACGTATATTAAACTAAACCGGTTCACGCCAATGTCTTCTTCGTATAAAGCATAAAGCGACTTTCCTTACTACTAACAGATCCACAAATTTCATAGGTACAGAGCAAATCGGTGTCCTTAGCCTCTAGAGAGAGAGAGAGAGAGAGAGAGAGATGGTGACGAAAACGGAGGAGACTCAGTTAAACCAGCTCGAGCATCAAGTCGAGAATGGAGGAGGAGGGGTTTGGGAGTATCTGTGCCTCGTTCGTAAACTCAAGGTTCGCCGATCAGAGATTGTGCTCAAGCACGGTCTTTCCATCTTGAACGATCCGAGAAAGCGATCTGCTCTTGGTCCAGATGGTGGGTTGATACCTTTTGTTATAATGTGCTTCTGATTGGGAAAAGAGTGTGTTTGTTGATTTTCTGAGTACTGCAAATCATGATTTTCATTTAAACGGATCTCTTTATAACTCAATCATGAGTTCCATGGAATAGTACTTCGACTTAATTTTTATTGCTAGTTCCAATAGGTTCATTTCGTTGCATCTTGGATTCGGGTTTCCTTAATTTTGGTTCAAGTCTCATCATTTGGATTTGATTTACTGGTTTTTATGTTTCTGCTTCCATTCGTAATATCTCTTCCATTCTGTTTTGGTTTTTCTTCTCTATGTAATATTTTATATATATGGTTTGTTCTCTATATGAAATTGGTTTTGTTTGGTACATGTCATATCTCTGCCAATTTTATATAGATGGTTTTTTTTTGCAGAATGGACGCTGTATGAGCAGGTAGCAATTGCAGCTATGGACTGTCAATCTCTTGGGGTTGCGCAGGTGAACATCCTTTGAGCTTTCCATACTTACCTTGAAAACTATATGATCCTATCTTAATAATTAATATCACGCTTTGTTGATGACTTGGATCTGTTATGTTTTATGTGTATACTATTTCTGAGGTTTAAGCCTCTTTTCCAGAATTGTCTTGCCTTATTGGATATCTTGGAAGTATTATGTATGGGTTGTGATGTGAGTGGTTTTCTGAAAATAAAGGATGAAAAGTGTAATTCAAATTTTGGTTTTGCCTCTGCCTTCCAAACAACTATTCTCTTATCCTCACTTTTCAAGCCTGCTCAAACCAATTTGGATATCTCAGAAGAAGGCAATTTTTTTTTATTTTTTGCAGAATTGCATCAAAGTTCTGCAGAAGAAATTTCCCGAGAGCAAACGTGTTGGTAAGTCAATATCTCAACTCTTGACAAACTGAGAAATTTTTCACTTTTGTTGGACTTCATAACTTGTCCGTACCACTCTCTAGGCTTCTAGGAAAAACCATTTTCTTATTGATAGTTAGGTCTGGACCAAGAAATGTAAACACCATATCCCATTTCTCTTATACCTTTTCTCCCATTCCTTTCTCAAAATTAAGAAGGATTATCAAAATTAAAGTATTTCAGCTAAGTCAGGCTTAACTCACATGGTCTACATGTGTAAGTTTTGTTTATTCACATGTTCTCACTTACAGGTTTTTTCTTCTATTTACATTTTGGGTTTTTTGGATGTAGTGCTGTACATACCTGTGCTCAGATGCTTTCTAGCTATACTGAAAGTTGGGTTCTTGAGGTATATTGTTTCTTAGTTTACCTTGATCCCAATCTGAGCTGCATCTTGGTAATATAATGCAGGCAAGCTGGAGGCATTGTTGCTAGAAGCAAAGGGAATGTGGGAAGAGGCTGACAAAGCATATTCGAGCCTTTTGGAGGATAATCCCCTTGATCAAGTAAGCTTCCACATTTTTGCATCAAGAAACTACCCACAAGCTGCTTCCAAATATGTTAAGAATTGTTAGTAAAACTCGATGTGTAGGTAATACACAAAAGAAAGGTGGCTATGGCCAAGGCACAAGGCAAACCTTCCTTAGCCGTTGAACATCTTAACAAATATCTTGAAATGTGAGTACTTACCTAACCCCAATCTGGACTAATAGAAGCATATCAGAAGAATCATACAACAGCTGATCACCTTTAACTGCTCTTATTTCTGTATGTAGATTCATGGCTGATCATGATGCCTGGAGAGAACTTGCAGAAATTTATGTTTCCTTGCAAATGTGCGCTCTCTCTATCCTATGACCTCGTTTCTTTCTGACAAACAATTCACTATGCAACATTTAACAATAATTTTTCATTTTTTGTGTTTCCCTCGTTTTTAACCCCATTATAATCTGTTACAGGTACAAACAAGCAGCTTTCTGCTACGAGGAGCTCATACTATCTCAGCCCACTCTTCCATTGTACCACCTAGCATATGCTGATGTAAGTCCGTCTTTAACTATTTTCTTTGTTCGAACAAAGTGAATTTGTTAATTGTCTATACATTTATGGTCATCACCCCTTTGTCGTATATGTCGTATATGACTTTGTCTGTTTAAGACATTGTATTGAGTATGGGTCTTACGATAGATATGTTATGTTCTTGCTTATATCTTACACTGCACGTTAATGGGTGTAAGTCATGAAATAGGAAGAGAAGGCGAACTATTTTCTGGACCTTTGAGCATTCCTAGCATAGAAACAAAATATCAAAAGCAAACTCAGAAATCAAATTTTTGAAAGTTTTCATCGTTAAAAGCGGTAAATAACAGCTTCAATCATGTATGATTCTAATATTGTGTTGGTAACGGAATTTTGATTTGCATGGAACCCCCAAAAATCAGGTTCTCTACACAATTGGTGGACTAGAAAACCTAGTTGCAGCAAGAAAGTACTATGCAGCAACCATAGACTTAACAGGTGGTAAAAGCACAAGAGCCCTTATGGGAATCTGCTTGGTAAGAGCCCATTTCTTCCTCACATTGGTTTTATCCACTTGGGGGTTTGCAAGTGACATAAAGACCAATACATCTTCGGTTTAACCCACTTCCCTGTTTGTATTAATGACCGATACATCTTTCTGAAATCAGTGTGGATCAGCGATCGCACAGATGTCAAAAGGCAGGTACAAAGAGGACAAAGACATGACTGCACCACAGCTTCAGTCTCTGGCTGCAACTGCATTGGAGAAAGAGTACAAGCATAAAGCTCCGGCTAAGCTCAATCTCCTCACATCTGCCTTGAGAAACTTGAAAATTTCTTAGTTTTAAACCACAAGATGATTTGTTTTGGTTTAAGCTTTTTTATGTCAAAAGACTTAACTTTTCCTCTTATGATTTTGTTCATTTTCGCTTCTATACGGTTTAGTAGACGCGTTTAATCTAATGATAAATTTAATCTGAACTAAACAATTTTTTTGGGGAAAATAGTGTAGTTTTTGTAATCATGTAGAATCTATAATTTAAAGGGTTTATTTCCGTTAACTATACAAATTTATGCCATTAAAACTATTTTCATTCGTATTTTTTGAATCTTTTTTTAAATATATAAACTATATTTTTCTTTTATAAATTACACAATTTGATAAATTTTTCTAATTGCAGAAATGTTATTAATGTTTATGCGTTAAATAGGTAATAAATGTGGTTAAATGTGGTTGAAAATCTGGTTTTAATTTTGGTTTATTTTGAAATTAAAACTAAATTTTCGAAGTAAAACTAGGTTTAATAACAATTTAACGTGTAAATTTTAACGAAATTTTTATAATCAGAATAATTTATGAAGTTTATGTAGTTTATGGAAGAAAAACACAGTTTATGTAACTTATAAAAGATCCAAAAAAATATGGATGAAAATAAGTTTATTCGTATAAATTTGTGCATTTGGCGAAAGTAAACCCTAACTTAAATAGTGACTACACGGTATTTATAACTAATTTATACAAAACATCAATCATAAACTCCAAAATAAATGTCGCAAAAGCATGTGAAACACAAATTTCCTCTGATGACCAATTCCCAATTAAGATCTAAAAATATTCTTCGACTAAGAATCCAATGTGTTGATTCTTCCGATAGATATAAAATTTTAAATTCATGTTTTTCTGTTAAGTTTAAAGGTTTTATTATCGCAAATATTGTATATTCATTTCTCAAGAAAAAAAGAAAAAACAACACATATGAGTACTTCATTATTGGGCCAATCTAAAGCCCAAATATCTGTTTTGTTGTGCCCAACTCAAAACCTAGAAGAAGAGTTAAATTCACAAAGCGCCGTAAACATTAGGTTATATCTTCTTTTTGTTTCCTCTTTGTTCATCGTCGACCTATTTTCCTCAGTCATGGCCGTCGGGTATCTTGTTCAAATTTTACTCATCTTGACTTACTGATTTGTATCTCAAAGTATTCATTACTGATCTACGAGGATTCTTGTACTTGCGTTGTAGGAAAAACAAGAGAATCTCAAAGGGTAGAAAGGGAGGAAAGAAGAAAGCGTAAGTGTTATAAAAACTTCTTTGTTTGCATTCAATGTGAATGTGTTATTAGACTTCCGATGACAAGTTAAAAAATTTGAAGCTTATAATTGATGCAGCGTTGATCCATTTTCCAAAAAGGATTGGTATGATGTTAAGGCTCCTTCAATCTTCAGCCAAAGGAATGTCGGAAAGACACTTGTTTCCAGAACTCAGGGTACCAAAGTAATGTTTCTGTCTCTTTTTTTACAGTAAGCTACTCTGTTACAAATTCGTTAGTTCCTTTATACTCGTGCCATTGGAATTGATTGAGTTTACTTTAGATTTGAGTATACTAGTGCAATCCTTAATGCTGTTATGTTTGCGACGGAACCATATCAAAAGTAGTATGTGGTAGTATCTTTCTCACTCTGATGATCCTTTTGAAACTCATTCTGTTATACAAAATCTCTCAGATTGCCTCAGAAGGCCTGAAACACAGAGTTTTTGAGGTCTCTCTTGCTGATCTTCAAGGTGATGAAGATCACGCTTACAGGAAGATTCGTCTCAGAGCTGAAGATGTCCAGGGCAGGAATGTTTTGTGCCAATTTTGGGTAAGAACACTTGATGAAACATCGCTTCCCAACATTAGCTCTTGTTTTTATTTTATAATGTCTCTTCTTGTCTCCTTTGATTGAATCTTGACAGTTTTTGCTGTTTTCATCTCTAGGGAATGGACTTCACAACTGACAAACTTAGGTCCTTGGTTAAAAAGTGGCAGACTTTGATTGAGTGTCATGTTGATGTTAAAACCACTGATAGCTACACTCTCAGGCTATTCTGCATTGCCTTTACCAAGAGACGTGCTAACCAGGTTAAGAGGACTTGCTACGCTCAATCAAGCCAAATCCGTCAGGTATCTCACCTATCATTTCAAAAATAAGTTTTTTTGGCCTTTAATAGGGTTCATCACAGATACTTCAAAATATGTTTTATTCCTTATATTCTCAGAAATCGAAATTCTATCAGTCTCTTTACTTCAGCAATCTTTGATCCTTTATTTCTCCTAAACCGAGATTTTTCCATTTGTTGATGATTCTTTTGATTTTATACATTGAAATCTCTTTGGTCTAATTCACCCCTCTTATTGTGCATTGCTCTCAGATTCGCAGGAAGATGAGAGATATCATGATCAAGGAAGCTTCTTCTTGCGACCTCAAGGAGCTCGTTGCCAAGTTCATTCCTGAAGCTATTGGAAGAGAGATTGAGAAGGCAACTCAGAGCATCTACCCTCTTCAGAATGTTTTCATCCGTAAAGTCAAGATCCTAAAGGCACCCAAATTTGACCTAGGAAAGCTCATGGAGGTGAAGATGATGAATACTAACATTTTGATAATTCTATGGTATGTAATCAAATATATATGTAAATCGAATACTTATGTTTTGTTGGGTGTAGGTTCATGGAGATTACACAGCAGAGGATGTTGGTGTGAAGGTAGATAGGCCGGCGGATGAGACAATGGTCGAAGAACCTAGTGAAATCATCGGAGCTTAAGAATGTTAAAACTGAGGAGCTCTTTTTGACTTATAAAATTTAGTATTAATTGCTTCGTGTTTTTTCTCAGTACACACTTCCGAGTTTTGGATAATTTTTTTGAAACAACACTTTATCTATGTTGAATTCAGTAGCGAATACATCAACCCCATTGAGTTCGACAGTAATAAACAATCACACACCAGCACAATCAATTCTTCAATCTTTCTCAGTGTGCTCTTGACTTCAATGCCATGCCATTCTTCATCTCCCCAAATGGAGCTCCACAAAGTTTCTCAGCATCTCTATCATCATTCCCAATTGTGCCACAAAATACCCAAACTTACCATTCAATTTTATGTCATGACGACAATTTTATGTCATGACGACAATTTTATGTCATGACGACAATTTTAAAGCTGTAATCTTCTTAAATTTTTAAATTTGATACTTTTATAGCGAACACGAAATTTATTCCAAAGAAAAGTATAGCCAACAATCTTCACAAATTTTAACGAAGAAAATGTGTAATAGAAGAGCCTAATGTAGCCTTAGTAAACATTTATTACATCCAACCCCTTCCAAACAAAGAAAATTCCAAAACAAACATAATTTTTAAAAGCCTAAAATCACAAAAGTAAGAAAACTTACTTTCTCATAGACACTGGGAGTTTGACAAATGTTTGCTCCTCTCTTTATTAACCTTGTTCATCTTTAAGAAACTCTTACTGGAGACTTTTTGCGGCTTAGCCAAAACATTCTTCATCGAAAGAGCTTTGGCAAAGGTTTTTAATGGGTCAAGAGCGAGTGAATACTCTTGATAGTGTGGTAAAGCGCAGCTAATGCTGTAACCGAGGTAATGACCGGAAGTTGTTGCTGTACATGGAAAAGAACCTGGTAGAAACTCGGATAGGTGAGGCAGATCATACCCATTTTCAGGTAGAGAAGATACCCTGCAAAAGTGACTCCGGTCAAGTAAACCCCCGAGATTCTGTTGAAAATTGATAACATGGAGTTCATCTGAGGCTGGTAAACAGGAAGGTGAGGAGATAAAGGTCGAAAGCTTTGGGTTTTTGCTGTGTTCTGTTCCTCCTGTGTCGTCTTTATGTCCCCTGAGATTGTAGAGAACATGTGTTTTGATGTTCCAACACCAAGAGCACGGAAAGATTGAGGAGTGATAGCTACTGACGGCTAGAAGATTGAGACAATGGTCACCACACATAAGCATTAGTTAAGCTGCTTTTAATCATTACACAGTATAAAAAACAACAAAATCTGGACAACGTCATCTCACCTTTCTCTCCCTAATCGCATTGCTTGTGTTGGTAGTGCCCAAAACAGTACCAAGAATGTCATTCACAACAGGTCTCGACCTATAGAAGTATGAGACGCTTAGTCAAAAACACATCTACACAGTGGTTCTATTGATATTTGCATCCAATGAAAACAGCAGAAACCTACCCGAAAGCTCTAACCAAACTTGCATAATTTTGACCAGTGTAGAAACTACCCAATGAAGGTTGAGCATTACCAGCAAGCTGCAAGAACGTTTCAAGAGAGATTAAGAAAAATACTTACCCTAAGAATAGGCAATAATAAAAAAATACACTCTTTTCTGATGTTTGTGGGGCGTCCAAGCTACAACAGTAATATGGAGCTAAGTAGTGGCTAACCCTATTCTTTTATCATCCCAATCTTTTTGCACCACATTCAACAGCAAGCTTTCTCAATGAACCAGAAGCAAAATTTTCAGAAAATGATATTAGTATGACGATTAATCCGAGAAAGTTTCATTTCTGTTCCACAAGGGGTGACAGAATTGCTTTTACTTAAATAATTTCATATTCTCAATTTTTGTATATGAAAGGATTAAACACATAATACAGCAAAATCTGCAGCAGATTGTACCTTGGGGATATGAGTCATTCCTCCGACTAGAAGAACCTCATCAACTTCCTTAGTATTTATAACCGCATCCTTGAAACAGCTCTTGCAAGGATTGAGGGTCCTCTCGATCAGAGTTTCTTCAGCATTTTCAATGACTTTCGGATTCTACAAATCAGATAAAAAACACAAACTGAGTTCAAAACATTAAAATCTCATAAACAGAAAACCATATAATCACCACCTCACCTTCCCCTCCACGACTGCAACACACGAATTAGTTGTACCGAAGTCAATACCGATGACATCATTCCCAGCACGCTTCGAGCTGAATGTAGCAGAAATCTTTAGAAACAGAACTTAGTAAGATCTTGGTGGCTAGCAAATAAATGGAAAGATCAAGACCTAAATGCTCCGGAAAAAATTCTCCAATCCTGACCAATGTAAGAGCCGTTCATTGATGTTTTCCCGCTGCTCGAAAGCTGCACTAAAAATTTACTAGATCAGACCGGCGAAATTTGACACACATGGTTCAAGTTTAAAAGAAGTGAACCATAACAAATGAGTCGAATCCGGATCACGTAATTATTTCACTCGAGACTCCAATTTTCTTCTACAGATCGCGAGAAAAAACACATACTTACGCATTTGTAAGCTGAGAAAGAAGCGGAAGCCACTTCACGGCGTCGAATAGAACGGAGGAGAGCGACGGTATACATGGTTTGGAATTCAAGAGGGAGGTGTAGATCAGTTAGGAAGATGCAAAATGATGCGGTGAAATTGCGTCTGTATACAGTTAGGGTTTTTGAAGCTAACGAAACTTCTTGTTTGTAATACTTCTCGCCATCGACGATGATAAAAATGACCAAGAAAAAATATATTACACAAAGCTTATGAAACGACGTCGTTTTCGAAAGCTCAAAAAGCGTAAACTCATAACCATGAAAATACAGAGGATCATAATATTTGCAAGTAACAAATCGTAATTCCGATTTCCATCCACAGAACATCTACTTTTAACACAATGACCTTGTTAACAAATACAAAAACAAAATCTGTGAAAATTTATAAAAAATAACACAAGGCATGGCCCTTTTTTGACGTAACTGATGATATTATTGTATTGTGATGGCACTATTAACCCACAAGACTAGACAGAAAGGCAAACATGTGATGATTCTGTCTTCTCTCTTCTTTCTTTAACCTTTTCAAGATTCCCACAGACAAAGACAAGCTAAAAGGAGAGAAGAGATCAAACAAACGGCAAGCAGTTTCAGAGATTTTTCATCAAAACTGTATGCAGTTTTGAGTCAGGTCCCCACACCCATTGAGATATAGCCAAATCTTGAAGTTGTAATTGACGTATAATGTAACTTGGCTTGCTCTAAAAGATCTTCCTCTGACTTGACAATCCAAGAAATAAGACTTTGATGTTTTTACAAGCAAGAGTGCAAAGGTTGTACACTTTTTGGTCGGTATACATAATCATAAACTATGCAAAGTGTCAAGTCACGGGTAGGAAATTAGGATTAAGAACAACTTTCATGGAACAGCTTCTAAACAGTGTTTGGACAAACCCATCAATCGATTTCCAGATTTTAATGTTAAGCATTGTCATAGAAAGTATTTTACAAACCCAACTATTCAGACAGTTTATTAGGAACAAGAACAATTCTGTAGAGTTTCGTTTGAACCAGGTACAAAAATTCTACCAAAACTCTTTCTTCTCTATTCGTTCTTCCAAGCATATAAAACCAAGGAAAACCCAAAACTTTGAGATTTTGAGCTCGTCGGGACCTGTGTGAAAGACCAGGTCTTTTCAACAGATTGACAAGTTCTGAACATAAATACGGCATTTCCTGCTGATGATGGCAACCCGAAGAACCAACTATGGACGTCCCAGAGAACTTCCACAGAGATCCTATTGACAACTATGGTATCATTGCCACGGAACTTCCAATGAAGTCGCTTCACCTGCATCAAGGTCTTTCCATCGACACGAACAACGAGGCAAGGATCACTGAGAGTGGTGTCACATTCGATCGTAAGATCATGGGTTTTGCCATCACCTAAAAACTGAGCTTTTGTTGCAAACGTTCTCTTGCCAAAGACATGTTCTTTCTTGGCAATGAACACGGTACCTAGAGATGAAGAAGGTGCGGCGTTAGTCTTTTTGAAAGCTTCTTTTTTCATATCACCGAGAAGAAGAACCATTTCTTTGTCCACAACAACGCCTAAGTAGAAACCTCCTAAAGGTTCAGGGCTGGAGCCGAATTTCGCGGACGAGAGATCCCAGAAAACATCTATATTGCAGGAATATGATTCTAAGTGCTTGGAACCTTTTCGTTTAGTGAAGAGCCACGTCTTAATCTCGACTTTACAAAGACTTCGGTTGCAAGAATCATCAACTCCCACGGACACACACGGACCCATCAGATTCTTAGTCCATGTGACTGTAATCAAGCAAGTCCTACTTCGGATGCTGCAATGGTACACACAAATGACCAAATTCTGTGCATTTTTTCCGGCATTAGATGACGACGAATCGGCAATCTGGACGCCATTTTCACCAGAGCAAGAAGGAAAACCCCTCATTTCTTACAGAATTCAATTCCAACCCCTCTCTCTCCGGCCAAACTGCGCAACGCTAAGAAAACCAAACGCTGAGTAATTACTTCAAATATTGAAAGAGAAGACTAACAACAGAATTGGTAAAACGAAGTGCGAGAATTTACCTGAAACTGATGAGTTTCATTCAAAGAAAAAGAAAAACCAAACTCAAAAACGTATCAAAATCTGGAAAATATCAACAGATATTAACAAGGATTTCCCAAATCGATCTAGTTTCTAAATCAACCAAGGAGGGAAAGAAAACTGAGACTTCAGGAGGGAGAGAGAGAAAACGCAATGTGTGCTATCGAAGTTAATAAGACAGAAACAGACAAAAAAAGTAAACAAAGAGACTTTTTAAAAACGTTAAATAATTACCGATTCTTTTGCAAAATACCAAATACGAATTAATTTGGCGGAAAATGACTAATGAAACCAAAAAAAAATATCAGACATAAAATATCTCTACGCAAAAAACTTCTTTCTCGATATAATTATTTCAAATTTTAATAATGCAGCTAAAATGTAATGTAGCTTATATCTAAGATTTTAAAACCAAACAGATGTTCCAGTTAACTTGTGTTTTCCACAAAAAATAATTTTGTTGTCATGCAATTAATTACCACGTGTGATATTCTCATGCTTTAAATTGCCACGACTGAGCCCATATTTTTCTACTTACTGGGCTTTTCTAAGAGTAGAGGTTCGATCTCTTTTTAGATTAAGGTGAAAGCCGACGAATTCTTTTTATTTGGGTTCTAACAATGCGGCCCAATTACATTATCATGGAAACTATAATCGAACTCCACTTATAAATGTAAAAATGATATAATGACTAGACAACTTACTCTAATAATCTAAAATATTTATACAAAAATTTAAAATTTTCGAATAAACAAAAGTGTAGTCAAACTTCACATTTTTTAAATAGATATGAAATAATTTGACTACATCTCTAAAAATGTAGTCAAATTTCACATCTCTAAAAGTGAAATCATTTATGGTTAAAAAATAATTAAAAACTGAAAAAGCAATTTAATATAATTAGCCTTTATAAAAGAAGTGGTCAAATTATTTTAGGGCAATTGACTAATTTAGCACTAAATAATGTTTTAGTGACTAAATTAGCATCACAAACCTAAATTCCCATAAATAGCATTTTTTTAAGTGAAAAATACTAAAATAACCTTGTGTATCTTTAACCTAATATTCTACAAAATTTTGAAATCAACTCAAAAGGGGGGATCGAACCTTGGACCATTATATAAGAGAAGGAGTGTGTAACCACTATGCTACTGTAACTAACTGACATATAAGCATTTTGTTTTGTATATATATCTATCTTTAGTTTAAATTAAACTTTTTTAAATCATAAATTTAAATTCTTGTTTAAGTTTTTCACTGAGATCTTAAGAAATATTCTAATTTTGGTGATTGCAAAATTATTCTCTTCCGATATCAGGATATTATTGTGAAAATTCTCATGGATCAAGATTGAGCTCGTTAATGAGTTTTTGAGAGAGATGCAAATATAATTTTTTTTTTCTTTTTTCATTTGACATCTTTTATGAGTTTGGTGATAAATCTTAGTTTGGAAATTTTCATTTTGATGTTTTTGTTTATAACTTGTATTTGTGATTGTTGATAAACATTTTTACTGATGTTTTTTGGATAAACATTCTTACTGTTGTTTTTTGGATAAACACTATTGATGAAAACAGTTAGAACAACGTGGTGGATAAACACTGTTACTCATTTAATTTCACGTTTTAGGAAGGAATTCTTAAAACGTAAGAGAGATTTCCTAAATTTGCATATAGCCTTTCTAAATTTTGCATAAAATGTGACTACTAACCTAAATTAAGTAAAGATTTCTTAATATTAAGGAAGCCTTTTCTAAATAAAATAATTAAATAAAATAAAAAAAAACTAAAAATTGCAATTAGGGGACTCGAACCTTAGACAATTGTGCAAGAGAAAGAGTGTGTAACCAATACGCTGTTATAACTAATTGACATATGATATTTTGTTTAATATATATACACTCCTTGAATTAAAATAGTAAAACCTTTATAATAGGTCTGCAAGGGGATCGAACCTTGGACAATGGTTGTGAGAGAAGAAGTGTGTAACCAATATGATACTATAGCTAATGAATATATTAGCTTTTATTTAATATATATACACTCCTTTAATTAAAATTAAGGATATTTTAGTCTTTTTTATTTGTTAAAATGCTATTTGTGTGAATTTTTAAATGGAGTGCTATTATTGACATTAAAACTTCATTTAGTGCTAATTTAGGGTATTTCTCATTATTTTATAAAAAAAGATTTTTAGTTACGTGTTATTTATAAAATCAGAAAACTATATAAATAAATTTAAATCATTAAATATTATGATAAATATTATTTTTATTAATTTTATTAAAATAAATTAGTTGTTAAAGTGACTAAAAAGTATAAAAAATATTTATTTTTTGGATTATCGTTTTCTCCAAATAGAAAAAATAAATCTAAACAACGAATCTAAATTTTGGAACACAACTTCTTCATATAGACCAAAAAACATGCGACATTTTGTTTTGTTTCTTTTAGAGTAATACTTTAAAATAGTACCTTTTAAAGTTTTTCTTCCAAATCTAGCATCATAAAATTAAATTCTCAAAAATAGCACAAATACTTATGTGAAAATACTTATTTATTCTAAATAAATTATACATAAATTTAAAGTATTGTATTTGGGTTCATTATTTCTAATTTAGGGTTTTATTTTTTTTTCTATTAAAATATAGTTTTAATGCATTTTAATCTTAAATTTGTGCTATTATAGGAAATTTAAATTAATGATGCTATTTTTGGAACAAAAAATTAAAAATGTGCTATTTTAGACATTTACCCTTTCTTTTAATTATACTATTAGTAAAAAGTGTTAGGTAATAAAAATGAAATGGAGCTTTTCTATCTATCGTAATACGAATTTAATTTATTTTAAATTAAACATATCATAACTTTTTATCTAAATGCATTTAGGTTTTAAACTAACAAAAAATTTAATTCATTTTGTTTGACAACGAATTCGATTCCATTTACGAGTGGATCTCTCAATTTAACTAATCGGATAGGTTTTGATTATATAAATTAAACAAAAAAGCTAACCCCGTGGAACACAGTTACACCGCAACATGTGGAGAGAAAGCATACATCATCGCAATATGTTTTTTTGGACAACCACTACATGTTTTGTTCAATCTCCCATTTGTTGTTACTTCCTCTTTCATTTAAGAAATTTTCTCTCCTTTTTATTTCTTCTTCTGAATTGCAGACCCATAAATCGTCTGCTCTTATCTCAGTTGGTTGGTTATGGCTTCTTCAATCGTTTTCGCTGCAACTCCAGCTACTGGGTTTCTCTCTGTTCCTCGACTGAATACTCGGAGATTTTGTGTTAGTTCTTCATTGGACACTGATGTTTCCGACATGAGTGTTAACGGTAATAAACCCAATCATTGGAGTCTCCTCTGCATTAGGTTGATTTCTTTGGATGTTATGGATTTTGGGTTTTTATTTAGATTCCTTCTCTAGTCTTTTTTTCTTTAGAAAGTTGGAAATTTTGGGTGTTTCTTAATGAAAGTTTTGAGGATTGACATGTATCTGGATTAAAGGGGTTAGCTTTATGCCACCAAGTTACGAACAATCTCACTTTTGAATTCTTACGAGAACTGTTTTTCTCTCGGCATATAGAAGAATTCTGAACTCTTAAGGTTTAGATGGAAAGATGGAACTTTGGTGACTTCTCCATGCTTAAGGCAAATCAATACTTTTGCAAATGGAGAATTAGGTCAAGATTCTACAGTCAGTCAAAATTATCTATCTTTTGCATAATATAATTTATCCCTGGGAATTAGTAGCAGTTGAGGAATCAAATGATATCTGAAAGATCACTGGAAGTCAAGTTTCGAACTTTCGATTTGAGGGTTCATGTTAGAAAACCTTTCTTCTTCATGTTGTGAGCAACACTGAGAAAACAGATTATTTATTTGTTTAGTGATTTTCGATCTCCTCTTACCTTTTAAATGTTATAAATTCAGCTCCAAAGGGGCTATTTCCTCCAGAACCTGTACCGTATAAGGGACCAAAGCTGAAAGTAGCTATTATAGGAGCTGGACTTGCAGGCATGTCAACTGCTGTAGAGCTTCTGGATCAGGGTCACGAGGTGTTTGATCGTTGCTTTTTGTTCGTTACCTTTGATTTGGTTACATAAATGTGTAATCTTTGTTATTGTTTCAGGTGGATATCTATGATTCAAGGACATTCATTGGTGGCAAAGTGGGTTCTTTTGTAGATAGAAAAGGGAACCACATCGAAATGGGACTACATGTTTTCTTTGGATGCTACAACAATCTCTTCCGCTTGATGAAAAAGGTTTTTGTTTTCCAAAGCTTTGCTCAAGTTTGCTTGATGATTGAAACTCATACCCATGTATGGGTGTTTTGTTTTGTGGTGTAGGTCGGTGCTGATAAAAACCTTCTTGTCAAAGACCATACTCACACATTTATAAACAAAGATGGCAAAATTGGAGGTATGGCTCAGTTCATTATTCTCTTGCTATGATCGCCTCTATGATTTCATTGTACTCAGATGTGAATATAATTTGTAGAGCTTGATTTTCGGTTTCCTGTTGGTGCTCCAATTCATGGTATTCGTGCATTTTTGGTGACAAATCAACTCAAGGTATAAGTCAAACTCTTGCATTCATTTCTATAGAGACATCTAAATCTTTGGATTCATGACAAATTGACATTGCGCTCTTGGACTAACGGCTTATTTATGTTTTGACCGAATAGCCGTATGACAAACTAAGGAATTCACTGGCTCTTGCATTAAGCCCAGTTGTTAAAGCTCTTGTTGACCCCGATGGAGCAATGAGAGACATTCGAAATCTGGACAATGTAAGAATGATAAATAACATTGATTTCTTCTCAGTTCTACGACTAATTGTGTTCTTTAAAATTTTCTGAGATTTGCAGATAAGTTTCTCGAATTGGTTCCTGTCGAAAGGTGGGACACGGGCAAGTATTCAGAGAATGTGGGATCCTGTTGCTTATGCACTCGGTTTCATAGATTGCGATAACATGAGTGCACGATGCATGCTTACCATATTCTCATTATTCGCCACCAAAACGGAAGCATCTTTGTTGCGTATGCTCAAGGGCTCACCTGATGTTTACTTGAGTGGTCCTATTAAACAATATATCACAGATAGAGGTGGCAGGTGTGTGTGTCTGTTATCATCTGTAATAACGGATGCTCACATATAATATCTCATGTATTTCCATCTTGTCTTCAAAAACAGAATTCATCTAAGGTGGGGTTGCAGGGAGATACTTTATGATAAATCAGCAGATGGAGAAACTTATGTCACAGGACTTGCAGTTTCAAAGGTTAATTAGATTCAGAGATTGGATTTTTTTGGTCTGTGAAAGTGTCTGAATAAATTCTGAAATGCAGCTTTTGGGCAGAGAAAAAGCTCGAAACGTTGATAACTTTTATGGTTTGTTTTCAGGCTACGAGCAAGAAGACTGTGAAAGCAGATGTGTATGTTGCAGCATGTGATGTTCCGGGAATCAAAAGGCTACTTCCAAAAGAATGGAGGGTATCTCGGTTTTTCAACGATATATATGAACTGGAGGGAGTACCTGTTGTTACAGTACAGCTAAGATACAATGGTTGGGTCACTGAGTTACAAGACATTGAACTCTCGAGGTCTGTTTCTCAAGAAACCAATGTTTTGGATAATGATGATGATAATGACTGAATGTGTTTTTCATCCGAGTCTTTGTTTTGTGTTGCGGAAAATTGTAGGCAGTTGAAACGAGCGGTTGGTTTAGATAACCTTCTGTACAGTCCTGATGCTGATTTCTCGTGCTTTGCGGATCTTGCACTCGCCTCCCCTGCAGATTATTATATTGAAGGACAAGGCACTTTGCTACAGTAAGAAACACTAACTTTTGTTCCCTACAAAATAGCATGAAGGTTTCTTGAACCCGAAATCTATTTTTACAGGTGTGTTCTAACCCCAGGAGATCCATACATGCGACTACCGAACGATAAGATCATAGAGAAAGTAGCGATGCAGGTAAAGAACATTGTTAAATTCTCCAAACTGTTTGAGTAAACTTTTGCCAAGATTGTTTTTTGTAGATTCTCATATGTTTTGTTCAGGTCACTGAGTTGTTTCCATCGTCACGGAACCTCGAAGTCACTTGGTCATCAGTTGTTAAACTCGCTCAGTCTCTGTACCGTGAAGCGCCCGGAAGAGATCCATTCAGACCCGATCAGAAGACGCCCGTAAAGAATTTCTTCCTCGCTGGTTCTTACACAAAGCAGGTAATTTTGTTCAGGCAGATGCCACAGTGAACTTCCTCCAGATTGCGCAAGCGAATTCTGAAAAATCGGTGAATGATTTTCTGGATTTGTTACAGGATTACATAGATAGTATGGAAGGGGCGACATTGTCGGGGAGACAAGCTTCATCATACATCTGTGATGCCGGTGAAGAACTAGCAGAGCTAAACAAGAAGCTTTCATCGTCTACCTCCGGAACAGCAGTTTCTGATGAGCTAAGTCTTGTCTGATGATGGAAAATGTTTCGAAGTAGTTCCATGGTACAAACAAGAAGAACATGCATGTGTAGTAAACCTTTATATAGTGTTCATGGGAGATGGCATTTGTATTATGACACAAATCTTTTGAACTCAAACATTCTTACAAAATAAATCGAATTATAAGCTTATAACATTCAATGTTTATTAGAAGAGAGAACGCATCAACTCCGGCGATGATATTCACCGGAAAGTCTGCGGTGGAAGCAGCTCCGGCGATCTTTGCAGAGCTTCGAAATCGAATATGACAGCAGAAGCATGAGAGCAGTGACCAGAAGATTCGAGTTAAAAAATTAGCAATTCGAAAAAAGAAGACATAAGTTACACTGGTCTTCTACGTTTCACCCTGAACTTATTTTGATACAAAATGACCATCAAATTTTAGAAGAGAAATCAAAGTTTGGGGTTCTTTTTTGCGTTTCTGAATTGTTGGGGACGGATTTTAAACAAACAAAATCTTTTTAATATAAATATGCGGCGGAGCCATGGCGTTGTTGAAAATTACCGGCGACGACAATTGTACTCACTCGGGTAGGTAAAAATGGCGGGAGTGGCTAGCCAGATATCTATCACCATGTCATCGACACTGAGGGTGAGTACTATGTGGCGATTAGTGATTCCTTCGCTTCTTTTTTAGAAAAAAATGTTGGAATATTGGTTTTCAGAGGATTGGTCATCGGTCGCGATGCTTCTCTGGTTCGCCGGAGAAGAAAACCCCGGCTGTTTTGAAATGGGCGGTTGGTGGAGTCACTGAATTGCTCCGAGTGTTTTCAGTTGCTTCGCCTTCTTCCTCCATCCCTACAAATAATGATAGGTAACCTCGAAAACATTCGATTAGGGTTACTTATTCCCCTCTGTTCGTCTTTGGCCTCGTGAAGATTGGCTGAAATTGGCTACAGATCAAAGTATGAGACTACTGCTCGAGATGTTGATGATGTCATGGAAATTTTAAGATCAGATTATGGAAATGCATATTTCGTCACCGGTAATTTGACAGTTTTTTCTTTAGATTTCTGGAAACTGCTTGTTATTCAACTCAAATCTGAATGCTTATGAGTATAAGAACAATGAAGTGAAATTGTTCCTAATTTGGAAAGATTCAAATTAGCTAAATTCATAAAGCTTTCACATTCACAATCTAAGCTCAGGCCTTGAATGATAAAAGCTCAATTCTGTAATTGGAACCAGGAATCTTCACTTCTGCAATTTACGCGGATGATTGCATTTTTGAGGATCCAACTATCAGCTTCCAGGGTAAAGAATTACAGAATTGTCTTCTGAGTTTCTTTGGTTGTCTCTGCAATTTCCGTTAGTGCGTATGACAAGTTTCATCTGTTTGAATTAATCTAGAACCAGCTGATCTTTATGCTCTCTCGTTGTTTGTGAATCTTGGTAGATTAGTGTGATCAGATCAGCTTGTTCTTATGTATCAGATCATAAATCTTGATGTGAGAACAAAGTATTCTCTTTTGGGTTTATGCTTTTGCAGGTACAGAGTTGTATGAACGGAACTTGAGATTACTGGTTCCATTCCTCGAAGATGCATCCATTGAATTGCAAAATATGGAGAAGGTATAACCTTTGTTAGATCCTTAGTCCCATGTGATATATGGTCTCAATGTTCTTGTAATCAATGTATACTCGAAACCAAAGTTACAGAGTGAGTCGTCCCAAAGAAACTATATACTGGCGACGTGGAAGCTAAGGTATTCTATTGAAACTTATAAACTTCTTGAGACATAGTTGTGATCTCAATGTTTATTTCTTGACCTGTGTTCAGGACTTACCTGAAACTTCCATGGAGACCATTGATATCGATTGACGGAAGTACTGTCTATGAACTTGATAGAGACTTCAAAGTAAGAAAAGACTGAAACTTAAACTATTTCGATCATAAGATTCTTCCTCTCTTTTGTCTGAAACATTTTTTTCTTCTTCTTCTTAAGATTGTAAGGCATGTCGAGCGTTGGAATGTCTCTGCGGTTGAAGCAATCAAGCAGTTATTCACCTTCAATTCTTTTCCCTCTAGTAACTGAGGCTACATTTGTATAAGTAAAATCACCAAATTTTACACCTAATTTCGTTGTAATTAAAAAAGAATTTTAATAAATAACATTTTCAAAAATAAATATTTTGTTATGGGCTTACTAGGCCCAATATTTCCTTCTCGACATCCGATAGAGCAAATTGTTCTAAACCTTATAAGATTCAATTTAGTAATATTTAATGTCATTTGGGTTTGGTTTACGAATTTATACGAATAAATTTATTTCCATCCGTATTTTTTGAGTTTTTTATAAATTACATAAACTGCGTTTTTCTTCCGTAAACTACATAAACTTCATAAATTATTCCAATTATAAAAATTTATTCCAATTATAAATTTTTTATTAATGTTTACATGTTAAATTGTTATTAAACCTTATTTTACTTCAAAAACTTGGTTTTAATTTCAAAATAAAACCAAGTTAAAACCAGATTTTCGAATTAGAACCAGATTTAGTAGCTATTTAACGCATAAACACTAATAGAATTTTTGCAATTAGAAGAATTTATGAAATTTGTGTAATTTATGAAAGAAAAATACAGTTTATGTAGTTAAAGGAAGATCCAAAAAATACGAGTGAAAATAGATTTAGTCGTATAAGTTTGTGTAGTTGACGGAAGTAAACCCTTTGGGTTTTAATAAATTTGACAATCCCTCCTAGGCATGAGACATGGCTTTTGATAAATTTATAACGCAATTATTCACATTTTTCTGACTTATTTGCATTCTAAGATTCTTTCTTTGACCATATGGTGAATGTTATTCTCTCAGTTATTTATGTTCCAAGATTTTTAAAAGACAATGAAATGGAAAGCTTGAGTTGAATCCATGCTTCTAGATATATATATATATATGATATTTTTCCGGTTCCACACTTGAGACTTGACTATTAGGTCTGACAAAAATTAATTCTTTGAAATTTTGCATATTTAGTAGAAGAAACAGCACAAAAGAACTATAACAGACACATCATTCAGAGATAAATAGTAGTGTTATTGGTTTGTTCGGCGCAAGCGATTGGAACTACGGTCAATTTTGTAGCTACGATTATGGTAGATGTTGTTATTTTGACTGCCGTTAACAGTTGCGATTGATCATATATTTTTATTCGTACCGCTATTTTAATCAGTGATCGAAAAAATTGTGATGGATGATGCAACATCTAACCGTTGTGTCTGACACAGCTATCTACGGCAGGTAAACGAACAACAATCTACCACTGCTACTATCGTAAAAACCTACTGTTGATAAACGAATATGAACAGTCACATTTCTGAATTGTAATGTAACAATTACTTTTCTATAATAACTAAATCATCAACCTATTAGAAATAGAGAGGATATCGATTAATTGTGCAGTAGTTTTTACGATGATTACTCAAATCTTTGTTTTTGAAATAAATTTCTCAAATTTATCGTACAGCTACTAATCAGGTCTGATCCAAGCATATGATTATATCAATAATAGTGAGCTAATCATCATTATTATTATATATGTTACCATATTTGAAAATATCAATGATATGTATACTTCATGGATAGATGGGAAAGTTGGATTCACATGCATAATTAATTAAATGAATATTAGTAAACTGACAACGAGGCAAAGATTGTCAGTATCTTACAAAGAAATAAATTTGTTTTAGGAATAGTAATTAAACTGAGGTTAGGTGTTGTGAAGTTGTAATTGCTTTTGAGGTTACTATTTCCGTACGAGTAACCACGTAATTAGAGCTTTTTAAATTTCTTGAAAATTTACAAACCACGTTTATAGGGATGTTTTAATTAGAATTTAGTGTTTTTTAAAGAATTGATATTTGTATGCAGTAACTTAATAATGAGGAAATTTATAATAATCAAAGAAAATTTTAGGGTTTACTTCCGTCAACTACACAAACTTATGCGACTAAACCTATTTTCACTTGTATTTTTTGGGTCTTTTATAAATTACATAAACTGTATTTTTTTCCATAAATTACACATATTTCATAAATTATTCTAATTGCAGAAATTCTATTAGTGTTTACACGTTAAATAGCTACTAAATCGGGTTGTAATTCAAAAATCTAGTTTTAACTTGGATTTATTTTAAAATTACAACCATATTTTCGAAGTAAAACAAGTTTTAATAACAATTTAACGTATAAACATTAACGGAATTGCTGTAATCGGAATAATTTATGAAGTTTATGTAGTTTACGGAAGAAAAACACAGTTTATGTAACTTATGAAAAATCCAAAAAGTATAGATGGAAATAGGTTTATTCGCATAATTTCATGTACTTTACGAAAATAAACCCAAAATTTTATGATAAAGTTTAATGGTTTGAATAAAAAGGCCAAATGGATAAGATTTGTGGTTGGTTGTTTGAGTCATTATCACAATCGATGGAGTCTTATTTGCTTTTAGACTAAGATGATCGTGCATGTCTTTGTATTCACCCACATGCACATGTGTGTGTTCTTCATCTAATATTAGATGTCCCATCAATCTTTACTTTATACAATATGATTCATCAAATATTTATTCTTAAGTTTACTTCCGTCAACTACACGAATTTATACGAATAAAACTATTCCTATCTGTATTTTTTGGATTTTTTATAAGTTACATAAACTGTATTTTTCTTCCGTAAACTACATAAACTTCATAAATTATTCTAATGATAGAAATTTCGTTAATGTTTACACGTTAAATTGTTATTAAACCTTATTTTATTCTGAAAATCTGGTTTTAATTTCAAAATAAACCCAAGTTAAAACCAGATTTTCGAATTAGAACCTGATTTATTAACTATTTAACGCATAAACATTAATAAAATTTCTGCAATTAGAAGAATTTATAAATTTGTGTAATTTATGAAAGAAAAATACAATTTATGTAGTTAAAGAAAAACCCAAAAAGTACCGATGGAAATAAGTTTAATCGTATAAGTTTGTGTAGTTGACGTAAGTAAACCTTTTATTCTTTGATTTGTTGGTACTTCGTTCAGAAATCTACCATTTTACACAATTTAATTTCTTTGAAAATTTGAAATAAAATATGAATTGAGTTGTAACGCATATGACTTTGCATTGTGCTAATACAATTGAATTGTCGTGTAATCGAAATGATGTATTTATGGTCGAGACTCAATATACATCACGCAAAGCAACTTGACACGTGGCCAAACTAGCCTTTGTTACCTCCTTTGGAACATCCAATTAATCGTCATGTGAGTGTTTTCTTTCTCATTGTCTATATTTTTTCTAAGCTTTTTAATTTTTTAATTGGTTTTCAATCGGAAATCTATGAAATTTAACATAAGAAACAAATTACTTTACCAAATCCAAAAGTCACTTTATCTAATATATACCCAAATTCGTAGTGCATTTGGAATACCATTAATTCCCAAACAATGAACATATATGCATACAATAATTATCATATAAAAAAAATTAGGGTTTACGACTAAACCTATTTTCACGTATACTTTTTGAATTTTCATTTAAATACATAAGCTATACTTTTTTTATATAAAATTACACAAATTTCATAAATTCTTGGGCAAATATCTAAAATAGCACCTTTCTAAGTTTTTGTTCCAAAAATAGCATCATTAGTTTAAATTTCCAATAATAGCACAAATTTAACATTAAAATACATTAAAACTATATTTAAATAGAAAAAATTAAACTCTAAATTAGAAATAATGAACCCAAATATAATACTTTAAGTTTATGTATAATTTATTTAGAATAAATAAGTATTTTATCATAAGTATTTGTGTTATTTTTGGAAATTTAATTTTATTATGCTAGATTTGGAAGAAAAACTTTAAAAAGTGTTATTTTAGGATATTACTCTAAATTCTTCTAATTGCAAAAATTATATTAATGTTTATGTGTTAAATATCTACTAAATCTAGTTCTAATTCGAAAATTTTTGGTTTTAACTTGGAAAACTTGAGTTTATTTTGAAATTAAAACTAGATTTTTGAAGTAAAACAATGTTTAATAGCAATTTAACGTGTAAATTTTAACGAAGTTTTAGTAATCAGAATAATTTATGAATTTTATGTAGTTTACAAAAAAACACTTATAAAAGACTAAAAATACGGATGAAAATAGATTTACTCGTATAAATTTGTGTATTTGACGGAACTAAACCCAAAAAACTAAAGTAAAAGTTGTTGGAATCATGACATTTATACATATTAACTATATATATCGTATAAGTCATTGCTATTATTTAGAGTTCTATTAAGAAGAAAAAAACTAATGATATTTCTACCTCTTTTGGACCACCGTCTTTTGTCTTCTCTCACGAGGTGGTTGTATTTCTCTGTATTAACCCCTCAAAAAAGAAAACTTCCATTGAAGGAACTCTGACTTTTGTCTTAAACTTCTAAAGCTTAAACTCCCTTCTCTCTATTCTATTCGTCTTACTATTCATTAAGAGTATTTATTGTAATGTACAGTAAATACCGAAACTGTTCCTATCTACATGACTTTCATATCTGTTCAACTACTTATGTCGGAAGAACAATATGATTATGATGAAATTGCTATAAGAAGAAACCCAAACTCATTCGTGTCGAAAAGAGAGAGGGAAATATTTTGATAGATCTATTATATATTTATTTTGTTTTCGGATTTCTTTTTTTTTTTCTGGTTTGAGAGAGATGAACACATTGAGTTATCTTGAATCAGATTACTCTGAATTTGTTGAAGTTGATCCTACTGGAAGATATGGAAGAGTAAAGTTTTCTCTCAATTTATATCTCAAAATCAAATCTCATTTGTTTTGCTTGATCTTTTGTTGAGTTTATTGTTGTTTGTTGTTGTTGTTGTTGTTGCAGTACAATGAAGTTCTGGGTAAAGGAGCTTCAAAGACTGTGTAAGAATTAAAACTCGCACTCGATGTCACTTGTTCTTGTCTTTTCACCAGTGTTTTGTTAAATTCTTCAACTTTTTTTTTTCTGGATCTGGTGATTGATTTATTTATTCCTAAATCTTCTGTTTTCTCTTCATAAAGTTTGAGACTTTTTGTTTTCCAAATAAAAACCCATTGTGTTCTCAGCAAAAATCCAGAATTTTTTCATTCGAGTTTTGGGGGTTTTCTTGTGTTTGATTTACGATATGAGTCTAATCCTGAAAAGGGGGATTAACTCAAGTCACTGCTAGTTTGGTAGATTAATTTCCAACAACTTTGCTTCTTTTGGATATCTTAATTGCTTTTGACCTAAACCAAATTCAGATTCTGCAAAACAGAAAGCTTCTCCGGGGTCAGACGCACATTAAACGTTTTCTTCTTCTTTATTTTGATTTGTAGTTACAGAGCATTTGATGAATATGAAGGGATAGAAGTAGCTTGGAACCAAGTAAAGCTCTACGATTTCTTACAAAGTCCTGAGGATCTTGAGAGACTATACTGTGAGATTCATCTCCTCAAGACTCTAAAACACAAGAACATCATGAAATTCTACACCTCCTGGGTCGATACAGCCAATCGAAACATCAATTTTGTTACTGAACTTTTCACTTCTGGCACCTTAAGACAGTAAGATTCTCTTGTTAAACAAGCGTGTTCTCTTTGGTGTTTAGCTCTTACATGCTTCCTAGTTTCATGATTGTGTAAATTTTCCTCCATTTTTGGTAAATTAATGGCTTCAGGTATAGACTTAGGCATAAGAGAGTGAACATAAGAGCGATGAAGCATTGGTGCAGACAAATCTTGAGAGGCTTACATTATCTTCACAGCCATGATCCTCCTGTGATCCACAGGGATCTCAAATGTGACAACATTTTCGTTAACGGGAATCAAGGAGAGGTCAAGATTGGAGATCTTGGCCTCGCTGCCATTCTAAGAAAGTCCCACGCTGCTCACTGCGTTGGTATGTGCAAATCCAATATCCTTTTCTGCAGAGTTTCATTGTTTCTGATTGTGGAAAGTTTTGATCTTTGTTAGGGACTCCTGAGTTCATGGCACCTGAAGTTTACGAAGAAGCATATAACGAATTGGTTGATATATATTCGTTCGGTATGTGCATATTGGAAATGGTAACGTTTGATTACCCATACAGCGAGTGTACTCACCCTGCCCAGATCTACAAGAAAGTTATGTCGGTGAGATTCTCCGATTACTATAACAATACAAAGATATAAAAAGCTTCGTCTCTTTCTGTTTCAAAAAGGCCGTGAATTTTGAGCTAAAATTCGGTTTCAGGGAAAGAAACCAGATGCACTGTACAAAGTGAGAGACCCTGAGGTTAAGTACTTCATCGAGAAATGCTTGGCCACCGTATCGCTTAGAGTCTCTGCTCGTGAGTTACTAGACGACCCTTTTCTTCGAATAGACGATGGTGAACTGGATTTTCGATCAGTTGATATGGAATATTCGGCCGGGCCGCTAGTTAGGCAGCCACATCATTTCGCTGACTACTACAATTACCCATCGAATAGTAGCTCTCTGAATCATCAGTACTCGAACGGATATAATAATGGCCATCACGAGTACCAGAACGGATGGGCATATAATCCAGCTGAGACGGAGGAAACTCACGGAATCGAGCTCTTTGAATGTCAAAACGATGCTGATCAAGAAGACAAGAGCTCTGGTAATGTTGATATAACCATCAAAGGGAAGAGAAGAGATGATGGTGGCTTGTTCTTGCGTCTTAGGATCTCCGACAAAGAAGGTAACTATTATTCTCTTTACTAGTATTCTGATTCTTTATTTGGTTCCATAAGTATAAAAATTTCAGTTCTTGTCGGTTCTAAAGGTAGAATATCGATTTGGTTTAAGCGCTCAAGACTCAAAAGAAGGGACCTTTTAGGTTTCCCAGTGATAATTCATGGGTTACTGATCATTGTGTTCCATTGAACATTTGTTGCAGCACGTGTCCGAAACATTTACTTCCCATTTGACATAGAGATGGACACGGCATTGAGCGTTGCAACAGAGATGGTAGCAGAACTGGACATGGATGATCACGGAGTCACAAAAATAGCCAACATGATTGACGGTGAGATATCTAAGCTTGTGCCAAGTTGGAGACCGGGCCCTGAATTTGAAGAATGTCTAGCGGCGGCGGCAGCAAATGCAGGCATTTGCAGCAACTGCGTATCGAACCGCACTTCAATGGGCTCGGTGATGGATTTCCTGAGACCAATCCCGGAGCAAATGTCATACAATGTTGCAGAAACGGGTGTGGGGAGACTCATGGCCGGTTTGAGGAGATAACGATCAGAGAAACGGAGGTTCGTCTTAGAGAGATCTGGAAGCTGCAGCAACAGCAGGAAAGCCGGGATATTAGCTCGATAGATTCAGGGCATAACCATTCCGAAGAAGAAGAGGAAGAAGAGGTATACGAGAAACCTGAAAGCCCCTTTTCTTGCGAGGCAAGTAACGCAGTAAACCATATATCAGGATCTGGATCGTTCTCGTTTATCCCGTCTATATACTGCAATAATAAATCCGATAAAACCGAAAGTCAAGTCCAACAAGAGTTACGATGGCTCAAAGCCAAATGCCAAATTGAGCTCAAAGACATTCAAGATGAGCAGTTAAAAACACAGTGGCCAGTATACGACCAAGAGACCGAAATCTGTCCGAAAGACGGGTTATCAGGCTCGGTTTCGGGTTTGGTAAGAGGAAACGGAGATAAGGTGAAATTTGGAGGAAGATTGGTACCAAAATGTCTTAAAAGGACAACTTCACTTCCTGTTGATGCAATTGAATCTTCTTGATTTACTTTGTTTACTTCATGTATACATATATTGTTTGCTATCATTAGACTTATAGCAATGCAATACACAAGCATTCAATTCTTTTGGGGTTGTTTGTAAAATAATACCCTTTTATCTACGCAAAGAATCATGTATGTGATAACTTCAAAATGCAATAAGATTTTAAACATATTAATATTAACACATTTTGTCAACTATTTTAACTCATTTATGGAATATAAGGACAAGAGAGTCGATTATAATATATACAAGTGTAACCCCACAGCAGCACATCGTCATGTTCCATTGCCGACCAATCTACTTGAAATTTGGGTTCTCCACATGCGTTTGTAATTATTTCACTTATTTTAACCAAATTATAAAATGCATTTATATATACTAACATGGCTTGTTTTTCGTAACTATATTATTGTTGGACATTTTCAACAAGGTAACTGACTATTTTAGTATCATTTTAAGTTTTTGTTCCAAATATAACACTAGTCATTTAAATTTAGGTAATTAACTAAAATAACATAATTTCAAGTTTTTATTCTAAATATAGCACTAGTCATTTAAATTTCTAAAAATAGCACAAATTTAATACTAAAATAATTGAAAACTTATTCCTAATAAAAAAAATTTAAACTCTAAATTAGAAAAAGTGAATCCAAATATTATGTTTTAATTATATATATATTTTTTATTTAAGGTAAATAATTATTTTTACATAATAATTTATGCTATTTTTGGAATTTTACTTTTATTGTGCTAAATTTGGAAGATAAACTTAAAATAGTGCTATTTTAGGGTATTACTCTTTAAATTTCCAAAAATAGCACAAATTTAATACTAAAATAATTGAAAACTTATTCCTAATGAAAAAAATTTAAACTCTAAATTGGAAAAAGTGAACCCAAACATTATGTTTTAATTTTATATATATTTTATTTAAGGTAAATAGTTATTTTTACATAATAATTTATGCTATTTTGGGAATTTTAGTTTTATTGTGTTAAATTTGGAAAATAAACTTAAATAGTGTTATTTTAAGATATTACTCTTTTCGTTTCTTCCAATAAGACTTATTTTTTTATTTTTTTCTCAATATCCACTTAGTTTTAAATTTTGAATAATATTATCATTATCCTAAAAACTAAACTCTAAACACCCAAACCCAAATATTTAAATTATAGATCATTAAAAACTAATTTTTCTATTTGTTATATCTTTGAAAAATATAAAAATTTAATAGTGATTTTTTAGAAAAGGAAAGCTATTGATGATATTTTTGGAGAAATTTTTGTGGTAGTTTAAAATCTTAAAAAATGTTGGTTAGTTACAACAAGAAAAATGATTAAAACACCGTAACAAAAAAATGAACAAAAGACCCTAACCACAAATAATATTGATTTGAAAAGGACATCATAAATCACTAAACATGACAATGTATTATATACTCTGTCAAGATTCAATGGAAGTAGTCGAAAAAAAAAAGATAACGAAAAACTGGTAGGACATATGAAGAATTAAATTATGTTGACCCAAAAAAGAGAAAGATAATAATAAACAATTGATCTTTTAAAAACAACTATTAAATTGATAACATGTGGTATTGAATGTACAGATCAACGTACTCTTTTCGTACCCTACTCCATTTCAGTCCCAACCTTTTCTTTCTTCTTCCTCCATTTATTTTCTTGTCGGCCTAAATCTTTCCCTCAATAATTTCTTATTAATTCACATATTTAAATACATATAGATACAATGTCCATTATTATGCAATAGTGTCCTCACCATCAACTAATAATTCACTCTATATATTATCCCTAATATATTATTTGAAAAACTCTTTAACAAACTAACCTTATCCTGACGTGTTAATAACAAAAATATCATGCTGACGTGTTAACACCACAACGAGTTTCAGTTTAAATATATAAAAGGGTTTAACTTACTAGAATAATTACAATACATGCCACTGATATTAATTTGGTTAGAGAATAAATATAATTTATTCAACTAACCAAAAAATACTATTATATTTGCAAAAACAATAATTTTTTATACGTTAATTTATAAATAATTTCAAATAAATATAAATATATTTAAATTACTACCGTAATCTCTAATATATTATTTGAGAAATATTTTAATTAAATAACCTTATTTTGACATGTTATTAACAAAATAATTACAATAAATTTTAAATATATATATAAATGAGTTTAACTTATTAGAATAATTACAAATATATCATTGTTATTAATTTAGTTAGAGAATTAATATATTTTATTAAGCTAACAAAAAAATACTATTAAATTCGTAAAAAATAATTATTTTTCTTTTCTTAATTTGTATATACAAAAACTAATATTAAAATTAATTTATTCGTAAAATTAAAATTAATTTCTTTGCATGAACCTGATAAATTTTTGTATGAAAATATTAGATTATTGGTTCGGTTAGTCGTAAATGACAAAAAAAAAAAACAAAATTAAACTGAGATTCTTTTTGGAACATTCAATGAACTTAAAAAGTATTGACTAAATATTATGATTAAATAAAATTAAATGAGACTACATAAATTTAAGCCCAATGGGTTTCGTTTAATGTTATTTTCCGTGTAAATGTTTATTAATCAAACTGAAACTCACACAAAGCTTGATTTAATAAGCCCAATAAAAAAAAGTTTAGGCCCATAAACTTGGAATGAGAAAACAAACGAAACCCTAAGGACCTTCACTATATAAAAACTTCGGCTTATTTTGTGCTTCTCTTTCTTTTACCTGTGCGGACGTGTAGCTTGCAGATTGATCTTCACGCGTTCCCTGAGAACTCGCAACAATGGCAGAAAAGGCAGTCACCATCAGAACCAGAAAGTTTATGACTAACAGACTTCTCTCTAGGAAGCAATTCGTGAGTTGCATTGTTTAGCTTTGTCTTTTTCACTATCATCGGACCATTGTTTATTTCTTCTGCGTTTGATTTTACTGGGGATAGGACTATATAAAGAAAATGTATTCGTTGTTTCAATTCTACGCGGGGTGCTTGTTTCAAATCATGAATTGCGAGTTTTCAAATCTAAGTAATTGGATTTTAACTTTCTTATAGCATGTGCTACGACTCATGTAGTGTTGATTTGGCTTATTCACTTAGTTTTGTGAATTACTAAGATTAGGTTGGATTTGTGAATGTAGGTTATTGATGTTCTTCACCCCGGAAGAGCCAATGTTTCGAAGGTGTGTGCTTTACTGTTAATGCCTTGGCTGTTTCATCTATTTTGAGTTCTGATAGACGGTGAGAGGTTTTAACGGTAGAATTGATTTTAATTTTACTTAAAGGCTGAGCTGAAGGAGAAGCTAGCAAGGATGTATGAGGTCAAGGACCCAAATGCCATCTTTGTTTTCAAATTCAGAACTCACTTTGGAGGTGGTAAATCTTCCGGGTTTGGATTGATCTATGATTCTGTCGAGAATGCAAAGAAATTTGAACCCAAGTACAGGCTTATTAGGGTAAATGCTCATTCCACTCTTTTTTACAAGTTATATTGCTACCTACAAACAACCCAACTTAAGAACGCCTTATCTCTGGCATTTTTTCTAGCATTAGTAACGAGTTATTGATTACCACTAGTTCTCTTGATCATTAGATATTGTCTGAAAATGATAAACTATGTGCTATGTGAATGGCAGAATGGACTTGACACTAAGATTGAGCGATCAAGGAAACAAATGAAGGAAAGGAAGAACCGGGCGAAGAAAATCCGTGGTGTTAAGAAGGTGATTGTACTGGCTCTTTAAGTACTTGTTATTCTCTCTATTGATTGTGTGCCTGAAACTTTATGAATAATGTTTGTTTGATATTTGCAGACAAAGGCTGGTGATCCCAAGAAGAAGTAAGATCTTCGAGAAAGAATCTTTATCTTTTGGGTTCTTGTTTTGCATTTATGGTATTTGGCTGCTGTTAGATCTTTTCTCCAAATAGACATCTTTGCTTTTCGCTTCATTTGTTTTGCCCAATTTTTGTTTTAAGTTTAGAGAAACATGATCTAAGTTTTTGTTCAATACATTTATCTAAGCTCGTTGTCCTTTGTTTGCAAAACAAGTGTTCCAAAATGCAATGGATATGTTTAATTTATTATATCAATCTCCTTTCCTCAACCTGATCATTTCACTAAGTGAAGATGAGAAACGTTTGTTCTTCAATCAATAATATAATCACCGAAGAGCAGAAATTTGATTTTCTCCTTTGTATTACTGTTAACCAAATAAACCAAAAAATGGCATTTGGTTTTTATTTGTCATTTAATTATGGTTTATATGTTTGCTGAAGATATTTGTCATTTGGAAATATAATAAATATTCTTCGTCGTGTCGTGAGAGCATGGCGTTTAGGAAACGCATTTGTGTGAAGCTTTTGTGATGATTGGGGACTCGTGGAGACGTCAGGCAGAGTCGCAACCAACCGCAAATGAGAAGCGCGTGTTGGAGTGGCGTGACCACTTGCCTCGTCGTAAACGTTTTAAAGTTTTAAAAACCCGAAACTACCCCTGGTTGGGTCGAAGATTCTCATGCCCCTACCATCCAATCACAAGCGTACCAAATCCTCGTGAACCCATTTCTCTTCATCTCCGTCTGGATCTGGGACTTTTGTCTCGATCGCATCGGAGTTGAAGCTTTCAGATCTGTTTAACTAGATTTGTTTGTTCTCCGCTGATTTCGCTTTTGTTTCGTGGAGATGACATCGGATGATCGCGACGCTGTTTTCTCTTTAGAATCGCCGGATCTAGAGGAGGGAGGTGTGGGAGATGGAGGAGAGTCTGATACTGACGAGGATTTGCGCGAGAATGATGATGTTGTTTTGCCGGAAACCAACGAGGCTGAAGACGATGATCCCGAAGAGGAAGATCTGAATTCGCCGTCTACATCGTCACTTGTCATGGTATCTGCTGTCTCTACGACTACGGTTGTCTCCGGTAAAGCGACCACTTCTTCTACAGGCACCGTGACCGTTGCGCTTCCGGCTGGATCCGCCGTCCCTGTCTCTGTAATTCCCGTTGATTCTGACCCGAAATGGCACCGAATGACGGAGATCGTCCATCAGAGACCGCCGATCGATGACTCTAGACGCCTTTTCCAGAGGTTGTGGACGGACGAGGACGAGATCGAGCTTCTTCGTGGTTTCCTCGATTACATGATGATGCACCGAGGCAGCAGCTCGCATCCGCCGGACACGGCGCCGTTTTACGAGCAGATAAAGTCGAAACTTCAGCTGGATTTCAACAAGAACCAGCTGGTAGAGAAGCTTCGGAGACTGAAAAAGAAATACCGTAATGTGATGAGCAAGATCAGCTCCGGTAAAGAGGTATTCTTCAAAAGCCCTCATGATCAAGCTACTTTCGAGATTTCTAGGAAAATCTGGAACCAAACTGGGAAAATCATTGGGTTCGAAGACAACAACGTAACTGATTTCGAGGAAACCAATACCCATCACCATGGGAATAACACCACTGGTAACTACACAACCTTTAACAGCCCTAGTTCTAATCCTACACTGGATCCCGACGCTGAAAACGGAGTGAAATTGACAATGAGTAGCAGTAGCGGATCAAGAAAACGATCACGTTCCAGAATTAGGAAGATTGAAGAAGACAACAAACCCGTCACCCCCTCAGATGGGCAAATACCAAATGCAGCTAGCAATGTTAACCTCAACGAAACTGCAGCTGCTGGTATCGGAGCAAATATCGGAGGTTTGATCAAAGAAACTGTGAAAAACTGTGTATCACCTGTGATCAAGGAGATGATGAATGGGACAACAAGTATGATGATGGCTGCAATGGGAGGGTTTCCGGGCAGTGGTGGTGCTCATGGATTGGGCTCATTAAGCCCCATGTTTACACAGCCGCTGAATTTCGGTTTTGGGGGTGGAGGTGGAAACAAGGCGGTGACGGATGAGCGATGGAGGAAACAACAGATTCTGGAGCTGGAAGTGTATTCAAGAAGACTAGAATTGGTACAAGAGCAGATTAGAACGACATTGCACGAGTTAAAGACGATGCCGAGTGGTGGATGATTGAAGCAAGAAAAATAATAAGAGCAGACAAACAATATAACCAGTTAGGTTGATATTTGATATCTTTGAGTTAACATTTCTGGTGTGTGGTAACTCGTGAGTATAGTAGAAGATTTGAATCTTATAAATTACTAAGGTATTGCGATGTTTCTTTAGGTTTCTCTTCTTTTTATTTATTTTGTTTTGTGTATAACCTTTGTATTAGACTATAATTTTTCCTAGACTCATTTGTTCAATAACAAACAGACTTCTAGCTATTTTTCTCCCCAAAAGAAAAAAAGAAGAAAAAAAAAAGAAGAATCAAATGTCTAAAATAATATTTCTAAGTTTTTTTTTCCAAAAATAACATCATTAGTTTAAATTTCCAATAATAGCACAAATTTAAGATTAAAATGCATTAAAACTATATTTTAATAGAAAAAATTAAACCATAAATTAAAAATAATGAACTCAAATACAATACTTTAAGTTTATGTAATTTATTTAGAATAAATAAATATTTTCACATAAGTATTTGTGCTATTTTTGGAAATTTAATTTTATGATGCTAGATTTGAAAGAAAAACTTTAAAAGATACTATTTTAGAGTATTACTCAAAAAAATGTAATATTTTTAAATTTTGTTCTGATTTTTGTCTAATAAAATTAGTAGTTACATGTTTATTTCGACTTTTATATTAAACTGAAGCTTTTTCTTATATTTAGGCTTATTAACTGATTTGTTTTAGACTTGTACATTTGGTTATTCATTCAGTTTTTGGGTCTATTTTTTCAGATTTTTGGTATTCATATTACGAGTTTTAAAACCATTCGTATATTTTAAAATTTTGTTTCGCATTCATTTTAGGTTTTAAATATTTGAAATATGAGTAAAAATATACAAAAATGGTTGATTAAAAATTTTTTTTATTAAATTTTGATTAATATAATTAAGAATTTTCAAATATTTTTATTATTTGGGTTAATTTGTGTATTTTGATATTAAATAACTAATATATACGGATTTAATATTGTAATTTTTGATAATTATATTAAATCAGTTTTAAATATAATTAACATTTTTAGCCATATAATTATATTTTGGATATTTTTTGTATATTAATTCAATTTTTGATTCGTTTCTAATTAATTTCGGTTTTTCCAATATAAAAATATAATTACTCTTCGGATATTTTGTCGGTTTTGATTCAGTTTGATACCCATTCCAAATATGTTGTAAAGACTTAATTTGTTTATAATATTGTTTTTTCAAACACTTTTCCATCTTTTCGTTTTTCGTGAAATCGAGCCCAGTTGCCATGTGAATTGGCGAATGTTAGGTAGCTCTGATATGATTTTCTTAATTTATTTATCATCTTCTTGGAAAGATATGGATGAAACCATTAGGATGTCCCTATCTTCACTTCCAAACAAACAAAAATATAATCTTCTAAGCTTATATAATATGTACGCAATCATTGCTCTATTATTATCCTTGTTAACATTATTCACCATCCGGACACATCTTTGACTTCTCGATTGGATCCTCAACTTGGTATTTAAGTTTCTTGAACTGTTCTTCTGTTTTCTCTCCTACATTTACAAAGTTGAATACTTTCGTTTCTTCAGGTTCGGTTTCAGTTCAAGAAACTTGTTAGTTTCATCATTTTAAATCTTGAGTTTGTTACTGGTGCTCGTGTTTGACTGTTTTCTTGTGTTCAAATTTGTTTGTTAAGAGTTATTTTCGAGTTTGAACTTCAAATTGATTGTACATTTTAAGAGAGCCATTGTAATAGAACTGTAGAAGTAGGGACATCTTCCTGTGTCTTCTGATTTTTCCTGTGTCTTTTTTTAATTACAGAGAGCTTTGATATGGACGGGGACCGGTGCTCGATCAAGGATGATGCGACTCAAGTATAATCAGAATCTTTCAAACATTTTCTCTTTTAAAACGTTTTCTTAGTTTGTTTGTTTAAGTTGTATACTTAGTTCCACTGTATGATTTGCAACCTGTGACAGTTGATAGGTAACACACCAATGGTATATCTGAACAACATTGTGGATGGTTGCGTTGCCCGAATTGCAGCTAAGCTTGAGATGATGGAGCCTTGCTCTAGTGTCAAGGAGCGGTATATCTATTTATATATAACCTTTTCTATATCTCTCTTGTTTGCTCCAAGAAATATTTCTTCTTCTTTTCTCCGTGTTTGTTTCTGAGAAATCCACTGCTTCTTGCTAGAATTGCTTATGGTATGATTAAAGATGCAGAAGATAAGGGATTGATTACGCCCGGGAAGGTAAGAACGATTATCTTCCGTTTTCTTCTTTGTTTTCGGCATTAGAATCAAACTGAAAGGTTAAATCCTGGTGGTTTTACTCAGAGTATATTGATCGAAGCTACTTCTGGTAACACTGGGATTGGTTTAGCCTTCATCGGGGCAGCTAAAGGTTACAAAGTTGTGCTCACAATGCCTGCAAAAATGAGCCTCGAAAGAAAAATCATTCTTTTAGCATTAGGTGCAGAGGTTCACCTCACAGATCCGAGTAAAGGCTTTCAAGGAATAATAGACAAAACTGAAGAGATATTAAGCAAAACCCCAAATGGCATCATGCTTGAGCAATTCAAAAATCCTTCAAACCCTGGAGTATAGACTCCTTTCACATTCCATTGTTCTTGCTCTCTTTTTTCTATATTAATAGAAACTTGTTTTTCTACAGACTCATTATCGAACCACGGGTCCGGAGATATGGAGAGACTCTGCAGGGGAAGTAGATATATTGGTGGCTGGTGTTGGGACTGGTGGAACAATTTCTGGGGCAGGAAAGTTCCTCAAGGAGAAAAATGAAAACTTTAAGGTACAAACTTATAACAAACAACAAGTCCAATGAAAAACATTAGTTATGTACTCTGGCTTTTCGAGCACTTATCTTATCAACAGGTTTATGGGGTGGAACCTACAGAAAGTCCGGTACTCAGTGGAGGCAAACCTGGTGAGTTGTTTCCCTCTTGTACTCAACAAATAGATCTTGAGATTCCTAAGTAAACAATCATTTGATTGGCAGACTTGTTCTTTTTACCCGGATAATACTGGTTCTCTAGGTTTACATTTGATCCAAGGTATTGGTGCTGGAATCATCCCAGACAATTTGGATTTCAGCGTGCTTGATGAAGTCATTCAAGTAATGTAGCCGGAGATTTTATCAAACGGGTTTGTGAGATATCAGAGAAATCAAACTGAGATGTTTGTAATCTCCAAATTCGTTTTTTCAGGTGACAAGCTTGGAAGCTATTGAAACAGCCAGACTTCTTGCCCTGAAAGAAGGATTACTGGTAGAATCTAACAAGCTTTCTGTTGGTTTAAGGCATAAAGCCAACATTTCTGATCGATGTCATCTTCTTGCAGGTCGGAATATCTTCGGGAGCTGCTGCTGCCGCTGCGATAAAGGTGGCGAAACGGCCAGAAAACGCCGGGAAACTCATAGTTGTAAGTAGAACAGAGTCATTAACTCCTTAACCGTCCTTAATACACCAAACATCAGACCGGGTTATTGTCCGGTTTTCAGGTGATATTTCCGAGCGGCGGGGAACGTTACTTATCGACTACATTGTTCGAGTCGTTCAGACTCGAGGCAGAGAATTTGCCAATCCAGTGAGGGCTTTGTACACTTCCTAACTTGGTTCTGTTCGGTTCGGTTACAGCTGACCAAAGAAAAGAGACATCCCTTCATTGAAGAAAATGGAAACAAAATTTATTTCCTTTTATTATCTGTATGCTAATAATTATATGTGTGAAACTAGTATCAATAATAATAATTGTATTTTGAATATTTTTCGTACACCGATTCGGTTTTCAATTTGTTTTCAATTAGTTTTGGTTCTTTGGATATAAAAGTATAGTTATTGTTCAAATATTTTATTAGTTTCGATTCAGTTCAATATCCATTTTTGAGTTAATTACGATCTGATTTTTTTTATATTAAATATGTTGTACAACTTAATTTGTTTATAATATCGTATTTTGGTATATGATAAGAAGTTATTTTTTTTGTTAGTATGTATAAAAAACTATTTCACAAGTTATTTAAACGCATCATAAAAGAAGTCCAAAATTCCGAAACTTATATTGTCATGAGCATTGTAACTAAGTAAATACTAATGTTAGTTTTGGTGATATGTTTTCTGTCATATGAATTACAAAGCAATAGTACAATAAACCAATACCCTAATACAAAAAAATGTGAAATAAAATTTGATCTGTATGAGATAAATATAAAAATAATATAAACATTGGGTTCCTTGTTTTCCATATGGTACTTTACTACTTTTAGTTAGGCCTCTCAATATGATTCTTTAGCCGCGGGTTTTGCCCCGTTTGACCTGCTGTAGGGCGGGTACGGGTCGAATGAAATTTTTTTTTCCATATGCGGAGCGGATGCGGGTCGAGCATTATTTAGAGCGGGGTGGGTGCGGGTTGCAATTTTTTAACTTAACGGGTTAGCGGGTACCCGTAAATTTTGGGCTCAATCAAATTAATCAAATTCTGGCCCAACTAATTTAGACCCAAACTAATTTAAACCCAAAAATATTAATTTTATTAAATATTTTAATTAAATTATTTAAATATTTTTAGAAAATTTAATTAAATTTATTAAATATTTTAATTTAAATAAATTTATTAAATATTTTAGTTTAATTAAATTTATTAAATATTTTTAAAAATTTCAATTAAATGTATTAAATATTTTATTTTAATTAAATTTATTAAGTATTTTAGTTTAATTAAATTTATTAAATATTTTTAAAAATTTTTGAAAAATGAAGCGGGTCACCCGCTAACCCGCGGGATCCGTTTGATTAATGCGGAGCAGGTGCGGATCTGAAAAAATTGATTCGCAGGTTTTGCGGGTAAAAAAATTTTATGCAAAAAAATCTATAACCCGCTGCGGGACGGATCAGGCGGGGCGGGTCTGACCCGCTTGACAGGCCTTGGTGATATAAATTCATATTTTATATAAAAAAGAATAGTTTCCACGTGAAGAGGCAAATGTTAGGTAGCTCTGTTATGATTTTCTTAAAGATATGGGTGAAACCGTAAGGATGTCCCTATCTTAACTTCCAAAAACAAAAAAAAATCTTCTAAGCTTATATACTAGTGGATATCATATGTACGCAATCACTGCTCTATATTTTATACAGTATTATTATCCTTGTTGACATTATTCACCACCGGGCCACTTCTTTGACTTCTCGATTGGATCTTCAACTTGGTATGTTACTTAAGTTTCTTGAACTGTTCTTCTGTTTTCTCTCCTACTTTACAAAGTTTTATACTTTCGTTTCTTCAGGTTCGGTTTCAGTTAAAGAAACTCATTTGTTTCATCATTTTAAATCTTGAGTTTAGGGTTGATACTCATGTTTTCTGGTGTTCAAATTTGTTTGTTGTTAGAGCTATTTTTGAGTTTGAACTTCAAATTCATGGTAAATTTTAAGAGAGCCATTGTAGTAGAAGTAGGGACATTGAGCTTCCAGCACGGATCTTTTGATTTTCCCGTGTCTTTTTTAATTCCAGAGAGCCTTGATATGGACGGGGACCGTTGCTCGATCAAGGATGATGCGACTCAAGTAAAATCAGAATCTTTCAAAGTTTTTCTCTTTTAAAACGTGTTCTTAGTTTGTTTGTTTAAGTTGTATACTTACTTCCACTGTATGACAGTTGATAGGTAACACACCAATGGTATATCTGAACAACATTGTGGATGGTTGCGTTGCCCGAATTGCAGCTAAGCTTGAGATGATCGAGCCTTGCTCTAGTGTCAAGGAGCGGTATATTTATTTATATATAACCTTTTCTATATCTCTCTTGTTTGCTCCAAGAAATATTTATTCTTCTTTTTTCCATGTTTGTTTCTGAGAAATCCACTGCTTCTTGCTAGAATTGCTTATGGTATGGTTAAAGATGCAGAAGATAAGGGATTGATTACGCCCGGGAAGGTAAGAACAATTATCCGTTTTCTTCTTTGTTTTCGGCATTAGAATCAAACTGAAAGCTTAAATCCTGGTGGTTTTACTCAGAGTATATTGATCGAAGCTACTTCTGGTAACACTGGGATTGGTTTAGCCTTCATCGGGGCAGCTAAAGGTTACAAAGTTGTGCTCACAATGCCTGCAACAATGAGCCTTGAAAGAAAAATCATTCTTTTAGCATTAGGTGCAGAGGTTCACCTCACAGATCCGAGTAAAGGCGTTCAAGGAATAATAGACAAAGCTGAAGAGATATTAAACAAAACCCCAAATGGCATCATGCTTGAGCAATTCAAAAATCCTTCGAACCCTAAAGTATGAACTCTCCTTTCATTCTGCTCTCTTTTGTATAGTAATATAAACTAGTTTTTCTGCAGACTCATTATCGAACCACGGGTCCGGAGATATGGAGAGACTCTGCAGGGGAAGTAGATATATTGGTGGCCGGTGTTGGGACTGGTGGAACAATTTCTGGAACAGGAAAGTTCCTCAAGGAGAAAAATGAAAACTTTAAGGTACACACTTATATACAAACAAATAGTCCAATGAAAAACTGTGAAACTTAGAGTAAGTTAAGCTATTCTCCTGTGTCTTTTGTTGTTCTTTGCTTGAATAAAGTTGCAGAAAACTTAGAAAACACAAGATTTAACGAGTTCAAGATTCAATACTTGAATCCCTGCGTCTCGCCGAGAATTTTTCTCGGAAATCCACTAAGAAATTCTTGCTCAAACTTGAGCTCTTCCTTACAACTTTTGTTCTGTTTTCTCTCTAGTTACAGACACGTTTTTCTACTTCTCTATCTCACTTAAGCTACCACTTCTCCTCTCACACTCTCTTATATATATGACTGTGCAAAACATATAAGAAAAACAGTAGACACATCTCCTCTGTTTCCTGCATCTCGGACAAACAGGAAAGTTCCTCAAGGAGAAAAATGAAAACTTTAAGGTACACACTTATATACAAACAAATAGTCCAATCAAAAACATTAGTTATGTACTCTTGGCTTTTCGAGCACTTCTCTTATCAACAGGTTTATGGGGTGGAACCTACAGAAAGTCCGGTACTCAGTGGAGGCAAACCTGGTGAGTTGTTTCTCTCTTGTACTCAACAAAAAGATCTTGAGATTCCTAAGTAAACAATCATTTGATTGACAGACTTGTTTTTTTTACCCGGATAATACTGGTTCTCTAGGTTTACATTTGATCCAAGGTATTGGTGCTGGAATCATCCCAGACAATTTGGATTTCAGCGTTCTTGATGAAGTCATTCAAGTAATGTAGCCGGAGATTTTATCAAACGGGTTTGTGAGATGTCAGAGAAATCAAACTGAGATGTTTTTATCTCCAAATTCGTTTTTTCAGGTGACAAGCTTGGAAGCTATTGAAACAGCCAGACTTCTTGCCCTGAAAGAAGGATTACTGGTAAAATCTAACAAGCTTTCTGTTGGTTTAAGGCATAAAGCCAACATTTCTGATCGATGTCATCTTCTTGCAGGTCGGAATATCTTCGGGAGCTGCTGCAGCCGCTGCGATAAAGGTGGCGAAACGGCCAGAAAACGCCGGGAAACTCATAGTTGTAAGTAGAACAGAGTCATTAATTCCTTAACCGTCCTTAATACACCAAAATCAGACCGGGTTATTGTCCGGTTTTCAGGTGATTTTTCCGAGCGGCGGGGAACGTTACTTATCGACTACATTGTTCGAGTCGTTCAGACTCGAGGCAGAGAATTTGCCAATCCAATGAGGGCTTTGTACACTTCCTAATTCGGTTTGGTTCGGTTCGGTTACAGCTGACCAAAGAAAGGATACATCATCATTGAAGAAAATGGAAACAAAATTTATTTCCTTTTATTATCTGTATGCTAATAATTATATGTGTGAAACTAGTACCAATAATAATCACTTGTGGTTTGATTCCGTGATTAGATAATTAAAGTTCCAGCCACTTTCCAATAGTTGGTTTAAGAACATAGGTTTCTCAATCATCCTTTTAAAAAAGAAACATTGGTTTTTCAATATTTAAAATGGTAATTGCTCAACCAAATTTAAGTTCAAAGCTATAAGACATGAACATCTGTATATTGTTTCAAAGTACCTCATATGTTTAATAATTAACACAGAATCTTAAACCCGTATTACTAATATATAATTTGGACTCTAAGCAAACCCTTTCTTTAGAACCCAATCTTTTAAAACGCTGCGTTTCGGTTTCCGATATGGTGAACAACAACGGACTCCATTCCTAGTTTCCTATTTCTTCTTCTACACCTAAGAGAAATCCTAAAACCCTATTTTCTCAGAAATTAGTTTCCAAAGGCGGATTTTTTTTTGCCAGAAAATGTGGTCTTCGAGAACACTAAAGTACATTTTCAGGCTAAGAACTGGCCCAATATCTTATTCATCGTCTTCTTCATATTCGTTATACTTTTTCGGCTCTCGCTGCACCGGCGGTCTTCTAGTTCCGTCGCAGCACCGATCTATTACCTCTACGGCGCCGCTTCATGGATGGATGGACACGATCAAAGGTGTCTTTACCGGAAATAAGGAGACTCCTTTAGAAGAATCTAATCTACCCGTTAATGATTTCACTCTTCTCCGTAAGTCTACATTTTCTCTAAAACTTGAACTGTGTGTGCGCTTGAGTTATCTGAATCATCTGATAAATGGGAAGTTTATGTTGGACTGATTGATATACTTATCAAAGCCTTTCTCTTTGGATGCAAATTGAATTTAGGATTTGCCGATGAATTGAAGAATGCTAGAAGGTTAGGGAAATTCAAGCAGTACATTGTGGGTCGGAGCAGCGAGGCCACATTTTCAGACGCATTTGAGAAACAAGAAGCTGTTATTAGGTATCTCGGAGCTCTTGATGCTACAGGAGAGGTTGGTTTATTTCATAGCATATATATGCAATACACTAGAGTCTAGCTATGTGTATCGTTTCCATCATTTACATGGTTTGCTAATAGTTTGCAAACTCATTGAAAACAAGAAAAGAAAATTGTTCGTATGTTAGACAATATTTTGACTGTGGCACTAGGTTTCTTGATGTGTAGAATCTCCAAGCGAGTCAAAAGCAAGATGCCGCTAAACATTGCAAATGCACGATAACAGACGTGGAGAATACCCTGGCCAAGTTTACATGGGCCAGGCAAGCTCACAAGAAGATGACAGAGTTGAAAGAAGGAGGCAAACCGTTACCAAAGAATATGGGAGAGGTATTCTTTAGAGGTTATATTCTTATATGCTTTTTAGCTCCATAATCTCTTTTCTATGGGAAAATTTGCATTACTGTATGCGCACGTTTCTCCTTTTTAGATAAAATAGTGTTTATACTTATGAGATTGTGCATAGATACTCGCTTGAGCTCTTCTTCGTTTTGATAATGCTTAAAATTTTCTATGGTTACTGAAGAACTTGATTCTTCAAATATCTGCTAATATCTCCATTCATGTTTTAAACTATACCGATCCTTGGCTCAAGAACATGCCACAGTTATTACAAGAACTGTTTTGTAACTAGTTAGTTTGCATGATTTGTTAGATTTGATTCTCAGTTATTTGATTGTCAAGATTTCATTTACATTTGGACATATTAGATTGTTGCACATTCACTAAGCAGGTCATAAACTGTTTATATGACACCAATGTTATCTTGGTCTGTTAAAGCTGCAAAAAATGATGGGAACGACACCTTTGGATCTGGCAAGATCGAACTTAGCTAAAAGTGGGCAGATCAGCCGCAATGCGCTTTGTCCCTGTGGTTCCAAAAAGAGATATAAAAGGTAGAAAAAATCTTTGAAGAGCTTTCCTATTCTTTTTTTTTGCCCCATACTCAGTAATACAGAAACTGTTAAATGTTAAATATAAATCTGCACCTAAATGCAATTCATGGTTTGCTTTTCCTTTCAACGTTGCATTGATTTATTTTTGCTTTTTTTTTATTCTAAAAGATGTTGTGGAAAGGATTGAAGACGTGGAAGCTAATTGAAAACATCCAGAGATCGGGTTTGATCGATCATCGTTGGAGTTTTTTTTCATTCTTGTTAAGCTACAAATCTATGAGCTTTCTATTTGCACTTTCCTGGCTTCATTTTCCTTTCCATGATGAGAAAAATTGTCTCCAACTGGAATCTGTATTTTTTAGGTCGAATTACTCATATTTAAGCAGTTTGATCTAAACGTGCAGTTACATCGAGGCAGGTTTGATCCAACTGCAATTACATGAGTACTAAATCATATGAATGTGAAAGGGAAGATCTTTCTCCTTATAACTGAAATTTTGTATAATTACAGATTCACAGAGTTCAGAGTTCACTTTTTTACAGAAATCTTTCACTACAAGTGTTTAGTGTTTGCTGCTTTTCCAGCTTTAACTGCACTTGAAAGATTTAGAATCATCATCTACTCAAAATTAATCTCCAAAGATGCAGAACGAAACAGGTTAATCACTCCAAAGGATCATACTCCTGTGCAGCGCTCAACATTGATCATCTCGATGAGATAGAAGAAAAAGGTTGAAGCTTTATTTCCTAGGTTCTTTTAATTCTTAGATGTGCTTGTTTTTTTCTTGTTTCAGCAGAGTTAATCTTGGTTTGAAAAGACTATGCTATTAACCGGAACCACCATCTTTTATCCAAATTCACACTTGTTGATTGAACCGGACATTATTAGCGATTAATAGTCAGAAAACCATATACAAATTCAAGTCGTACCGGAGAGTCGGAGACTTGAATATAAATTTACTGTTTTTTCTTGCTGATTCCATTACCCTTCTCCTCAGTTTTGCAATTCAATCCCCAATTCTGAAACAAGTTGGACAAATATGTTCTTCCTAGAAACTAGAAAGCAGGGAAATCAACTAATTTGGGTTTTAATAGAACTTGAAAATAATTAAGCTTTGCACGATCCGAGGATTTCTCAGAAGCGAAAATGGCGATACAATGGCTTTTGGTGTGTCACGGGCTGATGACGTTGACAGTGGTCATTTCTTTTCTCTGTGGGCAATGGCCAATCTTCAAAGGGACACCTTTTCAATGGATTCACTACTTCCTCACTTTCGGCGCTTACGATTACTTCTTGTACGCCTCTCTGCCCTTGATTATTCTTCCATTGCTTGCTGTTTGATCTGGGTTCGACTAGGGTTTATTTGATCGTGCTCTGTGGTGGGTTACAGGAGGTTTGTCGGATTGGTTTTTGGTTCGAAGGGTACAGACGTGATTCTGTCAGTGGAGCATTTCTGCTGCGACCGTCCTAATCCGATACTGCAAGTGAGTGGTCTAATCCACAGCCAAATCTCTGCATCCTTCTTGTTCGGTGGTTTTGGTTTCTAAAGTTGATGATTCGAATTGTTGAATATTTGGACTTTAGTTTAGCTTTTCTAAACCTTCTTCATTTCAGTATCAGATTCGATAACGCATTTTCTACTCCATTTTGTAGATCATATATATAGCCATTGTTGGATCAACATACTTTCTGGCTGCAAAATCTTCCTTCATCTATGTACCTGGATATTATATTGGCGATGTTCACAAGTAAGACCTGCTTCTTTTACTTTTCAAGTTTCAAGTCCTGAATTTATATGCATAATCTACTTTCTGTATCCTGAACTCTTGGTATTTGATTGTGTAGGTACACGAGCTTTCTGGCTGTTATTATTGGTGTCATACTTTTCTTGTTAACAAGCTTTTCTGATCCAGGTACCGTGAACGCTGATAATGTTTCACAGTACATTTCTGCTTACCCCTATGATGATATCATTTACTCGGAGAAAGAATGTTCTACTTGTAAAATCCCAAAGTGAGTGCAGTGAAATCTGTGGTAAACTTATTAAAGAACACTTGCTTTATCTAAAACCTTTTACAAGTATTTTCCTCATTCAGGCCAGCTAGATCCAAGCATTGCAGCATCTGCAACCGCTGTGTGGCTCGGTTTGACCATCATTGTGGGTGGATGGTTTGTACTTATCCCCGGAGCTCTGTTCCCTCTTTTATCTTCTCACCATGTTATACCAACATATTGTTTGACGTGAACATTTCTTTACTCGTTTCAGAATAACTGTATAGGTGAGAGAAATACCAAATATTTCATGGCTTTCCTCTTTTGGTGAGCTTTCATTCTAAGGCTTAACTCTCAGATACAATCTAAATGTTTCTGTATATTTGAAATATGAAAGTGAATCCTGACGTTTCATTTCATGCTCTTCTTTGAATTCACTTGGAAGATTCCATGCTGTCTTGTGTCCTCATCATTTCTTCTATTTCATGTTAAATGGTTCTTTAGTGCTTTGTTTGTAGGCATTTCCTTCTTTGCTTGTACGGAACAGTAGCCATCGGGTTTATTCTTGCTGGTCGCGTAAAAGAACTCCGTGTTGTACATATTTTAACCGGTACACATCAATGATGCCCTTGTTGTGTTTACAATCATATCTTCTTAAATTGGTTTTGGTGTTGTTATCCCTTTTGATCCCTAATCTGGTCTTTGTTTCCTCGTTTCTGCAGTCTATTACGGTGTAGATAAATCTTTTCGAAGCTTAGCTCCTCGAGTTTTACAGGCAAGCAAACCTAACTAACCAACTAACAAATTCTCCATGTCAGTGTGTACAAATCCTATAAATTGTCTATACAGTGGCTAGTTGGCACATACAACACCCAGATTCTCCTAATGGTGTTTCTCGCCATTGTTTCTCTTCTTCTCGCTGGCTTCTTCGCTTACCACTCAAAACTCTGTTTAACCAACACAACAACTAATGAGGTTTTTCAATGTTTTTTCCACCACTGCATATTAATCATACCATCTCTCTATTCCCCTAAAGTAACAGTTTTGCTTGTTTCTCTGGTAAAAAGACATTCAAGTGGAGAGAGTATATAAGCTTGAAGAAGAAGCTCAGTGAAGCAAAGGCAAGTGCTGCTGCACTCAAGGCGGGAATGCCATGTGAACCGAAGAAGCCATTAGCAGAAAGCAAATGCTTAGGGCTGTGTGGAAGATCCTCCGCCCATGATGAAGCAGAGGCCAAAGCCGAAGCCATATCGAAACGGAATTTGTATGATAGAGGAGGTTTCCAAAACATTTCTGAGATTGTTTTCCCTTTATCATCAAGAGCTTCTTCTTCCAGCAAATCAAAACCGAAATCGGAATAGTTTTATTAGTCTTTGTATGCATTGAAAGCTATGTGTAACTTTACTGACTTGTTTTTGTTACTTGGTAAAAGACTAATCTTTCTAATGGTTGAAATTGAAAAGGTAACAAGCTTTAGAAAATACACGAATTTTGAGGTACCAGAAATCTCATGTGTTAGCATAGTAGAGATTTTACTTAAAAAAGAGTACTGACTAGACAGCAGATTTTATGAACTCTGCGTTTACAGGCGATTTTCCGATGAATTGAACTCTTAAGTGATTGATTCTCCGCTGCACATAAACAAAAAAAGGATAAGAAAAATAACAAAACAGAGTCTGCAAACAAAGTTTTCTTCAGTCATAAACCATCGCCACAAAAGAGAATATTCTGATACTTTTCTCCAAACTTAAGCCCTTAGCAGTCAAAGCCTACGATATGGTCAAAGATATTGAATGCTTACTATGCGAGGATTTCAACAATTGATTTGGTCAAAGATTCTACTAATAATCTTCACTTTCTGACATTACGCATATCTACATATAATATATGGTCAAAGATATTGAATGCTTACTTACTACTCGGATGGTGGAGCTGTGATCAGTCTAACAATATGGTGCGACTTGGAATTGCTGTCGGATCGAGCTCCCAATATCCTCCTTCAACTAGCCTTGTTGTCTTCTTTTCATGTCTGACTGCTGGAATCCGATGAGAAAATCTACTCATTTCTGCCTTTGGAATGTATATAAAACCTGCATCTGACCCATTTTTCCTCTGAATTATGTATAGTGAATTACAGCCCTTAGCAGTCAAAGCCACTGCCTTTGCAATCTCCCCATCGCCGTATTCTTCCACCACCTCTACAATGTCATGTTCTTCGTTGGTGCTATCGCAGTTCTTATACAGAGCCCATATCTCACCTTTCCTTGGGTATACATTGATTATATTCTTCTTACTGTGAGCATGTTCGACCTGATGTGAGAAGCTGGCCAGAGCAAGGATTTTGGGTCTTCCCATTTTCGACTTGAACTTCCCACAAGACACAGGGTGGGGTACAGGTTTTGTAGATAGCGGATACAGCTCCATACGGGTTACATGTAACACAAATTCAGGCTTGGTTTCAATTTTCTTGATCATCACATACTCTGAGGGCATTCTCTTGTAATTGCTATATACAGCCCATATCTGATTAACTTGGAATTTGTCTTCAGATCTCTGGTTCTTGAAGTCAAAAGCATTTCTACGTGGTGTTTTGCAACTTGTTGACACAGGAGTCGTCTCAGGAGACTCGTTAGTAGAACCATCCAGCTGAGTTGGTAGTTCAACACTGCATCTTCGTTTCTTTGAGCTTTCTCCTTCCCGACTCTCTGGTGGCTGGCAGATGCCATTGGGAGACCTTTTGATTCCCGAAGCATCTGTCCCAAAACCCTTTAGGGTATTCATCTTATTGCCTTGTTTAAAACTTTTCTTTTCATCACTTTGTTGGCTTGGGATTGTTTGAAGCCGAGGAGATTTTCGCAGTTTGACAACATCTGCAGCTTCACATCTCTTACTGGACTTGTACAGTGTGTTCATCTCATCATTGTGAGAAGAAGAAAAATTGTGGCTTCTGCTAGTTCCGCCTCTAGGTTCCCCAAGATTACTGCATACTCCATTACCATCATCAGATTTTTGACATTTCCTAGGAGATGGAGTGGTTTTGGGAACAGGCTTAGCTTTCACTTCAATGTTGGGAGCTTCGGGATAAGAGCCATCAGCTTTACCTTTACGGATCTCACTATCTATCTCAATATCAACTGCATCAACCTGAAGTATATCTTTTGGTAATGCAGAACGTTCCAGTTCATATGAGTCAGCTGGAATGCATTCTTTCTCCTTTCCGGTCATTTTGATTGCTGGAATTTTGTGAGAAAATCTAAGAATCTCCTTTGGAGTAAATTGAATCTGGCAAATTCCATGCTGCGCCTCCCAATGAAATCGGGAAACAAACCCTTTAAGTTTTCCCAAATAGGCCACTCCAAGTCCATCTTCATAATTAAAATCACTCACAACTTCCACAAAATCATACTTGTATGGTAATTTATGCTTTTCTAGACTAGTGTTCCATTCCTCATTCCACTCTCTGAAAATAGCCCAAATTTCTCCTTTCCTTGGATAGATAAAAAAAAATCTGTTGCAGAACAAGTGATGCATCTGCGCTGAAAAGATTGAGCGTTCCATAACTTCCTCTGTTTTCCCATTTTTAAACTTCCCACAAGCAACTGGAATACTTTTATCATTCTTATCCTGTACAGGGTCAAGGTAGGTAACCCGCAGCTGGAACTCGGCATTCAGCACTTTCTTTACAAGAGCATATTTGCGGGGCATACCATCTCTAGGATCACTTATAGACCACACTTGATTGACAGCAAAAACTTTATTTTTCTCAAACAAACTGAACTCTGGATCAGCTATACCATGCGTATTAGGATTTGCATTAGCTTTGCATCCATTTTCAACTTTATCAATCTTGCTTGAAAATGCTGCATCTTCTACATGACCATCACAACCTTCACTCTCTTTGTTTTTGTCTGGTAAGATGTCTTCATTTCCAGAATTCACACTTTTCTTGGTTTTTCTTTTATAAGCATGTGAAGAAGCAGAAGAAACACCAGAATCAGCAAGTTTAGATGACTTATTGTCTTCAGCTGTTTGCTTTGTATTCGAATCAGACTCAGATATAGATCCTGCTTTTGTCTTTTTTTTTGGAGGGCTTACAGTATCACCATCGCTTCCCCCCTCTGCGTAAGAAGCCTCTGGCTTTTTCCTCGACGACCTCCTCGTATTATTTTCATTATTTTTTTTACAAGCGGTTGAACTACTAGGTGGTACTCCTCCATCCCCCATGTTGGAGGCGATGTACGATTTCTTGCAAGTGGAGCAGTGCATAACCGTGTTGATATAAAGTTTCAAGTATTTATACCTACTGCCACAATTTTTGCAACACGTCCAAAACGTGTAACCACTTGCAGCATTCCCCACAATATTGTTTACAGCTGCACAGTGGCGACCCCGGTTTGCATTCACACGCTTTCTAGAAAGTAGTATATGGGATCTATACTTGACATCATACTGAGAACGTTTGATCCGATCAGAAAGCCATCTGTTTGCTTCCCCAACCACCTTGAAAGCAGCCTCTGCACCAGAAAACTTGTTCTTGTCTGGATGAAGAAGCAGCACAAGCTTTCTGTATTGCCTCTTGATGGTGTCAGCATCAGAAAAAGGCTGAACCTGAAGGATGCCATACCAATTGTCAAGTCCATAGATTTTCCTATTTGCAGAAGAATGCACATCACATATTGCTATCATCTGCTGTATGTTTTCGAGATTGGGGAAGAGTGTGTGAGCTTTCGTAGCAAATTTATGAGCTCCAACATAATCACCAGCTCTCATCTTTTCTTCTGCTATTTTTTTCGCCCTTGAAGCCTCTTCTTTGTTGCAATCCATTGTAGCTCCCAACTTCAAAATCTCCCAAATTAGCAAAATTCCGAAACACAAAATTGTAAGGGAAAAAGTAACTCATAGTCCCTGCATACAGAAAATCCAGTGGCACTGACATTGTTAAAACCAATCTGTTTCCTAATCCAAATCCATCACTCTAAGCCTCAGCTCAAGCAACATTGTACTTGGTACTTACCACTTCAGAGACGAGAATTGTGAGATCTTTCAACAATGCACACATCTTTCGTCGCGTAAATAAATCCAATAAGCTTGATAGTCTGGACTGAGGATATAAGCATGCAAGCCAAAAACCAAGGAATAACTAGATGAGATTCGTGAAACAAGTCACTGAAATCACTACAAACTGATTCAAATCTTTAGATGGAACTACAAATATACAGTTAAGATAAAAGAGAAACGGACGATTGATCTACCAAGGAAACACAAAATCAATGGAGAAAAGCAGGAAATCAAAATCTTATGATCTTAAACACTACATCAACAGAGAAACTAGATACACTAAAGCGCACGGATCAAATGTGCCTGCATGTACAAAGGGGTCATCAAAACAAGGCAAGCAACGGAAGTAAACAATGCAAAGAGGGAGACCCTCAGAAGCTGTCAATATACCCCGAAGCTGGAAATGCAAGAGGAGACGAAACGAAATCTTGTTCAGGAACGATACAAAAAAATTCAGAACCCTAAATTTAATGGAGTCTGGGCAAAAAAGAATGATGAACTGAGAGGGAAATGAAATACTAAAAGGAGGGGGAAATTATTTTATATTAGTTTCGTCATTACAGAGCAGAAACATTGAAAATTTAAAAAGCTTTGCCAATAAAAATAGTTAACTTTTTCAGATAGTAAATTTGATGAATGAAAAATGTATAAATACTCCTAAACCCTACTATCTTTCTCGAATCATTCATTTTACAACTTTTGCACATATTAAGATATGTTTAATAATCTTTCTCTTTTCCAATTACTATAATGAAATATAGGAATAAAATTCTATTCTTATACAAAACAACACTCTTTATAAAATAAAAATAAAATTTTATAATGACGTGAATTTGATGAATCAATCAAAGGTTCGAACGAGAGAGACCAACTTGCCACGATACACTGAGCAGGGCTGGTCCTGAGCTAAATCTTATAAAGTGATATAGGGCCGGTCCTGCACTGAGCCACACATAGACCATAGACCATAAGTCTATACCAACCCAAAGAATCACATTCTTCATTATGTGATGATTTGTACAGATGCGTGAGCTCATATGTTTCACCGATGGAATTAACATGAGATTATTGACATAAGAACTTTGACCGGCAAAGCTAAACCTGAAACAAAAACAAAAGCATTACATGTATCAAAATGTAAAAGGGAAACGAAATCAAAGCATACCAAGTTCATTTTGCTTTCTCTTCAATGTCCTTGTTTAACCCATCTTCTTTGATCTTTTCAAGGTCTTAAGTTGCTTGCTAGATTTCTCAATCTTGACAACAATCATTGCAAAATCTTTTTGTCTTTTTAGCTGTTTCTTCTTTCATTTCTCTCTTACGTTCTTCAACCTTACGAGACTTACCGCAATATATTGGTGTTGTTCGTTTGTCTGTCGCAGCGTCTGCGGCAGCAACTTGCGGTCAGACGTTGCGGTTAGACGCTGCAATATTGTTGTTCGTTTGATCGCCGCAGGTTGTTGCCGCAGATTGTATCGCAATTGTATAATCGCAAACGCTATAATTTCATAGCGGTTAAAATTTTTTACCGCAGTTTTCTACGGTCGACCGCAACGTTTGATCACAAGAAGCTGCGGCGGTCAAACGTATAACGCAACCGTAGGTTTATACGGCTACGAAACGAAGAAGACTGTAACTGTGTAACTGTTTATCCTTGTAACTGTTTATCCTTTAAGCTTAGCTCTAGCCAAAGGCGGACCCACATGGAGAGAAACTATGCACAGTAAAATCTTTTTGTTTTTTGTTGTCACGAATAGTTTTAAGCTTTTCTGTTAATTTCTCAAGGGATACATTTGTTGTTTTCGCTATATTTCGGATAATAAAATTTTACACTTGAAAAAGTCATTTTAAACATGAAATCAAGCTTCACTGTTTCTACATTCTAGTACCACAAGCCAACGTGTATAGAAAAAAAAACAATCAATGCCAAGTCCTGGCAGCAAACAAAAGCCTGGCCTCTTAGTTACATCTCTCTGACCCCAATATCTTCCTTAAAACCATAAAGCCAGGCTGGAACCTGAAGCCTAGGGCACGAGCTAATGCAGAATCAAGCCTTGACCCGGATCACAAAAGAGCCTGTGAGCACATGAGAAGAAGAGTATAATGTGGCCAAAACTCGAGAGATACAACAAGTGCCATATTAAGAATTTTGGATGCTAATGAGTTAGCTTGCAACAAATACATGCCAAATAAGCAAGTTTCTTTTTTAATAACAATTTTCTATGATCAAGACCTTAAGGAAAAAGATAACAGGAACCAGTGAACTCACATGTGGGAAGGCTTGATATGTCTGCAGAGACAGCGCAAGGTATCCCTAAGTTGGAGAGGACACCTCTTATGATTCCACATGGGAAATACAGATACATGCTCACCGCTTGTGCTGCTTTGCTTTCCCCTGGAGTAGATGGATCTTCAGCTTCTTTCTCAGATGAAGGGTCAATTGAGACACGAGATAGCCATCGGAACTTATTGTCTTGCAATACAAAAGTACCCTGAAGAAACATTTTGTTAGAGAATATACATAAGAAGATTTTTCCCTTGTTCATGCAATTCCAGCTTTTCGAGAAGAACCTTACCCGGTGATTTGTCTTTAAATTATCTATCTGCTTCTTGAAAACCTCAGACCAAAAGTCTTTACAGATAAATTTGATTGCCTCTAGATGGTCACTGAACCTTGGTCTTTCCATAGTGTATCTAAGGTCATAAAAAGGCTGGAGTTATGCACATTCAAGTTACAAGTAAGATGCAAACACCTTAAGAAGCAAAAAAAGTTGCTTTCACAGGCTAAAATCAGCCTTCTGGTACAATGTCATAGGAAAAAAAGGGACTAATAGAATCTATCTTTTAAAAGTATTAAGGCATATTTCTTTAGGTAAAACCGTAAAAGGGACTGACCACATTAAAACATTGCAAAAGCAAAAGAAAAATTAAGCCACTAGAGCAATGATAAACTGAGTCCACCGTATCATTTTCTTGGTCAGTAAAACCTGCACTCAGAATTCACGGCAGGCAGTCTCAGATTCAAATTCTTGACTAAGGGAAATTCTCATAGTCCAGCCATTTGATAAATGAAAAACATAAAATCTAAAGGCACGAGAATCAGTTTAAGGTCTAACTTCCAAGTTTCTTGATTGCCCATGACGATACCTAAATCACATAATAATATAAATAAGATACGAAACCACAATATTTTCATTTCAGTAACACATTGATCTCAAGTCCCTAAATGTTTACAGTTCATCAACCCAAAACTCCTAGTAAAAAATAAAACTTCAAATCAGGCGCAATCCATCTTTTCATCTATCACCTTGTCACACATTCTCGGGAAATAACACACGAGAAACGATAAATCCAAAATCATAGAATCATCAGTAACAATAAAAACTCGCATCATCCTCAGATCTACAAGCAATCTAATATCTGAAATGCCTACCGAGAAGATCAGCGTAAAAGAAGAATGAAGACGATGATCAAGTAAACAAGAACAAACCTCTCGGAGAGCTGGTGGCCGACCTGGTAACCAATGGCCTCGATCCTCCGAGCAGCTAGTTCGGGCTTGTTAGCGTAGAACCGGCCACTGTACATTGCAACCGTCTCCATTAACAGAGTGTCTACACAGCTCTCCGCTACTTCTCTCCCCATCCTCTCTCTGACCGTTTCTCTCGACACACCGCCGTTTAGCCATTTATCCATGAAGCTCGGTCTATTGACTTGTGGAATATCACATTTACATCCTCAATAGTTTCCTATTCTTTCAGATATGTGATTTAACTTCGAAAATAGTTATAGATAACCCCTGTAGTCCGACATATAAACTGGATCATCTTGTCTTTTTTTTCTCCTGCTAATGATTTATTGGTTAATGGATAAATTTCAAACCAATTCACAATTCTATTCATTTACCAAACCAACACACAATTCGCTTTAGCTTGTAAAGTGTAAACATAGAAATTAATAAATAACTATTAACTAGATTTATACCCACGCCATGAGTGGGAAAAAAAATATTCGTAAATTATATTTTATTATTAAATATTTATATAATTTTAAATTTTATTTAAAATTACTTTTAACATTAATTTTTATACATATAAATTAAGAAAAGAAAAATAATTATTTTTTATAAATTTAATAGTATTTTTTTGTTAGTTTAATAAAATATATTAATAGTCTAACCAAATTAATAACAATGTCATATATTGTAATTATTCGAATAAATTAAGTCTATTTATATATTTATTTGAAATTTACTGTAATGATGAAACGTAAATATAATATTTATGTTAATAACACAGTAAAGTTATTTTTTAAAATTTTTTTCAAATAATATATTAGGGATTAAGTAATAATTTAAATTTATTTATATTTATTTGAAATTATTTATAAATTAATGTATTAAAAATTTAAAGAAATAAAAATTATTGTTTTTACAAGTGTAATACTATTTTTTGGTTAGTTGAATAAAATATATTGATTCTCTAACCAAATTAATATCAATGGCATGTATTGTAACTATTCTAGTAACTTAAACCCTTTTATATATTTAGGCTGAAACTAGTTGTGGTGTTGACACGTCAGCATAATATTTTTGTTATTAACACGTCGTGGTAAGATTATTTTGTTAAAAAGTTTCTCAAATAATATATTAGGGATTGAATAGCTCAATAACTTTTAATTGTGAATAGAAAAAACAAATGATACCAAATTTTAATGAAGTTTTCAACAAATCCGGTAATAACTAACTCTCCTAAAACCCAAATGAAAATAAAATAGAGAGAAAATAAAAATAACAGAATTTTCAAATTCTTGGAAGTAAAAAAAAAAAGAGAGGAAGAAGGAGAGGACAAAAAAGTGAATCAGAAAGAAAGTTCAAGATGAGAAGAAGGGTTGGATTCATGCTGAAGCCCTTTTCTTGATTTTTGCCAAAGCTGTGACTCTATGTTGAGCTTCCTCAGCTCCATTAATCCTCTTTCAACTGCATATCACAATCAGAAAGAAAAAAATATTGTTTTCTAATGCATAGATCTCACTGACAGTGAGAGTGAGTAACTGAGTAAGAGGTTACCATCAACAGCTTCTTGAGAAGTGGCAGATCGAGTTCCTTGGTTTATCCAATACTGAAAACGCTCATCCGCCAGATCAGATTCTATGTCATGGTTCTTAGCTCTTCTCCAGAAATATGAAAGCCATGCCTGTGTATGTGTTTGTGTGTAGCAAAGCCAACAATGAGATGCTCACATGACAACTAAACCTAGGTTTGATAGAAAACATAAGACACTGATAATTGATGTGTGTGTTTTTTTCCACCTGTTTAAATACCACATCTTCAGCTTCCTCGTCGCTTAATTCTGGAAAAAGGGAAAACAATATTTTCCTCAGCCAAGTGCAAACCAAAATGCAGAAAGAACGTTTAGGTTTTTGAATCTTTGTGAATGATTTTCATTAAGATCTGATCACATCAGTTCTTGGCGTGAAAATGTTCAACAAGAAATATTGATATCATATTGTAGATGTTATCGGCTTACCAAAGACTTCAAATTGTCCATCCATTGGCAGTTTCACTTCGTCTGTGGTGTTGTTCGGAAAACAAATTATGGATTAGTATTTGTTCAAAAGGAAACATCAAGCACAAGCAAATTCATATTCAAGCATCTTTGTAGCTTAGATCTTTCGTTATCACCTGAAACAAAAAACTTCGATGATGAAGCCCGTCTATTTTGAGCCAAGACAAATGCAACAGCCTCCTGAACCTTTAGACAGAGTCAAAAAATGAAGAAGAAAACAATACTTAAATCAATCCTTGAATAAATCTTAACTGACTTTTGCTTCTCCAATAATGTCGTCAACAAGAGTTGTGTGTTTCACCTTTAGTGAAGCCAGTTCCCGCAAACCTTTCTCGACCCATATCATGCTTTCGACGTTTCCTTCCCCAGAAATTTCTTGTAGATTTTGCAATGATTTTTCTCTTTCGCCATGAGTGTTGTTAGTTGCTTTTTACAGAGATCAGAGGGGAAGAACAACCAAAATCAGAATAATTTCCAAGCATTTCCAGTTAAAATTTAGCAAGATGAAAATATTACATCGTGAAACCCCGTCCCTAGCTCTTTGTCCTGCAGACAGAACAATCTCTAAGGGAAGAGGCGCAAATGAGGACCAGTATTCGTGCTTTGCTCTGGCAATATCTGCTTGAATGCCTGCCATAACATTTCACCCAGCTTTACAACGTTCAGAACAGTTTCACCAATAAATTCATCTGTTTCGCATCCTTATATTAGCTTATAAATTTAATCTAACTTTAGCTTGCATTGCTCTCAAACGTAAAGCCAGATAGATTGTAATGTGTTAGAGCAAGGTACTACCATGTTTAACACATAAGCCCCAATAGCGTGAAAGCCAGCACCTCTTCAGAACAACCTCTTCCTAAGATAAAGAGCTATAGATGAGAAGCTATCGACCTAAAAAAAGTACTAGATGGATTAGAAAATTATGAACCTTGAACACTAGCATACCATCTCCTCCTGAGTCAATATCAATCTCTTGGTCATGGTCTTCAGAGATTTAAGCTGTGATTCAACTTCATGTAGATGCTCCAAAGATGATGATGCCTCCTCCCTAGCAATCTGAACCCAATCCAAGCTATAAAACGCTAGTATCACTTCCGATACCAGTATGAAGGACAAAAGACCTAAACTTTAATTACCTCAGCTTCTGTGTGAAGAGCGGAAATATCTTCCTTCCTTCCTCCATGATTTTGTGATGCGACTCTCAGAGCAGCCTGAAAGAAATTGGTTCTATGGATTATACTAATTTCTCATATGTCAAGATCTAAACTAGAATCATGAAGCCTCATGAGTCAGCTGTCAAAACCATCTACTCTAAACAAGTTCCTTTGCATGCACAAACATGGAAAATAAGCTGAATCAAAGAACCGCTGAAGCAAGTTACTCAACCCAGATTTGGAAAATTCAGTAGCACTTGCAGACATCGCTAATTTATGAAACGCATTATAATCGGCAGACATAATCTTTAGAACCCATGTAGATAAATGATAAGATTTATGGAGGAATTTTCAAATATCCAGTTAGTATTGTAAATCAGTCACATAGCGCACGAATAGCACTGACCTCTCTCTGTTGCAGAGCTGCCTCCTTTCTGAAGCAAGAAACATTCACAGATTAGAAATTTGTCAAAAGTCATCCCAAAGTTGCATACAAACTGAAGCTTGCCTGCTTAAAAGACGTGCGTCCATAGTAACACCTTCTCCAAGGATTTCAACCTAATAAAAAGCGGTTTTAAGTTACAGATGTGTGAAAGCTCGTGGAAACAACACAGAACAATGAAACAATAAATAAGAACGTCAGAAGGGACTTCTATACTAAACTGATGCATGAACCACCTGTTTACCTGTTTCTCAAGTTGCTTAGCTCTAGCATCTGCTTCTTCACACTTATCTTCTGCAAGTCGAAGCTGGGGATGCACAAATTAGGATAGGATGCAAACCATAATATGCGATAATAAATGTTACAAGTGATCTATCTTCACAGAGAATCTGCCAGATTAATGCACAGAAAATATGGTTTTCCTCTGAGATCATCAACCTCCACAACAGAATTTAGATAAGCTTGTTCAGATAAGAATTAAGCAATGTAATTCATGCCTACTTAATTGTAACAAATCAAGAAAAAAATTTCAGGAAAGATGCCATCAAATGAAATCGAGTAACTAATGCCTACTGACACCGAACTGTCAAAATTTACTGGCATCACCTTTTCCAACAAACTTTCATTTTCTTCCTGTAGCATATCAACCTGCAATCCAAATGAAACTTCTTAGGTAAAATGCTTGAAATGATTAGAAGGCTCTAACTATGACATCGAAAATATCAAACGGTACGAGCTAGAGACCAACTTGACCAATATCAGAAATCAATGGAGTAAAACGAGTTCCTCAAATTTACTCTCTTTTTGTCACAGTTTTACTTATAGTGTCATTAATAAATTTCATGAAATTATTTTATCGGCTTCAGAGGAAGACAAACCTCATCTTGCAAAGCTGAAGTAGAACGCTGATTGCCTGACTCTCTTAAGTTGCCCGAGCTTCCCATATCTATGGAAACCCTGCTATTGGACACAAAATCACTGAACTAAGACCAAACTGGAAATAATATATGAGTAGGCGAATGTGAATGAAGTGAGCGGATGTGAAGAATGGCTGGCGTGTCGGATGTGAAGAATGGTTGACGTGTTTAGGGATCGTCCTCTAGCATATCTATAGCTTATATTCGAATAAGCCATCGTTTAGTTACCTTTTATCTTTCCGAAGATTGGTTGGCGTGTCAGATTGAAAAGCAGGAGTCACCGGTTTGAGTGATATAGGCACTGAAGATGGCATTAAAGGAACTGTCTTTATTGGACGGCCACTGAAAGATAAACGAGCTGATGGCAGTTGATCCACAGCACCGACAGACTGAAATGATTTGTTGTTAGAGGCTGCAGACCGAGAGGATGGAGATTGCTCCACTTGGTTGGTTGTCTGAGATGGATGACTCGTCAAAGTTGAAAGAGTTGAAGATTCCGTGGAATCCTCACATAATGAGGACCGGCTACCTGAAGTTGGAAGTCCGGTCTGAGGTTGTTCCTTAGTATGAATTGACTAATGAAAAAAATAAACGCTGTTTCAGAAGACATGAAGGAAACAAAACAGATGCTAATCGTGAAGAAAAGAGTAAAACACTTTCATTCGGTAATGCTGATGCAGATAGTCAAAAACGTCATCACATTTCTTTTCTGGCTAATGCCAAAGTCCTGGTAAATGCAATACTGACACTATTACAAGCTTCAAGCACCAATAAACAGTGTTATGATGTATTAGAATATCAAACTGGTTCTTGATTGATGAGTTTCCGAATAAAAAGCAAAATGTCATTTCAGTTAAACATGTTGACGTTCATTAATTCTTTTATTGTAGGGTACATTACCAAAACAAAGTTTAAACAGCAAAAACTTCCATTGCGAGAGAGAGCAGGAAAACCAGAATAGCTACAAACGAAATTTACCAAAGGAGTGCGAGGTCTTATAGACCGTCCACCTGCAAGTCCAATGCTTGGCATGACACTGGTATACGACTCATCATAATCAGCATCACTGTCTCCATTGGCTGGTGGCTGAGATATTGCTTGTGGTTGCCTCAATGGAGGGTTTTTGATCTGTAATAAACAGAAAATGAAAGGTCAAGTTTAGTGAACAAATCCAGAAAAACACATCCAAAACATATTCTGGAAAAGCAAGGCTTTCCAAATTTTCATTGCTAGCAACATCGCTCACATATATCTTTAACTGCCAAAATACAAGTTTCAAATCAATTGTTTAAAAAAAACTACTCACCAGAGGAGAGCGTAACCGTGTTGCCCTTCCACCAGCAAGTCCTACACTTGGAATACCGCTTGTATAAACATATGGACTTTCATCATCCTCTTCCTCATCAGCTGGCTGATGAACTGCGATCTGTGGACGCCCTTGCGGGTGGGTTTTGGTCTGTGCTTTTCAAACATTTTTTTTATCTAAACGTTAAACTTCTGTTGAAATTCTCAGAAACAGATACGACATGAAAATAACAAAACCTGCAAAGAGGAAGTTTTAAAGTATCGCTCAGTACCAAAGAAGATTGTGGCCGCATTGCCCTCCCACTTCCAAGCCCAATACTTGGCCTGCCTATTGTATAATCTACGGAAACATCATCATCATCATCATCATCATTCTTATTTTCTTCATTAGCTGGCTGTGAACGTCTCGAAGGTGCAATTTTAGTCTGCGCTAAAAGGGATCATCGTATGAGAGGTGAAACCAAGAGAGATTTAGTAGGCAAAAGAACTTAAAATAGACTCACCATCAAAGGAGACTGAGGTCTCATTGCCCTTCCACCAGGAAGTCCGATACTTGGTCTGCTGCTGGATATATCCACAGAAAAATCATCATCTTCATTGTCCTCATCAGCTAACTGTGGCGTTGCCATCTGTGGACGCCTTGCAATAGGGTTCTTAATCTATCATTCAAACATCAGGATCACATAAAAATCCCAAGAGAAGAACGTCCCTAAGAATTACTTTCATTCCAATAAGAAAAGCAAAACCTTTATTGCATTTGACCAATTCTAAGTTACAGTGAAAAGTGATTGTCATTAGTTTCTAATACCACTGGAGAACGAGAAGAATGAGATCTTCCGGGAGCGAGTCCAATGCTCCCTGTTCCAGTAGCGTTGTAGTCAAAGGCAAGGTCATCATCACTGTCTTCCTCGTCGCCTGTTTGATTTGACATCACAGCCGCAAGTCTCTGAGCGGCTGCTTTTGTCTGTGCTTTCTTGGCACTTGACGCTGGCCCAGCATTTGATCCTGACCGTGTGTGCCGATGCATCAATGGAGATGTCATCATTGGCGAAGATGGTGCTCCTGGATCTGTACTCTTATTTCTAACATGAACAGACCTCGTGTTTCTCATCGTCAACTGCACAATAAGGATTTTGTTAATCAAATCAACGGCGGTTGATTATAACTAAAAATATAAATCGAACAAAACTTAACAGTTCTCTTTGTTCCTTCGAAATTTTGGAAACCACAGGAAATGGAATCCAGAAAAATCGAAAATCAAAACCAGGGTCAGGGTACGATCCAGCGAAGGAAAAAAGCTCATATACACGTGAATGAAATCAAAACCTGCGAAACTTAATTCAACGGAAATCTCCAGGAAAGTTTCAATCGAGAAATCGAAAAGTAAATTCGCCATTTATGGCAGCGTATATTTCTCTCAAACGATCCGGTCGTTTAGCCAGAAATGGCGAGAGGTTTTCAACGGTCGATTTGAAAAGGGTTACTTCTTCTGTATTTATACTTTTCCACAGTCATTTATTTTATTATCGGTAGTACCCTTCATTTATTTAACTTTTACCTTTCACGCCAAAATTGTATTGTAATTACTCATAGTACCCTTTATATATTTAATTACAAATGCTCACCTCAGTGTATGGAATTGGTCGACAGGTAGAGAGAGACGATTATACGTGTTCCATATATCGCAAACATCAAATCTCGAATAGAGTTCCTTTTCTGGAATTAGGGATTTCTTTCTACTCCTTGTGCCAATTTCTGATTCGTACAATTGAGGGAATGCGAATTCTCGGCGAGATAGCGGAGTCCCCTTTCTTGATATCACGGCTAAGCCCTAATTCGACGGCTACCAGATATGGAGCCAGCGCCGGAGGGTTTATCGGCGGATGGATCGGAAAGTGCCATGGGTTTCTGCATAACACGGTTCTGGTCGTAGCATCTATTCTATTCGTCGCTTATTTAGCGTATGAGGCGAAGAAGAGCTTGTTGAAGCTGTCAAATCGGAGATCTTACATTATGATCGCCTATTACGGTTGTCTTTGGCTTGTTAGCTTGCTCAACCTTGCTTGGTGTTGCCTCCAGGTTTGTTGAGTTTTTTTCTTCTTGTATTAATTTCTAAGTTTATCATATACTATGTTGCTTGTGAAAGATCAGAACTTAGAATGAAGAAACAAGCCTTTTTAGTGTTTTAGGCTCAGTTAAGGTATAAAATTCCCATCCTTTAAGGTGGTTGTTCTTCTACACTGGTGATTAGAAAAAGCTTCTGCATTCTGGGTGAGCTGTGATTGTTGATTTATTGGTTATGCAAAGATGCTACCTACGGGGAAATGTATTACCTGGCTTAGTCTTGCTCATTTACTCACTTCAAATTTAGAGTTTTTTTTTCATTTAGAATTATGTGATGTCATTCTGTTTTCCAAATTCCGTTTGAAATTAGCTTTCTTGTGTTTTAGGCATGGGAATGCACTCCAGGGAAGGAAGTAATTTGGAACCTGTTAACTTTGTTTACAACAACTGGAATGTTGTTTCTGGAAGTAAGCTTGGTGGCCTTCCTTTTCCAAGGAAACTATGCCAGCGGTTCTGAAGCATTAACACGAACTTTCCTCATCTCGGGGCTTGTTATAGGTCTTGACTTACTTCTCAAGGTACAATCGTGTCCATAACTCTTAGATGTCACTACTTTATCTACTCATATACTTTCTGAAAGATGGACAGAAAAAACTTGGTTGAGGTATATTCACATCATGTATCCCTGGACGTAATTCTGCAAAACCCTCATGTCTCTGCTACAGTGAAACTTGTTCTGTCTGATTACTCTCTTAGAAACATAATCCTCACGGTTTTTACTTGTCCTTCCAGGCAATTTATCTCTTTGGATTTGGGGTACCATTGTTTATGGACAACGGTGAACATATACAAAAGTTAAAATGGGGCTTATGGGTCATCCACAAACTCTTGCTTGCGGGCATTTATGGGATGATATTCTTCATGTACAACTCTAAGTGGAGAGAAAGATTACCCGGTAAATACATCGACCATTCCCATCCTCCTTATGGTTGCATAAGCCGAGAATTGTAACCTGGTTTCTATTACTAATCCCATTTATTTTTGTTATTTTCGTTTTCACAGCAAGACCTGCATTCTACAAGTACATAACTGTCATGCTCGCCTTAAACGGACTCTCCCTTTTTGCATGTGCTCTTGCAGCAAACGGCGCTCGTTTTGGATTATGGTAAAGCCTTAAAAAGCCTCTTGATGAAAAGATTAATTTTGTTTAGTGAGATTTCAAATTTTTCTTGATTTCAAAAAATAAAACTCGCAGGTTGTATGGGATCACAAGTGTTTGTTACCACGCCTTCTATCTTCCTCTTTTGTATGTTACTTTTCTCGCAGACTTTTTCCAGGTAATCCTCATCTCAATATCTCATGCTGTTATCTCTTTGTTCATATTAATATCGAGATGTACGAGTTGGCTTTTATGATCCATCACCATCAAAATCTTTGTCACCATATAACTATCTTCACCATTACTATATCATCCCCGAGGCGTTGGATGATCACATGATTTGGTGCTGAAATCACTTGGGTTTGATACAGGAGGAAGATCTGAACTTGGAAAATGTCTACTATTCAGAGATGAAGGATGCTGGCTTCTTTGATGCTGATTGGGAATAATTCTCAATCTGTAGATACATGGTGAATAGGATTTCATGGAAGTCAAAGCTACTGTCAATTCCTTTTAGGGCCTACTTCTGACTTGTGTGATAATATATGAAGACTCCCTGTACATTATGGTATAACGTACTTGTGTCTTTCGACCTTAAAAGGAAAAAAAAGTGAAAAAAAAAACAATCATTGTAATGATATTCATTCCGTTTTCGGATACCAAAAGTTTCAGGTGAGAATTAGATATGCGTGGATACAGACGCTAAAACCATTGGGACAAAGACAGACTCGCTCGACACAAGTAAGACAGAAATATAAAACATATTGAAAACAAACTCAAAGCTCTGTTTTTTTTTTGCGTCTTTTCTTCTTTTTTTCTTTTTTATTTTATTTTATTTTGGGGGTGGATTGTAAAGTACTAAATTACTTATTCTCTTTCATGAGCTCTTCAATGAGTTCAGCAGCTTGCTCCACTGTTGCAATCTTCTGTGCTTTCTCTTCAGCCATTTGGATATTAAACTCTTCCTCTAAACCCATCACTATCTCAACCTGCAAACACTCAGTTAATCAGTATTAAGAATTTAGAATTTTCATTTAATTTCTAAATCATAGAGAGAGAATGATTGGTGAGTACCGTGTCCAGAGAATCTGCTCCAAGTTCGGCAAATTTGGTATCTGCAGTGACTTTTTGATCTTTTGGAAGTGATAGTTGCTTCTTCACTATCTCAGACACTTTCTCTACTGTTTCTTGTTTGGCCTATAAACCAAATAACACAAAACAAAGTCTTTGTCTTTTCGAACTTTTGAGACAGTCGCATACATTAACAAAACTTGAAAACGCTATTCAACATACCGCACAAGAAATTGAGAGGCGAGTGGGGATTGAGCGACGCAGGTTGAAGGAGAGACTAGTCCTTCCATGATTTGAAATCAAAGCCAGCTTTTGGAAAGAAGTCCTCGTTGTTGCCTGTTGTTTCATCATTCAAAACATTTTTTTATTCAAATCACCAGCAAGCAATGATTACTCATGACTTTTGTTCTGTGTTTTTCACAAGTTTTAACAAAGTGGCAATCAAAGTACATATTCATTCATTCGAACAATCATAGCTCGCAATTTTTGACTCAAACTACACTAGACCGAAAATTAGAGCCTCAAAACCCAAAAAAACAAAAGATCACAGAACTTCAAAAGTTAATGTTCCGCTCTCAGAGTGATATCGACCAGAAACAAAAAGAAACGCACGGTTTTAAAATTTAAGATCTTCAACTCTCCACATAATAAACATGAGGCAAGAATTTTAGACACAACAGCAAACATCAGAATCGGAGGCAAATGATCTTCAATCCTACGATCAAACGATTACGAATTGTAAAAAGAAGAAGTTATTACCAGAGAACTAGCTTGCATGGAGACCGAGGGGACGAAAGTGGTCGACATTGTTACTCTTCACGAGAGATCTGTTCAAGAAAGATGTAGCAGAGATGGCGGAGTGAACAAAGAACATGAAGTCATGAGGTAGCTGGTTGCATTTATAAAGCTTGGTATCATCTAAACGACGTCGTCAAAAAAATCATCGCATGGGCCTGCTCATTAAGCCCACAGGTCTCCTCATTAAGCCCACGGGTCTGCTCATTAAGCCCAATAGCCTGCTCATTAAACCCACGGGCCTGCTCATTAAGCCCAATAGCCTGCTCATTAAACCCACGGGCCTGCTCATTACGCCCACGGGTCTGCTCATTAAACCCACGGGCCTCCGGGCCTGCTTATTAAGCCCACAGGCCTGCTCATTAAGCCCACAGGCCTGCTCATTAAGCCCACGGTCCTGCTCATCACGGGCCTGCTCATTTAAGCCCACATGCCTTCTCATTAAGCCCACGGGCCTGCTCATCACGGGCCTGCTCATTAAACCCACGGGCCTGCTCATTAAACCCACGGGCCTGCTTATTAAGTCCACGGGCCTGCTCATTAAGCCCACGGGCCTGCTCATTAAGCCCACGGGCCTGCTCATCTACCTTACGGGCCTGCTCATCAACCTTACGGGCCTGCTCATCAACCTTACGGGCCTGCTCATTAAGCCCATGGGCCTCCTCATTAAGCCCACGAACATGCTCATCAACCTTACGGGCCTGCTCATCAACCTTACGGGCCTGCTCATTAAGCCCATGGGCCTGCTCATTAAGCCCATGGGCCTGCTCATTAAGCTTACGGGCCTGCTCATTAAGTTCACGGGCCTGCTCATTAAACCCGCTCATTAAGCCTACGGGCCTGCTCATTATGCCCACGGGCCTCATTAAGCCCACGGGCCTACTCATCAACTCTACGGGCCTGCTCATCAACCCTACGAGCCTGCTAATCAACCCTACGGACCTGCTCCTCAAGCCTACGGGCCTGCTCCTTAAGCCCATCTTCATTCATGCCCGTGCGACTCTAGCTGTCTATCACGTGCTACATTAACCGGACCCGGTAAATTTACTTTTTACGGTTCTTAAGCTTTAAATCTATAACTATTACGTCGATTGAAGAGTGTACCATGCCAAACCGGTCCTTCCTAACCAACGCCTACCAGTCAAACTTCACCCATGGGCCAATAAAGTGACTTTGCTCAAAGTTTAAATATGTAGTTTTTGTCACAACTAAGCATCTCATATTCATTAGAAATGTTTTTATTCCCTTCACTAAAGTTGAACCACACAGTATAAGTTCTAAGGCAAACAACAACAGATCCATAAGCCGAAGTGAAAAAACATACACATCAAGTGTAGTTTAGTTCACTACAACTAAACAAAGACTAATTATAGTTCACTACACACGTTTCTCAGAATGTAGGAAGCTTCATCTATGGATAATAAGACAAATTTATAAATTTACACCACAAATATATAAATTTTGGAGAACCAAAAATACCATTTACATCAGCAGTAGTGACTATAAGGAAGGACGTTTTGTTTTTGGTTTGTTTTTGACAGCCTTCTAAATTCTTCCTCAAGGTTTACTGAGATCATCGGTGCTTCTCTCTGTCGGAGAACCAGGTACAAAGGGAACGAAACCGCGACCACCAAACACAGGACGCATGAATGCATCATCGAATTGTCTCCAGTAATGATGTACAGTTCGTGTGGGGCGCATGAGGAAACCGCGAATGCTGTCAGGTCGAGGGATGTCTTGGTGAGTCCCACAGAATTCGACGAATGAATCTTGCTGTTCGCCATCGAGAAGCGAGACGTGGATTGATTTTGGAGTATTATCGTCGGATAACATACTGATTGTGGATTTTTGATGTGGCATGAGATATATAATGAGCGGTTTGGTCAGCACACCGAACACCTGAAAACCCACAGTAACAAGGGAATAATATCAAATGTCAGGTTTGAGATTAAAACAGAAACAGGGTTCAGTATTATGAAGAACTAATCAAAACTAACGTGTCTCCAATCTTGGTTTAGTCTTGGTTCAATTTAGGTTTTGTCTCGGTTTTTAAACAATAAAACCAAAGTGAATCTTTGTTCAGTTTCGGTTTATGTTTGGAGTCAATGATATATCATCAGTTTCAAAGAAGTTTGGAAATGGTTTCAGCTTTGGCGATATAGAAAAGGCCAATCAGTTTTCACCATATGAGGATTTGTTTTATCTTACCACGGTGCTAAAGAGACAAACAGTTATAGTACTTGTAATCATGATTGCATTCCCGCGCAGTTCCGTGTGCCCTGATCTTGTAAACTGTATTTAGATAAGAGACAGAAAAAATGAAAGTCAAAAGATGTGTTAGATATTCACCATGTTGGTGCTTTTCATTAGAAGCTTCATTTTACCTTATTGTATGCAAGAGCCATAGATACAGCACCTCTCATTAGACCAGCCCACCAAATCACAACCTACAGATGAAGGGAAAAAAAGATAGATAAAAAACCATCAGCATTCAACTGAAACTTTGAATCCAATGGACAAAGAGTAGATATAGCTTGTACTTGCTGCTTGATATCAATTTTCTCGCTCTGATTCTTTTTGGACAAATTTGATAAGAAAGAAAGAGGAAACACAAAAGCTGCTCTTCCAAGCATGACTAGCCCCATCAGAATTGAGCTCACTGCAACCGATGTCCCTGGGCTGTTTAAAACCAAATAGTGGAAACAACGAATAAATTATCTACCCAATGAACAAGAAGAGAGCTTATGTTCTCTGTTCTACTATGAAACCATACCTGTCACTCACGAATCTCCATTTCTCTATGTCTAATGCATCCATTCCAACGTAAAGGAAAATAAAAGTCTCAGCTAGAAACGACAGAGTAGCAAAGGTATGCCTGTATCATCATAAATGCATGGAGTAAGCATTAAGGATGGAAAACGTTTAAATGCATGGAGTTCTTCAAGCGTATGGTGAAAAAACTGAAGATTGTATTACTTGGTCGTTATTCTTGAGCTCTCAGTTACGTTGTGCCAGGTGTAATGGGACATCACAATCCCACAGAAAAATACAGTCAGAATACCACTCAAGGTGAATAACTGCAACCCAAATAAACATCAATAAACGTGTTCTTCAGTACTGAATGTTTCCATGCTAAATACCATGTCTAGTGGTATAAGGTTTCACAGAATCTAACCTCAGCAAGCATGTATGAAAGATATGCCATAAGCATCATGAGGGCAACCTCCCGATCAGTCGAGTGCCTGAGAAATCCAGTTTAAGACCAGAGACATCCAGTTTAGAACAAATCACTAAACATGCTAATAGAAAGTCACATATGAAGCCAAAGTCAATTCTGCACCTTCCAAAATATAGCTTCTTGATGACATAAGCACTTATCAGACCAGTCTGCCAAATGAATAAAAGTTTTTAGTTGTAAATTGCACTAACACACGAGCATGTAAGAAGTAGACAGCAGAAAGAAGAAACTGTACTTACTGCAACACCAAGCAAGGTGCTTAGGAGAAAAAGATACAAGAAGTTTCCAAGAAAATGAAAAGCTGCTTCGTGGTTAAGATGGGTGAGATCAAAGCTTTGAATTGCATTGAAGAGCACAACAGATGTGGCATCATTCACAACGCCCTCTCCAAATACAAGACTGTAAAGCAAAGGTGTCTCATCTTGATTAAGAACCTGTATCACCAAAGGAACAAGGGGTTTTGTTACACTTTGATATCGCCTGTAGCTATCTGCTAATTGGAGAAACATGTTACCTGCAGTGTGCATACAGAATCGGTTGCAGCAAATATGGCGCCGATTGCTGAGAATAAACACAAAATATAGCTCAAGTCTGTTAGAACAAAAAATGATAAAGTAAAGCAATGAACCTAAAGGAAAATTAGTTGAGGCATTACCAAGAAAATCGCCCAAGTCAAATGGCCCAATGTCTAGTTTCTTAAAGAACTGAATTACACCTATTTCAAACACCACAAAAATATTAATGATCCATGGATACTAATCTGAAATAAGCTTTCAACAGATCAATTACAAAGAGTGAGAAGTAGGTACCTAGAGATATTACAGTGCAAGAAATTACAGTCCCAATGGCACCAAAAAGCATGATAGTCACAAAATTGCGGAAAAATTGCTTCTTTTTAACTTGAAACCTAAAGAAAACGACCATAAGATTATGCGTCAGAGCAAGATCTGAAAAACAGTGTAAAAAAAGGAAGTAAACCTTATCTGCATTTACGACAAAGACATAACAGGACCACCTATGTTTACAGGTGGATAAATACTAAATTTCACCAGACACATTATACAGTCGTCCTATTCTGCAGTCACAATCACAGGTACTTCCAAACTGATAATGAAAGCATATTCATAGGGTCAGCAATAATGCATATTTTTTAACTAATTTAATGCAACGATTTTCAGTAAGATCTATGATAAAAAGGATTTTTTAAAATCTTTATTGTGCATTTTCCCTCTATAGTACAGAACCCAACCAAACCTACTACTACTACAAGATCTATTACATGGAGATCTAAGACCACAAATAGGCAACTATCATCAAGAACTAGATGCCAATGATCAATCTGGATGCAGAAACTTACCCTGCATTGAATATTATGGGTGGCAAAAGATATATAAAGAAAAGATCTTCACTGAAGACCAGCAGATGTGAGTTTTTCCCTCTACTAATCAGCAAAATGACGACACCAGTGCATAGCCCCTGAAAAAAATTGCTAAAAAAGTCATCAAAGATGAAACATTGATACGACAATATACACAATGTAAAAGCTTATCCATGTGTCCTCGTGCATTAACATTTTTAACTACCACTCTACCCCAAAAATTTGGACAGATCAAGTAAACTTACAATCAATAAAGCTGTGATGGATTCGTTCATCCATCGATTCTCTTCCAAAAGATGTCCAATCACAATACAAGCACATAAAAGGGCCACAAAGAGATTCAGTGAAACCACAGAGGCGTGATCAGAGGTGGACACCGAAAACATTTTAGACGTTAAAGAGGCGAAATGAGAAGCCAGCATTGTCATCTCGTTTTCCCGTTCAATTATCTTCACAACAGTAAACTACTAATACATCAAAGAATATCTGCGTATTAAAAATCACTCATCTTTCTGGTCCCTCCATTCCAATAACTCCCTGTGTTACACCAAACAAAATCTCAGAATCAGCAAATCAAGCAAGTAAATTTCGTTTAAAGAAAAAGGCTTCTTCACAATCAATTATTTTTGGGGACAGAAATTATAGAAAATTAGTGAAGTTGAGATGAAACACACAACATAGAAAACCGCACAAGGATCTAAGAAGTGAAACCAAATCTGAATAAGGTGCGAAACTAGAAAGGCAAAATTATGAATGATAACAACATACACCCAAATCTCTACCTTCCCTTTTTTCTTTTGTAATACCTATCGGAGCATGCAAATCAAATAAGGTCGAACATAATCACCACTAATGTTTTTCTTCCATATCAATCAAACACAACCTTAGCCAAAAGCAAACAAATTGCTTAACCTGAAGCGTTAAGGAGCGATGTTATCACTTGTACAAATAAGTACCTAGTTTGCAGCAGCGAGAACAAAATCCGAGACAAGGATTACACAGAGGAAGATCAAAATGTAGAAATCCAAAGCTCTGAAGCTAAACCAGCGATTACGCTAAACTTTCATGAAATACCAACGGAGACGCGATTGGAAACGAGACGAATGACATTACCCGAAGCGGAACCTAAGATTTCGACACTCTCACGGAAAACAAGAGAAGAAATTTCACGGCGATTGAGAAATTAAACAAAAATGAAAATTCTGAAAATAGAGTGTGACACGCGTAAGGTCACTGCTTGGAGAGGCAAAAAGAGGATTCTTTACGCAAACGTAATAATTTTGCTTAAGGGGAAATGTAAAACGATTTGGCGGTTTTATAGCCGTTATTTAGATGACTCTAGATTGATTTCCAGTTACTGTGGACCTCGTCGTAGACAAACAATCTCCTGAAAACAGTGACAATAAGATCTTTGTATTATTTGTTTCTTTCTTACAATTTTAGCACTTAGCAGACAAGTTGATAACTGATCATCTGTCTGGACATATTAAGAGATATTGTGTTCATTATTAAGGATACTGTTATTAGTATTTGAATTTAATTGTTAAATCTAAGTATTTTTTTGTAGAATCAATTGTAATTATTTTTCATAGATGTTATTTTAAGAGTAATACCTAATAATAGTACTTTTTTAAGTTTTTCTTCTAAATTTAACATCTCAAAATTAAATTCCTAAAAATAGCACAAATACTTATGTAAAAATACTTATTTATTTCAAACAAATTATATATAAACTTAAAGTATTTTATTTGGGTTCATTTTTCCAATTTAGGGTTTAGTTTTTTTTTTAAATATAGTTTTAATGCATTTTAATCTTGAATTTGTGCTATTATTAGAAATTTAAATTAATGATACTATTTTTGGAAGGGCAAATGTCTAAAATAGTACTTTTCTATGTTTTTATTCCAAAAATAGCATCATTAGTTTAAATTTTCAATAATAGCACAAATTTAAGATTAAAATGCATTAAAACTATATTTTAAAAGAAAAAAACTAAACTCTAAATTAGAAAAAATGAACTCAAATATAATATTTTAAATTTATATATAGTTTGCTTAAAATAAATAAGTATTTTTACATAAATATTTGTAATATTTTAGAGAATTTAATTTTGAGATGTTAAATTTGGAAGATAAATTTGAAAATGTGCTATTTTAAGGTAATACTCTTTTTAGAATAACAATTTAGAAAAATGCTATTTTAGACGCTCTTATTTTAATATCTACTTACAGTCATGTTCGTTTTCTTCTGTTGGATATCCCGATGCTAAACAAATATCTATGCAAGTGTTAATAAAAAGGTTATTTAAGTCTGTGTTCTTTAATTATTTTTCACATGTTTAGAATACGACAGATAATAACTATAAAATCCATACAATATACATACGTGTAGACATTTTAATTATATATATATATTGAAAAAGCAGTTCTTGATTTATGATGGAGGGGGGCCTGCACCTAGAAGGTGACAAAGTTCATGGTTCTGTGTTCAACGGAGATCTCATGAATTTACAGCTTTACTTTATAGCTGATGCGTTGTCACCATTTTTTATTCCTTTTTTTGTTTTGTATTTTAGTGGCTTCATTGTGTGTTTTGAAGATATTTTTCTTTTCATTTTGAAGCACACACTGATCTTTTTTTTTTTGGAAGAACAAAGATTTTTCAATATTGGTATACAAGTAAGACTCATCAACATTTCCAAGAACTATATTGGCATGTTTCATGTTTCCATAGCGTTGTTCGTTTGGTCGTCGTAGATGGATACGGCTGTGGGTGCGGCAGATTTTGTTTGTTTGTCTGTCACCGACGGTTGCGATTGCGGTTGATCACAGATTTTTAATCGCAACGATGTTTTAATCAGCGATCAAAAAAATTGCGATGCAGAACGCAATGTTTGACCGCTGGTTTACTCGTTTTCTCCAAACTTAACATCCAGTTTTGGTACGTTACATAATAGAACGAGGTCTTATGGGGAAAGTGATCTTGGGATGCGCCGAGACATTCCAAGACTCGTCTGTGTTTCAGCCAAGCGATGGCAGCCAGTACGGAAAGGGTCATGGTAGGGGCCAAGATCAGAGTCAGGGTCAGGGTTGGGGCCAAGGCCAGGGTCAGAGTCAAAGTGAAGAATAAATATTTATGGCAGGTAAACGAACAATAATCTGTCGCAGTCGTAACCACAGCGGCAACCGTAGATTCCTGCGGCTTCCAAACGAACATCACCCATATATAAATGTGTGTCTACGTCAGTCAATTATGTGCTGCCACTTGGTATATGCTAGAAAACTCAACTATAAAGATGTTGAATTTCGTTTGGTCATTCAAAAAGCCTCTTAAGTCATACGCTTTGAGTTTTTCGCAAAAAATGTTTTATTCTTAATCTAAATGTCAAAGAGGTTAGTCAAACAAATTCTCCACTAATCCAAAGTCACCAACTTTCTTTTCTAACAACTTCATGCGCAGAGAAAAACAAAAACTTCATCCGACTTGTAGTTTTCTTCTTCTATAAATAAAATGAAAAGCAACCCCTCATTTCAGTGTTTTTGACACTTCTCTTGTACAATACACAGATAAAATAAACATATAACCCACCGAAAAAGAAATCGGAACTTTTTTGTGTGTTTCATTTTCTCAAAGTATCTATCAAAAAGGAACCTTGAAGAAATTTGCAGAGATGAATAATAATAATAATAATTCTCAATTCTCAAACGACGATTCTTTTGCCTTTAACCTTAGCAGCCATTCTTCTCTCCTTGTTAAGATCGTTCCTTTTCCGTGCGGTTGGGTCAGAAGGTCCAATGGGAGCCAAAGGGCCTGACCATGTCTGAAATGGCTCTTTCGAGTAAGAAGAAGTGAATGAGTTTGAGCTAAACGGTATCTCTGATGGATCCAGTCGCTTTGAAGATCCCACTGGAAAACCGAGCGAACCATCTTGATGCGGTGGAGGAAACTTTTCGCTCTTGCTCTTGGCATTAGCATGAGTGATCAAACGCATTCTCTGTGTTTTTATTAAGAAAACAAAACAGTAAAGATTCAGACATGAACTGAGAACTCAACCAAGAATGTTGCAAGAGATTCAATAATTATCTAAATTCTTACATCAATGTTAGATTGATTCTCGGCATTGGCTTCAGGAGCTGGCATTGCTCTTGGAGCTCGTTCTCGGGGTCTGATTCTTCTACCGCTCTCTCCTTGGGCCTTACGTGCTTCTCTTTGTCTACAGAAATGAATACATCTCTCAAGCAAACGAAACCAAAACATATATTACATTAAAACTGAAACAGAAAACTTTACCTCCTATACTCTTCGTCTCGTCTCTTGGCATCAATCTCTTTAGTTGGAGGATATTTCGGAAGTTCAGAAGGCTCACATGGAAATGGCTCCATTGTGAAGAACTGCGCAGCAAAATAACTCAGCCATGGAAGTTTTAACCACGGTCGTGTCACAAGTTTTAGACTTTATTTCTTCTATCTTAAAACTACTTTTTATAAATCTTTTGTATCAGTTTTGTGATTAGCTATTTTATCAGACCCAAACTGTTTTCTGTTTCCAAGACTCTCAATTCTTTCATTGCGAAAAGAAACTTACATCACTCATCAACGCATCTGTAGCTGTCTTGCGCTCAGCCGGATCAAGTGCTAGAAGTGTATCGAGGAGAGAAAGAGCCTCAGGGGAGAAATCTTTGTAAACCTCTCTTATTTGTCTTTCATACTGCCCTAAAGACTTGTGATGAGAATGCCTATGATTAGAAGGAAGCTTAATCTTTTTCCAGTATTCTTCCGAATGCGATCCACATAACTTATTGATCCTATGCAACTGCTCGACCTGCACAGCAAACATTACCTCGGTTCCAGTCAAAACTTTTTCTCAAACAGGGAAAAAATCATTAACCCGAGAACTAACCTCATTACGACCTGGCATAATCGGTCTACCAGCTAATAACTCTGCTAAAATGCAACCAGCACTCCACAAATCAACACCCACACCATACTCAACAACACCGTGAAGAAGCTCAGGTGCTCTGTACCATAATGTAACCACCCGATTTGTCATCTGTTGCCTTTTACTTGCATCAAAAAACGTTGCAAGCCCGAAATCGCCTATTCTAAGAACTCCTCCATCATCTATAAGAAGGTTTGATCCTTTAATATCACGGTGAAGAACTCCTCGGTTATGGCAATGCTCGAGCCCCGAGAGTAGTTGCTTCATATAGCATTTAACCTGAAACATAGACATAACTAACATAGTTAATATTTGCTTCAGACTTTTTGCTAAGAATCTATTTCACTTAGGCCTGACCTGTTGCTCGGTGAATTTTATGTCCGGGCTTGCGGCAAGACCAGCTAGATCATGATGCATATAACGGAAAACCAAGTATAAGCTATTCGACATCCTCGAAGTAACCAAACCTTCCAATTTAATGACATTGGGATGATCCAATCTCCTCAATATCAGAATCTCTCTAGCCATAAATCTCAAGCTCTCGCGTTCCATAACATCACAACGCACTTTCTTTAAAGCCACAATGTTTCCTGTCAAAGAATCTTTCGCCTTGTACACATTACTATACGTTCCAGATCCAATCTACACACAAAACAAACTTCAATCACCCAAAAAGACAAACTTTTAAAAATAAAACAGCAACAGAACTTTCTCTCACCTTCTCAATCTTCTCAAAAGAATCCGCTTTTCGTGGAAGCCACCCGCTTAGAGCTTCTCCGCAGACTTCAGATAACCATGATGGCCATCCGGCTGAAACTTGCTCACCGAGCAAGTTCTGTGGCGGGTTGCTCCGTCTCGGGTCAGGCTTTGACCTTTTTCTTTCGCCTTTTGGTTTCCTTTCTTTAGCTTCCTTCACAACAAAACCATTCTCTTCCTTCTGATCCACAGTAGCCTCATGATTCCTAACCTCCTCACCATTAGATGATGTAGCAGCAACAACCACACCATTGGTTTCGGTTTCAGTCACACACACATTGATTACTTCTTTTCGACTAGGCTCAATACTTGTACTAACTTCGTGTCTAGACCCAGAAACTGATCCTGATGATACGGGTCGACCCAATACACAACCCATCTCATCAAACTAACCTTCATTTGCTAACATGTTTCTAAAAGAGATTTCTGTGGTGCGATCAAATTTCTTTGAATCAACTTTAACTGCAACACACACAATTGAGAAATTCAAAAGAGAGTCCCTTAAACTGAATAGGGAAACAAAGAAGTCGATTCTAACTCGAAACCCAGGAAGTGATTTATATTGGAGATCAGATTTGAGTACACAATTAAGGACATTTTGGAAAAAGGTCGAGAATTTTACTTACTTTATGATCGCGGATGAGCGAAATTCACGACCCAGATGGACAAATCTGAAATTTGAATAGACAAAAACAGCTGCAGGAAATCAAAACCTAAAAAGGAAATCAAAACCCTAATGTTCAGACAGGTGATGTTAGGCTGTCGGACAAGTCAAAGGAAGGTAAAGATCTGAAACTAGTTAAGAAACATACATCCACACAAAAGCTGACTCAAACTCGGGAGAAAGAGACGACAAAATTCAACGAAACATAGGAATGAATGGATTAATGAGAGATTTCAAAATTTTCACAAAGAGAGGAAAAAAAAGGAAAAAAGGAAAATGGAGTCCATGGGTTTTCAAAAGTGAAACATTTAAAGCAAAAACAAAAAAGAGAGAGAGAAAAGGATGTAGACCAATCTGCTTACATCCATTAATCAAGAAGAAAGAGACCAACTTCGGTAAAATTGAAGGTGAAGGATTCGTTGAGCTGCTTCGAATTAGGCCTGTTTTTTTAGTTATTTCTTAGCTTTGAATCAGACAAGAAAAAGGAATAAGTAGAAACAGAAGAAGATCTGTTGGCTGTTTCTATTATGTGTAATTGTTTTTGGACACAACAGGTCAAAAGGCTCAAAGTTACACCTCTTCAGCCCCCACCAACCTAAAACCCCAAGAGCATTTGATATGAGAGCTTTACTGTGTTTTCTCGATTACAATTTTTTAATTTTCTCGAGCATTAACTTTAGTAGAATTATTGTATTTACTTCGATTCGTTGTTTTTTTATATGGAAACAAGCCACAAATAGTAATATATAATGGATTTAAAATGAATAATTCACATATTTTCAAACTTTTTTTCTTAAGAGAACATTGATTTCTTAAAATCATTAAATCTATAATATATTATTTGAAAAACTTTTTAACAAAATAATCTTAATGTTAATAACAAAAATATCATACGAACGTGTCAACCACATAAAATTTCAGTTTAAATATATAAAAAGATTTAACTTAGTAGAATAATTACAATATATGCCACTGATATTAATTTGGTTAAAAATAAATATAATTTATTCAATACTATTACATTTACAAAAACAATACTTTCTAATACATATAAATAAATTTAAGTTACTACCGTAATTCATAATACATTATTTGAGAAACATTTTAATAAAATAACTTTATTCTGACGTGTTATTAACAGAAATATTAGGCTGACGTGCCATCATTAAAGTAAATTTCAAATAAATATATAAATAAGTTTAACTTATTAGAATAATTACAATTATATCATTGTTATTAATTTGGTTATATAATTAATATATTTTATTAAACTAACAAAAAAATATTATTAAATTCGTAAAAAATAATTCTTTTTTGTTTTCTTAATTTTTATATACAAAAATTAATGTTAAAAATAATTTTAAATAAAGGTTAAAATTATATAAATATTTAATTTATATTTACTAATAAAATATAATTGGCAAATATTTTTCACGTTGGTATGAATCTAGTTAGTAATATTTCAAGAAATGGTTTCTGGTCACGGATTTACATCTATGAATCTGCTCTAGAGGAAAACATTTTGTCAAAAGAAGTGTTTTTTAATGATAATGATCAAATATGAAGAAAAATATCTATAAAAATGTTGGTCAAACGATATTTCTTAACAAAAGAAAACAATATTTGGTATACAGCCACCTAATTTTGGAATGTATCATTACAATAATACTAATGACTCATTTTACATTAAAATAAGAATTGGAAAAACAGTTAAAAAAATAAAAATGATATATAATGAGAGTTTTCCGTCATCTCTCCAATCAAAGAAGCTCCTTTATCAAGACTCAAATGTAAACCAATCAAGGAACAAAGGCTAAGGAACCAGTGATTACTTGTCCTATAAAGAAACCAGCTTTATTATCTTTCATTAAGAAATATGTTTTTCTTCAACCAAGCACATTTATAGTATATCATTGTCTTGAAATATTCTTAATTTCTTATAAACAATTTTAATGACTTATATATTTTGGGTTACTTTTTATACAAATCGTGCTAAACAATAACCAAAATAGACCCACATAGCCAAAGATATATATAAACAATAACCAAAATAGACCCACATAGCCAAAGATACATATATATAGTAATTCCTCATTTTTAATATATTGATGTTTTAGATATTTTTTCTTTATATAAATAAATAAAACTCTGAAAAAAGGGATTTAAATACTAAGTTAATAAGGAAAGAACAAGTGGTTTAGTGATTTAGTGGTTGTACCACTTCTACGTCCATCTTAGAAGTGTGGAATTCGAAAATCTTCGTATGAAAATATTAGGCTATTGGGTCGGCTCGTTACGACCAGTGACAAAAAAAAAAAAATACTAAGCTCATAATTCAAAATAAAACGCACTTAACCAAAAACACTAATCTTACACTCAAAAGGGTTTTTCTGTTGCTTTTTCCTCAGTCCTTAGTTTTCTTTTTCTTCTCTTTTTTATCTTTCTTCTTGGCTGGTGTTTCAGTTTCAGTTTCTTCTTCTTTTTCATGCTTTCTCTTCTTCTTATTCTTCTTCTCTTCCTTTGCAGTCTCTACGGCGGCTTCAGTTTCATCATCTTGCACCTTCTTCTTCTTCTTTTTCTTTGTGGGTTCCTCCTCCTCCTTTTCAGCTTCTTCTTCTTCCACCTTCTTCTTCTTCTTCTTCTTATCTTTCTTCTTTGATGGCTCCTCATTGTCCGCAGCCTCGGATTTAGTTGGCGTTTGCCCAAGAAGAGAATCTGCAGCAGTGTTGTAAGTCTGCACCATAATAATTAACGGTCAAGATTAATTACAAAAACTCGAGAACAAAACATGAACTCAAATGCAACATAACATTCTTCAACAGGAATTCAAAACTAGAAGAGAGTATGAAGAAGCAATTAAGTAGGATAATCTTGACCTTAGCGGGAGTGATGAGACCACCAGATCCCATCTTTCTATCCTTGTCATATACTTCAATCTTAGGTTTGCCTTTGGCTGATCCAGATAGACGTCCTAAATCCTTTCCTTCAAGATTTCTCAACCTCGCTTCAAGCTGCGAGAAATCAACAGGAACCAGAAACATCATTAGGAAAAAGGGAAAAAGTTATGAACTAAGACTGATCAGAGAGACTAGAAAGGGGAAAACCATTGAGGAGTGTTGTTACCTTAGCACGGTTTTCAAGTCCCATGGTGTTATCTTGGCCATCACCAAGAGCATCACACCTAATAGCAAGTGCGGCTTTAGCAGCTAATGACCGCGAGATCTTTCCCTTATGCTTTGGTGCTGCTTGGCCAACCACAGATGCGTGGTAAATCAAACCATATTTGGGTGTGGCGTGCTTTGTCTTTAGTGCTCTGAAGAGTGCTTTTTCAGCTCCAAGTATCTGAACCGTGCTCCCAGGTTGCTTGGAGAGGTTCAACAAACTACCTCCATGAGAAATTAGACGAGCACCGACTAGCTCCCCAACCAAGGCAGTCAGATTGGGAGCAACAGTGTTCATTCTGCTCTTCAGGTAGTCGTAAAGCTGGGCTCTGTACTCGGCAAGAGAAAGAACCTGGTCACAGAGCTCCCGGATGTGCATTAAATCGAGGTCACTGACTTCTGTTCCCATAGATATCACAGCCGCTTCCTTCAATTCTGCCTCAACTTCATCCGCTAATATCTGCAATCCAACCAGAAACATGAGTATATGTATGATGATTAGACACACAATGTTCTTTTAACAGAGGTCTGTATACACAGTTAATACGAAAGATACCTCAGAGAAGTCTAGCTTTGCAGCATTAATGCGGTTTCCCATCAATTTCACAGATTTGGCATACATGATATTGTCTTGTATGATCTTAGCAAGCTCGGGAAAATGCCATCCATACCATTCTCTAACCCTCATTGCATATGTGTTCAGTTCTTTGTCAAGATCATCAAGTAAACCAATAGCTTGGATTATCATTGTATCCACCTTCGCAAAGACAACACACACAGTAAGTTTAATGTCAGAGGGTTTAATACATAAGTTATATAAATTACCATAAGAAGCTTAAAATCCATATAAAAGCACATTACCTCACATGACACTAAATAAAAAGACAAATATAATTTGTTAGAACTGTAATGAAACATACCTTGTCAGAACTGAACTTCAGCTTATATCGGGCAAGGCTGTGAGACAAACCCAAGCTCATAGGAGCCAAGTCTTGATCACCCAAACCAGATATGAGTTCTGTAAACTGACTTCTAACACCTCGTAGAAGCTCCATTACAACATTGTTGTGAACACAATCTATTTTCTGTATGAGTTAAGCACTATCATTAAAATCAAACACAGGCAGAAAGGAAACTCAAACAGAATACAAACCAGCTTCTCCTTGATCACGTTTCCAAGCTTTGAATCAGCCACAGCCAACGCTTCACCTTCACAGTTGGCTTTCAAAAATTTACGAAGACCCTTGCTTGGAGTTCCTTCCAGCAATTTAGCTACTGCTTCAAGGGCTTCGGATGTGTTGTCAAACTTGTCAAAAGCTTTCAGCTTAACCATCTGCTACACCAAACAAGATATGAGAAACCCAACACTAAAAATTTTTTTTTGATATTTTTTTAGGCCAAAAACAAAGCATTTGCTATTGCATAAAGAAAGCAAAACTATCACCTTTCGTGCTGAGTCTGGAGAAGAGAACTCTTTACCCAAATCCTGAAAAAAAAATTTAAATTGATGTCTTTTAAAAGAGAATAGATAAGGTTTTGCAAAGAAACCAGAAAAAATGAAGATGACTTGCCTCGACGTTGGACAGCTTTCCTTCATCTAGAACTTTAAAGAGGGCAAAACCCGCCGGTGTCTCAAATAGTAAGATCATCTTCACAAACCTCTAAAGTAAGTACCTGAATAGAACATTAAGAGAAATCTTAAAACACTTGAAAACGCCACAGGAAGATTGCGTACCAGCGTAACACTAATAAACTACCTTGCGCGAATTTATATCATTGATTAAATAAAAAAAATTGCATTTTGATATCAGAATCTAGCAAGAAACAGTATGCGCTATAAACCATTTTCCCATTTTCCACAAGAAAATATGCTGAGACCAAAACGAATAACCCATAAAACTCTGTCGCAAGTACTCAAAATTCAGCAAAAATCCGAATGCGAAGAAGCAACATTCACCGTGAAGAGAGTGACAAGGAGTTAGGTTGGGTCAGCAGAGTTAAAGAAAGCTGCTAATGCTACGCGAGAGAGGAAGAAGACAGACAAACATTTAGGGTTTTAAGAGGGTATTAAGGCAATCATAACATGTGTCATGCATATCTCTCAGAACGCTGCGTTTAGAAAGGGGATGTTTCCGTAACGTTAAAACTTAGCGGTTAGAGTCTTGACCCGACGCTGGATTAAGTTATCATACTAATGGGCCTACGAATATGGCCCATTTATCTTAAACGAAGCCGTTTAATCATCTCCATTTTTTGTGCCTATTCTGATTTCTCAGTTTATTAATGTATATATACAATCGATAACATATTATACGATTAAAAATTATTTTAAGAAATGGAATTTATAGAATACTTAGTGGCGTAATTTCTATTATGAAATAGTAAGCGAAACAATGTACAAACCAAACTAAAGACAGAATCAAAATTGTCTCGAACAAAACTAAAGTCTCAGTCTCAACGTACAAATGTCAGCATTCAAAATGATTACTTCTAACAATTTAACATTAACACCACTTTCCTCTTGAAAAATACACTTAAACAAAAAACACTAACCTTACACTCAAAAAGGTATTTCTTTTGTTTTCCTCAGTCCTTAGTTTTCTTTTTCTTCTCTTTCTTATCTTTCTTCTTGGCTGGTGTTTCAGTTTCTTCTTCTTCCTCATGCTTTCTTTTCTTCTTATTCTTTTTCTCTTCCTTTACAGCCTCTACGGCTTCAGTTTCATCTTCTTCCACCATCTTCTTCTTCTTCTTTTTCTTTGTGGGTTCCTCCTTTTCAGCTTCCGCTTCCTCCACCTTCTTCTTTTTCTTCTTATCTTTCTTCTTCGATGGCTCCTCACTGTCCTCAGCCTCGGATTTAGTTCGGGTTTTCCCAAGAAGAGAATCTGCAGCAATGTTGTAAGTCTGCACCATAACAATCAACGGTCAAGATTAATACAAAAACTCTGAGAACAAAAGATGAATTCAAATGCAACATAACATTCTATGACACCCATTCAAAACTACAAGAAATATGAAGAAACAAATAAATAGCATAATCTTGACCTTAGCGGGAGTGATGAGACCACCAGATCCCATCTTTTTATCCTTGTCATAGACTTCAATCTTAGGTTTGCCTTTGGCTGAACCAGAGAGACGTCCTAAATCCTTTCCTTCAAGATTTCTCAACCTCGCTTCAAGCTGCGACAAATCAACATAGTGTTATTGAGGAGTGTTGTTACCTTAGCACGGTTATTGAGGAGCCAGAAACATCATTAGGAAAAAGGGAAAAGTTATGACCTAAGACTGATCGGAGAGACCAAATAGAGGAAAACTATTGAGGAGTGTTGTTACCTTAGCACGGTTTTCAAGTCCCATAGTGTTATCTTGGCCATCACCAAGAGCATCACACCTAATAGCAAGTGCGGCTTTAGCAGCTAATGACCGCGAGATCTTTCCTTTATGCTTTGGTGCTGCTTGGCCAACCACAGATGCGTGGTAAATCAAACCGTATTTGGGTGTGGCATGCTTTGTCTTTAGTGCCCTAAAGAGTGCTTTTTCAGCTCCAAGTATCTGAACCGTGCTCCCAGGTTGCTTGGAGAGGTTCAATAAACTACCTCCATGAGAAATTAGACGAGCACCGACTAGCTCCCCAACCAAGGCAGTCAGATTGGGAGCAACAGTGTTCATTCTGCTCTTCAGATAGTCATAAAGCTGGGCTCTGTACTCGGCAAGAGAAAGAACCTGGTCACAGAGCTCCCGAATGTGCATTAAATCGAGGTCACTGACTTCTGTTCCCATAGATATCACAGCCGCTTCCTTCAATTCTGCCTCAACTTCATCCGCTAATATCTGCAATCCAACCAGAAACAGGAGTATATGTATGATCAGTAGACACAACGTTCTGTTAACAGAAGTCTGTTACACAGTTAATACGAAAGTTACCTCAGAGAAGTCTAGCTTTGCAGCATTAATGCGGTTTCCCATCAATTTCACAGATTTGGCATACATGATATTGTCTTGTATGATCTTAGCAAGCTCGGGAAAATGCCATCCATACCATTCTCTAACCCTCATTGCATACGTGTTCAGTTCTTTGTCAAGATCATCAAGCAAACCAATAGCTTGGATTATCATTGTATCCACCTACCCAAAGACAACAAACACAATAAGTTTAATATCAGAGGGTTTAATACAGATGTTCTATAAATTACATAAGTAGCTTAAAATCCATATAGATAAAGCACATTACCTCGCATGACACCAAATAAAAAGACAAATATATTTTGTTAGAACGGAAATGAAAGATACCTTGTCAGAACTGAATTTTAGCTTATATCTGGCCAGGCTGTGAGACAAACCCAAGCTCATAGGAGCCAAGTCTTGATCACCCAAACCAGATATGAGTTCTGTAAACTGACTTCTAACACCTCGTAGAAGCTCCATTACAGCATTGTTGTGAACACAATCTATTTTCTGAATGAGTTAAGTACTATCATTAGAATCAAGCACAGACTGAAAGGGAAGAGAGATACTCCATAAAGGAAACTCAAACAGAATACAAACCAGCTTTTCCTTGATCACGTTTCCAAGCTTTGAATCAGCCACAGCCAACACTTCACCTTCACAGTTGGCTTTCAAAAATTTACGAAGACCTTTGCTTGGAGCTCCCTCCAGCAATTTAGCTACTGCTTCAAGGGCTTCGGATGTGTTGTCAAACTTGTCAAAAGCTTTCAGCTTAACCATCTGTTACACCAAAGAAGATATGATTAACCCAACACTAAATCTAATTTTTGATATCTCTTTGTAGACAAACACTAGGCATTTACTGTTGCATAAAGAAAGCAAAACTATCACCTTTCGTGCTGAGTCTGGCGAAGAGAACTCTTTACCCAAATCCTGAAAAAAATATATTACATTGATGTCTTTTAGAACTAAGACAATAGATACGTTGTGCAAAGAAAATAGAAAAAAAATGAGGATAGCTCACCTCGACGTTGGACAGCTTTCCTTCATCCAGAACTTTAAAGAGGGCAAAACCCGCCGGAGTTTCGAATAGTACGATCATCTTCACAAAACTCTAAAGTAAGCACCAGAAGAGGATAATAAGATAAACCTTAAAACACTTGAAAATGTTACAAATGAAAGTTAAGTAAGTCACGCTAATCAACTACGTTGGGAATTTATAACTATCATTGATTAAAAAAAAAGCTGGCATTTTGATATCAGAATCTAGCAAGAAACAGCATGCCCTATAAACCATTTTGCTTCGTTCGATAAGAAAATATGAAGGGACGAAAACGAGAGATAACTACAATAAGCCATAAAACTTGGTCGCAGGTATTCAAAAGTCAGCAAAAATCCGAAAGCGAAAGAGCATTCACCGTGAAGAGCGAGGTTCGGCCACCAGAGTTGAAGAAAGGTGCTGCCTGAGAGAGAGGAAGAGGAAGAAGACGGAGACGGAGAAACACTTAGGGTTTTAGGAGGGTATTATAGCAATCAAATCTGTGTCGGGCATCTCTTAAAACGATGCGTTTAGAAAGGGAATGGGAATGTTTCTGTAACATTCAAACTTAGGGGTCAAGAGTCTTGACACAACGGTTGTTTAGGTTATCAGACTAATGGGCCTACGAGAATTATTAGTATTTTTTTCCTTTTCAGTTTATAGAGCTTTTCTCGTCGATCGATCACCAAATTTTTGCAGGAAGTTTATGGGTAGTGAAGATGGTTCGATTGAACAAAAATTTGCTGCTTGTAAACAGAGTCGGCCTTGAATTTAACAGGGTCGCAAGCAAAAAACAAAAATGGGTCGTTTTATACTACAAAAAAAAAAATTGGACCGTTCTAATTTTTTAAAAATTTTGTTATTATAAGGATTCGATTCAAACTGAAAAACTCAAGAAATCAGTTTACTTTTATTTACCATTTGTGCTAAAAATACTTTTGAAATAAGGACTGATTTTTTTATATTAATAGTGAGGACTGCAAGCATGGATTTGCTTTGCTTGGGCCAGATCCGACCCTGCTTGTAAAGAGACACTAAGAGCTTTAAGGGCAGCTGCGCAACTGCCCGAGAGCAAGGAAAAGGGAGAAGATGATGCAGTCGAAAAATAGTCAGTATGCTTTGTTCTTTGCTTCTCATTAATGGTGTTCCTACGGCATCCATGCAGTTTCTAGTTGTATTCTTGTCTATACGCAGCCTAGTTGATTGATTTAATGTTCGATGATTCATGCTAGAATTATTAGTATTTGCACCTGCTGTGGAGAAGAAAGAGGTGTATGTACCAAAATTCTCTGCTATGGAATTGTTGTTGAGTTCTTGTTGGATTTTAGATGCGACATTAGATAATTAAAATTAATAAAAAGAACAGTAAGAAACGAAGATATTATTATAAGTTTTATTTATCTTTTTTTCCAAAGCTCAAACCTAATGTACAAACTCAGTAAAGCTTTCGACACCATCTGACCTATAACAATCTTGGACCTTATATGGATTGCTCCGCATTCTCATGCTCACTTCTCAGGAAACCGAGCTCCAACAGGCAGAATTATTCTCCAGCATGACGCTGAGTTAACTAAAAATAAAATAAACCAAGATTTATGCTTTTGGAATGAACAAGCAATGAGAAGCTATAGACTTCCAGCAGATTCCGATTTCGAGACTCGAGAAACTAGTCCAGTGGCAATCTGTAGGGCAATAAAGGATAATGGTGATATTCATTTTCAACTGCTTTGATCAGCATAAAGTATGTTCCCATCATTGTTTTCAATTGTAAAAACTAAAAAGAGCAATCTACAAAGGCTTTTGGTATCAGGAGTTGTCACATGAAAATTCTCCCTTTTTATGCTCAATTTTCTTTCTGATTAAAACTCCTAAAAATGAAGTCACCTTCCCAAGTAAAAATCATCAAGTAGATGGAGCCTGAGACTGGTGCTCCACAAATTTTATCTTCACAAACACACCAACAACATAATAATTTCCAACCTTTTTCAAATAATTTACCTCACAAGTTATCTAGCTATAGCCACCCTGTAGTTGAGGATTAAGTCCTCAGGTTTTTTCCAGATATATGCCCGTACAGTTGCTAAACTCATATCTGGAGATAAGACCTGAAAAACATATCACAGAAAGCAAGTTCGTTCAGCCTCATTCTGCAAACGAAATTTTAAGACCAGCCAACCATGTTTTTGATTAATGTGTTAGAATATAAACCTCTTAGCAATAAAAAAAATCTAAACATTGTTGAGTTCCTTAAAGTTGACTTGCCTGGTTATTGCATAAGATCTCAATGGAAGGTCTGAGTTTCTGCCAAGGCTTTGATCCAGACTGTAGCAATCCGTTTCCTGCAAACAGTTGTTGTGGACCTCCCGAAACACTTGCTCCATCAATGGCTAGACTGTCCAGCGGATTGTCAAGGACCATCTTTTCCACAACGTAATTTGTAACCTACATAGCATGTGTAAAAAAGCCATTGAATAACAAAACGTGTAATAAAAAATACTACAGGTTTTTAGTTACGAAAAATGCACCTTGTGAACTCTTAAGATCCGGGGTGCACTAAGTTTCCCTAGTGTGACCACCTGCACATTTGAACCTTCACATGGATGCAGGAAGAAGCTTAATCTGGAAAATTGGAAACCTCTCAAAGTAAGTTATTTAAGATAGACTATATGCTTTATCTATTTATAAAAGAATGTAAAAATATGTGAGGAAAACGCTAAAAGACCAAACAAGGCGGTGCCATATACTTTGTATTTTCTCTAGGTGGAAGGCGATTGTTCAAGACGGCGTCCAAGCACCACAAAGGGAAGTCCTTCTCATCTTCAAATCCGCTAAACTCAGTTATCTTCTTCCTCCACGGGCCACCTTGAGAACCCTCAGTAATGATGGAAGGAGGAGAAACAGAAGAAAAATCAAATGGAGGATACACCGGATCATTGGAAGCACTACTGTCTTCAGTTTTGGATGAAATTAGATTTTTTTTTGTATCTTTTACAGATAATGCATCTCCAGAGGCAACAATTAGGGGTTTTGGTTTGTGCTTCTTCTTTGCCAGCCAATGACCCAGCAGGCCTTTTAGGGTTTCACGAGCTAGATTAATCTACAAATCATACAATCCAGTGAACAAAAGGAGGTTTAGTATGACTAGGTTAGAGCAAATAAAAGTCGAAGATAATAAATTATGATAAACAGATTCAATTAGAACCTTGTATGCAAATATCCATTAATTTATGCAACAGTGCGATAACAAGACATTCCCGATTAGCTTCAACATCACTAAAGATGCAGCATTTTATCTACCTTGTCATCTTCAGGTCGCCCGGAAACTTTAAGGTCTGCTGAATACATCTCAGCGGAGAAGCATTGCGGTGTCTCCAAGTGTATAGATAAGCATCCAAGTCGTGTATCCACAGTAAACCATGATGGAATGCTTACCTGAAAACGCAGAGGAGAAGAATATATCATAAAGGTAAACAAATCTGTTAGTCACACAAAAGAAAAAGAACCATAACCTTTGAAAAATAAAGAGGCTTACCATCTCAAACAGTTCTTCTTTCTTCTCTTCAAATGAAATCTGCAAACACGGAAATAAATATACTTATTTGACTTAGTACTTCTCCAGGTGCATGTTAGACATGAATGTTAATGGTATATTGATATTCAGAACTACAGTAGCAGATGCATATAACAATTTTAGAAATTCAAAAAGAAGTCTCAAGTTCAATAATTACCTTCCCATAGTCATCTACCACAACACCCTTAGTTATATCCCATAGTTTCACTGAGCCAGCTGCGTCCTGCAAAAGAAAAAACAAACTGATCATGGACCCCTCTAAAGTCTATCAATGGTGGTCTTACCAGCGCATTCAGAGAAGTCTATTTCACCTTAGTTAAAATTTGCCTTTTATTATTCAAAATCTCATGTTGCACAATCGGGTGAGTTCCTGGAACAGTTATGGATGGCTCCTTGTAAGCAGGGGGCTGCAGACAAGCCAAAAGTAAACCACACTGATTTAAACAGAAGCATTTACAGGAAGAAGTCATTTTTCTTACTGGATTTAGTCCTTCCAAGGACACCCTCGCCCTATTAAAAGACAAATTCCCAGCCAAGAAAGAGCCACCTCGTTGAAAGATCTTTTGAGGACTCTGTACTTCGGCAGGCCATTTCTCTACAGAGGAATCTGTTGTTGCAACCCATATACTATTATCTTGCAACGCTAATTGCTCAATTGGATGTTCCTTGGTGCAAAGCAAAACACTCTCTCTTGTTGCCAAGTCTGTCAAGTATAACTGACAGGAACACAACACAAACGAAAATAAAAATGGAAGTTATACACAGGACTGGAACCTGACAAAAGGCAAGTTTGTTGTCTACTCACACATTGGTCTCTTCCACCGCTATAAACATGACTAAATGATGGAGTGCATGCAAGTGCCCAAACAGAATCTGTATGCACCGCATATGTATGAAGACATCTCTGCTGACCTAGATCCCAGAGTCTAGAAATGAATTTAGAACCAGTTAGAACTGAAATAATCACAATAACTTCAGCCACTGGGTACACAACTACTAATTAGGGAAAGCTACAGACCTTATCATAGAATCAGAGGACCCAGACAAGCAAAATCTGCAATATTAAGGTGAAAGGACGAGGAATATCAATCAATCGGAGACTAAAATACACCATTGCTGGGATGAATTTAAAAACAAAAACAAAAACAAAAAACTTACCTGCCAGTTGAGTCCAGAAGCAGCACTCTGACATTATCAGTATGCCCCCTCAGCTTCATACTTTTTGAACCAGTTCTGGGGTCCCAGACACGTAAAACCTGCAATAAACAAAAAGAACTGAGTAGGATTCAGAAAGCAAAAACAAAAAGAATTTCTGTGTTCTTGTTCTCCGGTATATTCAGATATCCGGAATGTATAAATACCTTCTCTGTTCCACCAGATACCAGCATCGTCCCAGTATCATTCATCGCCAAAGCATAGACAGACTCCTTGTGACCTTTGGCAATTGTTGGTGTGTACCCATGGGATGGAGATGACTGCACAGAGATATTGTTGCTTGAACCAACAGTTCTTAAACTTGTAACAGGTAGAGAGTTCCCAGGACCATTCGCACCATTTGAAGAACTATCTTCGATTGCATTTGCATCATTCTGTTTCGTAACTGGTGACAAGGCAGCTTCGATATCCCATATAAAAACCTCTCCGCCAAGGCCACCAGATGCAACGACGTTGCTCTAAAAGTTTTGACATCAAGATAGGATCAGAATGTGACAATGACAAGCTCAAATATCCTATAAAACTCGAACCACCACACCAAGCAAACTATTTAGTGCAGCTATAAAGAAAGAAAGCTTGCAAGAATGAAAATTACATTTTTTTCCGCAACTGCCAAACAAGTAACATAGTCGGAGTGCTGACGGAGAGTCCTCGTACAGATTCCATCAGATAAGCTGTCCCATGTCTAGAGTGTTACAGGGAAACTAAGTCGCGTTTATATCCCAATTTGGTAGAAAAACAAAACAAATTAAAATTTTGTTTTACTGCGAGCAACTATAAAAAGACGCAAACCTTGACAGTAGTGTCTGAAGAACAAGAAACAAGAGTGTTTTCACCAGCCAGAGCAGCGTCATTCACCTGACAAATCAACATGAAGGTTTGAAATTATCACACAAGAACACACAATTCATCTCAGGAAACACAGGACCTTAATTGATAATAATTCCCATGATAGTTTTAATTTCATTCTCAAAAAATTCTATACCCAGTCAACATGAGACTCAAACGTAGCTGAGCAAAAGGCCGCATCCTCCTCAAATGCCCATCTCTTAAGTGTACCATCACGACTTCCAGTGAAGAGGTAGCTTTGGTCACTAGAAACAGGCGACTTCAATACATCCAAGCAATTTATGCCAGCACAATGCTGCAGCGTGCACATTACATAAAAAGAACATCAGGACTGAGTTGAGAAGGAGATATCTATAGCTTCAAACTACTTTGAGTCTTGTCTGGTTAAAAGATATGAAGGAACTAGAGAAAAAAAAAAAGAGAAATCGAAGAAAGGGTATACCACAAACCCAAATGACAGTAAATCATATTACTGTAAAACAACCTGACCTTTTTGTCGTTGGCATCATTTAACACATAAGTAAGCTTTTTCTCTTTGCGAGTGCGGACAGAACCGCCATTACTCCCAGCACTTCCAACCCGGTGCATTTCAAATTATCCTGAAAGAAGAATCAGAAAAACAAAACGAGCAAATGAACCAAGCAACCTCCTCGTTAAGGAGACTAGTTATCAACTTATTATCAGCTATTCAGCTCAATTCCAACATCCGAAAAAGAAAAAAAAGACGGATATGGTTACAATAAAGCTAGTAGAGTAATTAGTATGAAACGGAAAAGAATAAAAGAAACGAAAGGAAGAATGTAATCCCCGGCTCTGAGTAAGATTTTCTGTAGAGAATCTCAACATTCCGGGAAAAGGAAAGAGTTACCAATATCGACAAATTTTTTATAAGCTCCCAACATCCCCCATTGATTCACCCCACAGGATAATCGGCTACAGAACAGCAAAATCGTATGAAACCTCTTTTCGAAGAAGAAGATCAACGTCAAAGCCAACCCAAGTTTTGGCTATACGAGAGACAGATTACAAATTATAGCTACTCAACTTTAAGACTCCCTGCCTTTGATCCATACACAGTACGGGAAAAACCCTCATAATTTTCACACCCCCATTGAAATCTACGATTAATTCCAACTACTTCCTAAATTTCCAAGAGAAACCCAACAAATTGAACAAAAGACGACTGGAAAAATCTAAAGATGAGAAAAAAGGGATTAAGTTCGTAAACAAAACTATACCTTATCTGAACTTCCGATGTAATCGATGATAATAACTACGAGATTCAGCAACCACAACACACCTTTTTTCAAACACAAAAAAAAACCCTAGAATAGATCTTTCGCGCGGGAAGGAACCGAGATTTGGGAATCAGATTGATCTAGAAACTCGAGAGTTTGCAAAATTTGTGAATACGAGAGACAAGAAGGAGAAAACAAGCGCAGGCTTTTCCAAGGCGTGATTGCGATTAGAGGAGTGGAGGAAGAAGAAGAAAGAAACAACACCAAAGAAATGAATAGGGAATACAAACTCTCGACTTAGTAAAATCAAGCCCATAAGAACCTTGGCGTTAGCCAAAAAAAAGTCCTCTAATAAAATTTACATAATTTCGGGAAGGATAAGATAAGGTGTTATTTTCTCATTGGTCGATATTATTTATATTTATTGAAATCTATTTTAATTTGATGGGTAAATGTTTAAAATAGCACATTTCTAAATTTTTATTTCAAAAATAGCATCATTAGTTTAAATTTCCAATAATAGCACAAATTTAAAATTAAAACGCATTAGAACTATATTTTAAAAGAAAAAAAAACTAAATCCTAAATTGGAAAAAATAAACTCAAATACAATATTTTAAGTTTATATATAATTTGTTTAAAATAAATAAGTATTTTTACCTAAGTATTTGTGCTATTTTTGGGAGTTTAATTTTGAGATACTAAATTTAGAAATTTGAAAAAGTACTATTTTAGGGTATTACACTAATTTTATAACATATTATATCCATTGAATTAATAAGATTCATGTGTTTATGATATTACAAGAATTTTAATTTAAATTAAGATAAAAGAATATTCTATATTATAGATATAAGTACATGTTAATTTATGAATCACTAATTTCCCTGAACGCAATATTCTTGCAAATGACTATATTTCACAGTTAAATCATGATTTCATTGATTTCTTATGAAAATTTTCTTATGATATAAAAAATTTGGCATGTTTAGTTTGCATTTAGTTATTACTAAAAAAATTACAGCTCCAGGATCATTAATTACGATCTAAATCAAAACTAATCTCGACATTCTATTTTTAGTAAATGTAATTAATCACACTGTCTCCTTTCCACTAGTTTCCAAAAGCAGAGAGCAAGAGCGAGAGAGAGATCTTCAGCACTGGCGTTTCTCTCGACTTCTTCATCGTCGCCGGCGATGCAGAAAGGAATTTTTGTGTCGGTGCCGGTACTTGTACTCTCTGTTTCGTTTGCAGCTGCTGTAGTTTTCCTCCTCTCAACGTCTCTCTCTTCATGCTCCTGTCCTTCATCTATATCTTCTCAGAAAGACGCCGTCAAAGGAAGCGGCGATGATGTGAGAGAGAGGATATCCCCGACGCAAGAAGATATCGAGTGGGTTAGAGATCTGATTAGATCTAACGGTTTGCATATGCAGAAGAATGAGCTTCGGAAAGGGATCAACCCTCGCACCAGGGATCAACAACTCATAGATCTGAAACAGTAATCATCCTCGCACATTCATTTTTTTCTCTGTTTTTCTCTGTCGAGCCATAAGGGTTCGTACAGCTTTCCTGTTGGAAACTTGAGTGTCTAGTAATGGCTTGAGATTCCATTTAATATTAGCTTAGCGAATAAGTATTTACCAAATCCATCTGAAAGTCTTAGAATACAAAGATAGAAATAGAAATGTTTTGTATGTGACATCACTAGCTACGCTGGCTACATCGCCTCTTTGCGTGATTGTAAAGGGAAACAATTTTCATTTGTTGAATCCTCATTTGTGAAGTGTATAGGATTTGTTGATCAAATATATCTAATGAGAGAAAAGAGGATCTACGTTTTGCTTAGTGATGTAGCGGTGGATTGTATTGCTGAATAGATTGATTTCATCATAGTGTAAGGTCTTTGATGAGATCCTGTCATGCTCTGTTCATTTCTTGAGTCTTAATAGTCATTGTCATTGCAGAACTAGTGGCCATTATCATCTCTCATTCAACTGTTCTGGTTTTTTAGTCTCCGAAAGTTTGAGCTTTTTTTTGTTGGTCATTATTTTCTAATTTCATTCTGTTGAAAAATCAGGTACAAGGGTATATCCCATTACGAAGGAGATGAAGCAAACAACCATACAGCTCTTCCATGCCCTGGTGAGTTACTAGTTGAGCAGCATCATAGCAACTATGGTGAACCTTGGGCAGGTGGACGAGATGTATTCGAGTTCTTAGCTGAATCAGCCAATCTTAAACCAAATTCTCGTGTACTGGAAATTGGATGTGGCACGTTACGTGTGGGTTTGCATTTCATCCGCTATCTCAATCCCAAACATTTTCACTGCCTTGAAAAGGACGAGCTTTCTCTAATGGCTGCTTTGAGGTACGAGCTTCCATCACAAGGTCTTCTACATAAACGACCACTTATAGTCAGAGGCGAAGATATGGAATTCAGCAAGTTTGGTTCAGATATAACCTATGATCTGATATACGCAAGTGCAGTCTTCCTCCACATGCCTGATAAACTCGTGTGGACAGGACTCGAAAGGCTAGTGGCGAAGTTAAAGCCTTACGATGGGAGAATCTTCGTGTCGCACAACGTAAAGTTTTGTTCGCGGTTAGGAGGAGACGAGTGTACAAAGAAGCTAGCAAGTTTAGGACTTGAGTATCTTGGAAAACAAACGCATGATAGCTTTCTGTTTAATCACTACGAGATCTGGTTCGGATTTAAACGGATCATCAAACCATAAAAGCTTTCAAAACTTAAGGTGGTGTTGTAGAGCTTGTTTTGGTGATGAAACCGAGGGTCCCTTACAAAAGCTGTGAAGTACAAATTGTGTGTTTGTGGTGAGAGATGCATCATACATGTATTGTTTATATAGTAAGCCAAATTAAGACTCCCAAATTAAGACCAACCCCAATCTAAGATAATAATGACGTTCTCTTTTCTCTACCCATCTTGATCTTCAACCTCACCAGCTTCACCACAATCCTTGCTTTGTCTTTCTGTTTCTTCTGCTTCCTCCTCATGGATCAGGCGATTAGGCTTCAGTAAAGAACTCCCAATAGCAGCAGGGTCTAGCTCGAAACAACCAGCTGGAATTCCCTCTTTCTCCTCTCCATTCAATCTAAATGACGCAACTCTGTGGTATCATGGATGAGAACACTCTCTGCTGTTCAGTGTGTTTAAAGACCGATATAAATATCCTTCAACCTTTCCTGAATAGGACACTACAACGCCTAGACGTTCAATCATAGTTGAGCAGGACTTCCACAAAATTGTACCTGGCTTATGCTGTTCCAGGGTTATTGTTCCAGCTTTAGCTCCAGTCCATGAAAAGAGCCCACATTTCTCCTTTTATCCGATTCACATCGATGAATTTCCTGCCATGTATGATGGAATGCATCTCATGAGAAAACACCAACTGACTTGTGGTTTCCGTTGTCCCATATTTGAATCTCCCGCATGCCGGAAAAACGGCCGATTTCATCATGTACATATGATTTTGGGATTATACATACATAAACTATCACGATATGTCGATATATACATGAACTATTTTTAATTTTGAATTTAACCCATAAATTTTAAAATCGCGGCTAATTCCACTAAACAAACGGTTTTCGTGTATTTTTCCGTCAAAAGTATTGACGTGGTTGCCACATCGGATGTCCAAAAGTCGTAGCCTAAAACGACGTCGTTTTGGATTATAATTTTTTGAAAAAAATAAATACGAAACGACGTCGTTTTGAACTATAATTTTTTGAAAAAAATAAGTCCAAAACGATGTCATTTTGGGCTATGAGTTTTGGACAACCGACGTTGTAGACACGTCAACACGTTTGACGGAAAAATATACAAAAACCGTATATTTGATGGAATTAGCCGTAATTTTAAAATTTGTAAGTTAAATTCTTTAAGATAGTTCATGTATATATAATTATAAAACCACAAGTTTACCATGGAATCGCCGTTTTCTCCCCCAAGCCACAAGAAAAGTTTCCTCATCTTTAGGTTCAAGCCATGGTTTCGTGACGGATCACTTGAAAGACTTTCATACAAAGATAAATAAGCCCATCAACTTTTAATTTAAAGAAATAGGGAAATACTAGGCCCAATACATATTATATGTATAGAAAATCCCTAATATATATACTAGGAATGATGTGATAGATTGGATGAGTTCTGTCCATGTCTCGTAGGATTGATTTCTGTCCATTATATTACTTAAAGATTATGACGTGTTTTATAAGTATGTGTGGATTAACTACTTTCATGCTTACCACAAAAATATTAACACATGTTTAATTAATAAGAACCGAATCAACGTACACATCCGAGATAATTAATACATATACAGACAGATAACCCATGATCATGATCAATAGATAGTCATAGTTGTCGTCATTGATAAATGTTACATCCATAATCCATGATCCATCTACTCGTTTTGTATTTCATCTATAAAAACAAAGGTTGATTATTAAATAACCTATAGTGATAAATGAATAAAACAAAACAAGGGGAAGAGTGATAAAAAAACGTTAGCGGAAGTGACAAAGAGTAATAAAGAAGAAAGGGACAAGTGAGGTCATGAAATTGAAACCCTAATAATATGACAAACAGAAAGAAAAAACTCTTTTTTTAAAATAAATTGAGAAGATAAATTGATAAAGTAAAAAGAAGTTGTCATCCATAGATGTGGACAGCCAAATTACAATGATTCCAAAATCTTATATTTGCTATAAACCTTTAGTAATTTTACAAGCCACACGCCTCTTCCTATCTTTTTGTTACTTATATCCAATTTGGAACATGATTCAAAGTTATTTATTTTGTTTGATCCAATGTCTTTATGTTTTGTGTCCATAATGGACTTAAAATATATACTATTGTTATAAGTACTATAGTCTACAGCTAAATTATACAGCATGATAATTAAGGAGTACGTATAAATTAGCTTGATAGCTTCTTCGAGTTGAGTTTACTACCACAGATGGTATGAACAATATAGGAACAACCAGAGCCGGTGTTGTAGGTAAGCGGAACAAACCTTTGTTTACGGTTATTCATATTTTTGTAAAAGAATCAACATTTATTTTGAAAATATAATGTAAAACGGTCTTCTTATTTTTTTGCTTGCGGCCTTGTTAAATTCAGGAGCCGGCTCTACGAACAACAATATTATACTACACAAATTTATGATGTCAATGGTTTTTCTATATAAATTTAAGATTTTTGTATTATACTATGCAACTAACTGATCGCATTTTAATTTTACACGAATTTTATAAATGTTTCTAAAAATTCATAAATCATGATTTTGCTATGAAATTACGATTAATATACGGTAATCGCATTTAATATATTACGATTACATTAACCAAAAACCAATATAAATAATAATGTATTAGTGTTCGGTTAATATAATTTTGATTATTATTATTTGGGTCAGTTTTCAGTTAATGTAATCACAATATATTAAATACGATTATCGTGTAATCAGACTATTTCATTGAAGCTAGAATAGATTAGAACACGGTCCTCAATACGAATAGATTAGAGTACGGTCCTCAACACGCATCTAAAGCTATTCTCTAACCTCATTTTTATGAACAAAATTTTATAGTAAAATTATGATTTATAAAATTTTAGAGATATTTATAAAAATTCGTATAAAATTAACACACAATTACTTATTTTGTATAGTATAATAGAAAAAATGCAAAATTCAGTTGAAAAAACCGGTAACAACACAAATTTTGTCACGATATTTTTTAAAAATATATATATTTTTTCTTTTACTGAGATTTTTTGTAGAATAATTCTCTCTTTTTCGTGTTTGTGACACTTGGAAGTTGAAAGAAATATCATTTCACGAAAAAAGAAAAAAGTAACCAGCTTTTTTGTATTATTTATTTGAGGCCTACCCAACAGCCATTACACAACCTCCCGAGGCATCCTTTGACGTGTCCGACTTCTTCGCGCACGTTATATCCCGCACTATTATGCATTACTAAAATACGCCGATATTCCTTATCCTCCACTTCTCTTCATCCTTTGCGGAATATATCTTTTCTTTTAAGCCTTTTTTGTTTATGCCAGTTTTTAAGCTATTAAACCGCATTTGATCTAGAGATTTAAAACCAGAGATATTCCATTTCCAGAAAGTTATTTGACAAATCTAGACACCATTTTCGCTACTCGACTGTAAAATTCTCTTCCTTTTTCGCTGAATTCGATCTGGATTTTCGTGTCTCTTTGTTGTTTTGATCAGTAAGAACAAAGGGGAAATTTTTCTTTTTTCAATGGCTGCTGCGAGCGATGAAGTTACTCTTATTGAGAGCAGAGTAAGTTTGTTGCTTCTGGCTTTAATTTTGTTTAGTTTCTACATAACCTTGTGATGTTTACAATTTTGGGTGAAAATAAGTCCAGGTGATTTTGACATGGGTCTCTTTCAGTTTCCGGTATAATTGAGTTAGGTTCTCGCTCTTCGTAAGGCGTTTGCTTCTGTGTTTGAGCGTATGTAGAATCATTCGATGGTGTTTAATTGGTTTACATCACTTTTTTTAAAAAAATTGAAAGCTTAGGACTTCAAATCGTTTAAGGTGATGAAACGTGTCGTTTTTTTTATGGTTCTCTGTGCTTGTTTTTGGCTTTTCTGTAATCACTTTCACATGCTTAGATCAGATTTTGTGATCAAATCTCAGACTCAAATTCAACTGACTCTGTCTGGATTCAATTTCGACTGAACGATACTGTATATGTTTTTTGTTCTTTGATAAAGGTTCTCTCTTTGATGATTCAATCGAATACAAAGCCCTTCTTGTATGGTTTCTATATGATAAGCTTGAGCCGTTTGATTTAATTTCTCTTGTTAATGAGTTTTACGATCTTGTGTTGATGTTTGAGTGAAATTTACATGATTAAACAAAGTAATCTGATTCTTTTGATCTGCAAAATATGTGTGTTTGATGCAGACAGTGGTTCCTCTCAATACATGGGTTCTAATCTCCAACTTTAAATTAGCCTACACTCTCTTGCGTCGACCCGATGGGACCTTCAACCGACACTTAGCTGAATTTCTAGACCGTAAAGTCACTGCAAACGCCAATCCAGTTGATGGGGTTTTCTCATTCGATGTCATCATCGATCGAAGAATAAATCTTCTAAGCAGAGTCTATAGACCAGCTTATGCAGATCAAGAGCAACCTCCTAGTGTTTTGGATCTCGAAAGACCTTTTGATGTCGAGATTGTCCCTGTTATATTGTTCTTTCATGGAGGTAGCTTTGCTCATTCCTCTGCAAACAGTGCTATTTACGATACTCTTTGTCGCAGGCTTGTTGGTGTATGCAACTGTGTTGTTGTCTCTGTGAATTATCGGCGTGCACCTGAGAATCCTTACCCTTGTGCTTATGATGATGGTTGGATTGCTCTTAATTGGGTTAACTCGAGATCTTGGCTTAAATCCAAGAAAGACTCAAAGGTTCATATTTTCTTGGTGGGTGATAGCTCGGGTGGTAACATTGCACATAATGTGGCTTTAAAAGCAGGTGAATCGGGCATCAATGTTTTGGGAAACGTTTTGCTTAATCCTATGTTTGGAGGAAACGAAAGAACAGAGTCTGAGAAACGTTTGGATGGGAAATACTTTGTGACGGTTAGAGACCGCGATTGGTATTGGAAAGCGTTTTTACCCATAGGAGAGGATAGAGAGCATCCTGCTTGTAATCCATTTAGCTCAAGAGGGAAAAGCTTAGAAGGATTGAGTTTTCCAAAGAGTCTTGTGGTTGTTGCTGGTTTGGATTTGATTCGAGATTGGCAATTGGCTTATGCGGAAGGACTCAAGAAAGCCGGTCAAGAGGTTAAACTTATGCATTTAGAGAAAGCTACTATTGGCTTTTACCTCTTGCCTAATAACAATCATTTCCATAGTGTTATGGATGAGATTTCCGCGTTTGTAAACGCAGAATGTTGAGATTAGTTAAAGAAAGGAGATTGTTTTAACAGAGCCAAGAAATCTTTTAACTAACAAACAGGTGAATCTATTGCCTGTGGATTCTCGGTTAGTTTCGTTTGGTGTTTAGTTTTTGAGTGTGTGGCGTTTTGCAGCAAGCGTTTGTCTAAAGCTGAACTCTGAATGGCAAGTAGAAGAACAGCGAAGCGCGTTCAGAGACTTGGAAAGAAACAAAACAGTAGTAATGTATTGTAACGTTTGGCATTTAGCCTTTTAGCTTTTACTTAACTAAAAGCTGGTTTTTCAGCATGAGATTGATAATTAATATATATATATATACTTCAGAGATGTGTGTTTATATAAATTGAAGTAATTTTGATAAATGTAGGGCTTGTATTTGCTTGGTCAAGTTATCTTGTATTGTAATTTTGGCTATGGATTTTTACAAAATAATAAGCATTGCATTTGAATAACCATAATAACAAGGAAAATACAATAATAAATATTGGATATTGTGATTCAAAAAGCCAAAAGCTGTATAAAAGGGTTTTTGTTTCGACATGTGAGGAATCTTTGTACAATGATGAGAAAACAGCTAACTAAAGTTTGTGGAAATAAGGAAAACGAAAGAGAAACAAGTTTGTTCAAAAAGACAAAATACTTTAAAAAAAATTCTGAAATTTGTGGAGTCCACCTTAATGAAAGACCATTTATGGAATTGACCAAGAGTATGCAAACTCTTTTCATAAAAGCTAACACTATTCGAAGAATGTCTCCCTCTCTCTCTCTCTATACTTTGCCTTGTATTATAAAAACTGTCCTTTTAGGTTTATGCCCTTTTATTATTGGAAACTCACTATCCCAGATTCACTCTGGAGACTTGGAAGTTTATGCACATTTATAGAAATTGACTACAAGAACTTTTGCTTTATATTTGACATTGTTTCAAGGGAATTTCAAGAAACCAAAAATTCTCAACCTTTGCTTGCTTACAATCATTGGCCAAATCACAAGTCCACAAATTGACTAAAGAACATCAATAGATGCATAAACATAGAGCTCGTGAGAAAGTTGCTGAGGCCTAAACAACATTATTTGCAAGGTAAGAGTAAAAAGCTCGAATGAGATGATGTTGTCATAAGGGTTAAGGGGAAAACCAATCTTAGCTTTAGCGAGTCCTAGCAGCATAGGCAAAGGATGCAGCAGCAAAAACTGTTGTTACAGACGAAACAAGAGCCCAGAAGTTCTGCTTCTTGTGTGCCTCTACTGTTGATTGCTTTATTGTCTCAGCTTCTTTCTTCATTTCCTCAATTATGTCCTCTTTGTTTTTGAACGCGTTCTCTATCGATTCTAGCTCCACCGCATAGGATTCTGTTCCATTTTCTCGCTTCTGTTGCTCGCTAATGAATCTATATCCTCGATTCTCTGATTGAGACAGCTTAGATGCAGTGCTCTTTACCATCTCCAAGCTGCGTTTTGCATCCATTCCAGTTGATTCTAGTTCTGTTTGCAGAGCATCCATAGCTTTTTTGAGCTCTACAAGCTCCTTTTGGAGTATAGCCTTTTCGCTTTTCAATAATTTGGACTGACTCTCCAAATTATTCTTAGCTGTAAATAAACTCCCACGCTCAATCTTGATCTTCTCAAGCTCCTCCAGGGTTGTTTTAATCATCATCTCTGATTTTATAACCTCTGTCTTAAGATCCTCTCCATGTCTCTTCTCCTCATGGAGTGCCTTATGAGCTTCCTCTCTCTTGACCTCAACTTGCGCAAGAGCATCACTTAGCTGACCAACTTTGCAGCTAAGCTTATCGTTAGTCATGGTTAGATCATTACAATCCTTTTGCAGCACAGCAACAGCATGCGTTAGCTCAACAACCTTTTGATTCAACTCGACAAGTTTTGCCTCCCGACTAAAAACACGCTCCTCAAGCTCAATCTTCTCCTGAGACAATTGATCTATCAGTTTCTCCTTATCAGATGACTGCACCTTCACCATATCCATCTGTCTCTCAACTGAATTCTTTTCCTCTGTTAATATCTCAAGCTCAGATTCCTTGATTATCTTCTCTTTCCCTAATGCATCAATTTGCGAAATCATTGATCTCTCTTTCTCCATAGACTCATCAAGATTCTTCTCCAACCCAATAACTATATCCTGCAAACCCCTCTTTTCCTTTGTTAAAATCTGCACAGTCTCATTCAACTTTTCTAGCTTTTTCTCTAACTCCTCAATTTCCTTCCTTTGATCAAACTTTACAATCTCCATCTCATTCTTAGCACTCAAAAGCATTTTGATTTCTCTCTTCAATACATTTATCTCCTTCTGCTTCTCCTCAATTGTCTTCTCCAGATCAATCTTCTCCTTGTGTACACCTTCAATCAACTCTTCTCTCATCCTCCTCTCCTTCACCAGTCTATCGTTTTCAGATTTCAATTTCCCAATTACTGTCTCCAAATCGGATTCTTTCTCCTCCAATCGAATCACACTCTCCTTTAATCGATTCGCCTCCTCACACTGCAATTCCAACCATTTTTGGACTGAATCCCTCTCCTCACAGACTTTCCTTAACTGTTGCTTCTCGATCTCCAGCTTGCCCATAAGCTCAATTGTTTCCACTTTCAAAAGCATAATCTCGTTCTCTCTATCGCTCTTCTCCAACATCAACAAAGCTACTCCAGCACCCATCTCTCTAAAACGGTTCCCAACAAAATCCATAACCAGAGCCAATTCCATCTTCAACCCGAAATTCTCGTCACTCACCTGATCTAACTCGTCCCGCAAACCCGTTTTCTCCGTGCCATAGCGAGCCAACTCGGTCTCCAATTCATCCTTAGCCTGGACGAGAGATTCGATTTGATGTCTCTTCTCCATAGTCTGCTTGAGAAGTATCGCGTTGAGAGACTTCAAGCTCTGGACTTTCTCTTCCGAGGAGTCGTGGTCTTCCACTGACTGCTGGCTGAATGCCATAGCTTTCTTGTCAGTCTCGCCTTTCTGGTTATGGGTTTGTCGGTTATCATTAGTTGTTTCGTTACTCTTACGCAATGATTTCTTCTTGGCCATTGTTTTGGGATTCTCGAAGGTGCAAAAAGTGGTGGCGGAGATTAGGGTTTGCCGGTTTGCGGATTTCGATGGTCAAGGTTTTGTAGCGTTTGAGAAGAGACATATATTAGTGACTGGGGAGAAGATAAAGAGACAAAAACGTTTTTGGGGGTAAGTTTTGCAAATTCAAAATTTGGGGCCCAGAATTTAAGATACACTATATTATCTTTAATGTATTATTTGATAAAAATTTTAACAAACTAACTTTAATCTAACGTATTAATAATAAAAATATCATGTTTATATGTTAACATCATAACCAGTCTTAGATTAAATATATCTCTAATATATTATTTGAGAAATTTTTTAACAAAGTAACTTTACCATGACGTATTAATAACAAAAATATCAGGCTGACGTGTTAACACCACAACTAGTTTTAGATTAAATATATAAAAGAGTTTAAATTATTACAATAATTATAATACATGACACTGATATTAATTTAGTTAGAGAATAAATATAATTTATTCAACTAATCAAAAAATACTATTACATTTGCAAAAACAATAATTTTTATTTATTTCAATTTTTAATACGTTAATTTATAAATAATTTCAAATAAATATAAATAGATTTAATTTACTACCGTAATTCCTAATATATTATTTGAGAAACATTTTTAAAAAATAATCTTACTCGGACGTGTTATTAACATAATTACCATGCTGACGTATCATCACTATAGTAAAAAAATAAATATATAAATGAGTTTAACTTATTAGAATAATTATAATTATACTATTGTTATTAATTTGGTTAGAAAATTAATATATTTTATTAAACTAACAAAAAAACTATTAAATTCGTAAAAATAATTATTTTTCTTTTCTTAATTTATCTATACAAAAATTAATATTAAAAGTAATTTTAAATAAAAATTAAAATTATATAAATATTTAATTTATATTTATTAATAAAATATAATTTATAAATATTTTTTTCCAAGACCTGGGTATAAATATAATTTTACTTAATAAACAACCATGTTTCACATTCTCCATTAATGAAAGAAGAAATTCTACTAGTTTTTACATCATTTTCTCTTTCAATTTTAAGAAGCCAAAGCAATCTCTCGAAAGCGATCGAATTCTCTCAAATACTTAGTGGAGTTATATTCTATACTATCGAATAATTCTTCAGAATACGTTCGTTGCATCATCTTTCTCTTGGCTTCTCTTGGAGTCATAATGATATCTTCTTGACCTAGTAACATTTCCACAACCTGTATACATTTTTAAGATACAATATAATTGATCAGACCAGATTCAAAATAAAGTTTAGACAAGACTAAACGTTTAGCTTATAACACAATTTAGAAGAAACAGCTAGATTGATAACGTATAAAGAATTTCAGAACCATAAAAATGATCTAGTAACTTGCTCTATATAAGGAAACGAACTGATGGATTTCAGAACCGGAACCAAACTTTGGTCTACAAGAATTTGACATCCGGTTCTTTAGTACTTTCAAACATAAACTGGATTGATTTACATTGTATACCTGGCTCATGCGAGGTCGTAGAAGAGAAGACTGCTCGATGCATAAGGAAGCTATGGAAGTTAACCGACTAAGCTCTTCCCGGTTAAACTCATCTCCAAGCGATGGATCCACCAATTTCTTTATCTCTTTCTTCTCTAGCAACGGTTTGGCCTGTGGTCATAAAGAAATAAGGATAAATTACTTGTAGCAGAGTGGTAAAAGGAAAGTCCAATTATTAGACTACGAACCGGTCTGGTTCACCTCAAATGTCAAACCGGCATGTATGTATACTCACCCATAAGACAAGACTCTGCTGAGACTCGTCAAGAGCACGATGGCCGGTTATGAGCTCCAAGAGAAGAACTCCATAGGCGAAAACATCGGTCTTCTCGTCCACAATTCCGTGCATGAAGTATTCCGGTGCAAAATACCTAAAAACACCATTGAGCCACATTGTTCGAATAAAACCTTAAAAACTCTCGTTGAAATGACACTCTCAAATGGCTACCCGAATGTTCCCTCGAATTTGGATACGTTATGGTGCGTCAATTGCTTGGGAAGCCATTTGGCTAACCCAAAATCGCAAATTTGCGGTTGAAAATCATCAGCGAGGAGAATGTTATCGGCTTTGATGTCTCGATGAATGATTCGTTTTTCACAACTCTCATGAAGATACATCAAACCATGTGCTGTTCCTAATGCCACCTTGTAACGTCTGCTCCAAGTTAGCTTGTCTTTTGATGGTCCTGCCCAAATATGAAACCGAGGATTTTCTAGCCGGTTTTGTTTGGAAAGTCTTTTGATTAATTAATTTTAGGGAGGTGGACAAGTATAAACCATGGAGGAGACAGCCAAGACTTCCAAGAGGAGATAGCCGGAAAACGAGATGCATTCCACCATCGATGCAACAACCGATGAATTTGGCAGTGTTGGGATGATCAATATGAGCTATTATCCCAAGTTCCGACAAAAACTCAGATGTTTGTTCGTCTGCTGTGCCTTTCGTGAGGCGTTTCACAGCGATTAATTTTCCTCCCGGTAGAATTCCTTGGTATACATCTGCGTAACCGCCTCTTCCGATTATGTTTTCTGCAAACGTTTAGCAGCGGCAGAAGCACCCCAAAAAAATCCCTTTTTGTTTAAAAAGATAGAAGATGAACAGAGAGTATTGTCATGAATATAACTTAAAAACCTTTACCGGGATTAAAATTGTCGGTTGCGATTTCGAGATCAGTGATTGAGAAATTATGGAGAGATGATTGGTAATTGTAGATATCGTGAAGGATCAGACTATTGATGTGTGGATCTGCGCTTTTGTTGCGTTTAGAGAACGATGTAGCGCCACTTAATGGAGGAAAGGAAGAGAGACGTTTTATAGATTTACGTTTCCATAGCTTAAAGAACTTTCCCCAATTGGAAGACGCTCTGTGATTCTTGAATTTTGCGTTTTCGCTAGCTTCTCTGTTTGACGGAGGATCGTCGGAGGAAGAGATTGAACATCGGGATAAACAAGATTCTAGGGTTACTCTAGGTGATTTAGGGTTTTGCTTCTCTTTCTCTACCTCTACGAATCTTAGATCTGTGAGAACAAGAGAGATAAACTGGGTTTCTTGATGTACAAGGAATGATCAAGCAAACAAAGAAACCCGTGGAAAACAGAGAAGCTAATTAAATGTTACCGTGTGCTGAAGCAGAACTCATGAGCAAAGCATTGGTTCTTTTCTGTTTTGTCGTATAATTAAGCTTGTCTGAATCTTCTTCAGTGATGTGACTTGAAACTTTAGAGTTGTACCTGCGTCGAACAAACAAAAAATACAGTTACAATGTAAATTTTCCGGGAATGTCAGAGAAAATGTATGAAAGAACTTTGATGAGATAATTACATTGGAAGAGCACAACACAAGGGAGACGAAGCTTCATTGCTTTGTTCTACTGCCATGAAAGAGTTCTTTTGTCTTGGAAACTCGTAAAGTTTCTTATAAACCTAAAGAAACAAAAGACAAAGCAACAGACAAGAAATAGAAAGAAATTTTGAACTTGGTGTTCGTCTCGAGACACCCGAAAGAAAAGGTTTTGACTTTGTGTTAAAATTTGATTACTAATTTAATTGTTTTCGTTGACCAGTGACATATCTATTAGTTTTTGATTTGTTAAGTTAATAATTAGACTCTAATTTGACGAAATCCCTATATTAGGGATATGCTTTCGATTACTCTCTTTGAATTCAATGGACCTCTTAGCTTCATTTATTGCAGAAAGGGTCCGAAGAAATCGCTTCTTTATCCAAAATTGTATCCTAATTTAGAGTAATCTCCGTATATCTGCAGGAATTCTGCCTTAGAACCTGCATTGTTCTTTATTGCTTTGCATCCAAATATTATTTGTTTTTTGGTCGAAAATGTATACATTTTTAAGATCATCGAATCGGTGCGTTGTTATCGTATGTATAAACTGTTAAATTTTCGTATGAAACTGTTAAATTTTCGTATGAAACTGTTAGATTATTGGATCGATGTGTTGTTATCCAATGATAAAAAAATATTAAATTTTAAAATTGTTCAATCAAATTCTAAACCATCATTTTTTGTAGATTCTCTATCGTTTTCTTAATAATATTTCTTTAATTATATTTTCATTTGATTTCTGTTTCAAAAATAATCAACGTAATTTTATTTTGATAAACTAAATATGTAGATTTTAAATTTTCAGTTCAATTCTATACTTCATAATTAGTATTTTTTTTTTGGTTACTAATTAGCAGGGATTTTATAGTTTTCACAAAAAAATAAAAACAAATTAAAACTTGATTTTAAATGTATCATTTATGGTTAACACTTATCGAAACATTAAACCAGTGGTAATTTAATAAATAATTTGTTTGAAGTTTACAATTCATTACGAAAAACACAGAAAACTTTTAAAAAATCATATACTGTAAAACAATAATATAAACCACACTCTTTTAAAAAAAACATATGAATTATTCTATAATTCCAACGAGATTGAATTTTTAGACTCATTCTTTCATTATTTCCGAAACTAAAGTTGTAAAACATATGGATCTAATAAATTTTCGAGTTTTATCTGATAATTAGAAATTATAATTTATCCAAATGAAAATGACAATCACAACTTAGATCTTGCAGTGTGGAACATAAGTAATATATATATATAATGTGTCAGGAAAACAAAGTTTCGCATCGGATCAAATCATTGACTCATTAACACGTCACTATGCATATTACCAACCTACTCACACAAATGCATGAATGTAGTATATATGTACATATAGTAATTGTTGGATATTTTGATACTTTCTATCAATTTATAAAAAAAAATATAAAACTGTTGAGAATTCCCAATAAGAACCATAATACTATATAGAAAAACTTTTCAATCTTTAATATATTAATTGAGAATCATTTTAACAAAATAACCTTATTTTGACGTGTGATTTACAAGTATGTCAGTGTCACACTATTAGAACATTTTAAAATAAATATTATTTAAGACATAATTTACTAGAGTATTTACGAAAATTGTCATTATACAGTATATTATATGTAAATCTTTAATATTTTGATATACAATATATTTTGTCATAAAATATAAATAATATAAAATAAAATCTAAATTTTGAAAAATTAGACAAACAAAATATAAAAAAAATTTTAGTTTAATTGAATATCTATCATATGTATAATTTTATCTAAAATAAATACATTTTAAATCTATTTATATAATCCGATTTTATTATGTATTTCATTTTCGTAATCAATATTAAAAAATTTAAAAATTTTATTTTAAATATGAGACAAATTATATATATATAAAAATTAAATTAACAAAATAAATAATTAATTATTATATGTGAATAGTTTTTCCACGTGGGTCAAAATCTAATTTTATAACATAACAGAAAAAGATATAAAACTAAAAAGCATATACTTTGGTTATTAAATGACGGCCGGCCCTAAGCCAGCCAAACTAGTTATTGTTTATATTCCACGAGTGTGTATATTTACACTTATATATATGATCAATAAATTCAGAACAAAACAGATTTTTAGATCTAAAACACGTTCGACGACGTCTTCTCATATCCTCCGGTGAGTGTTAAGGAGAAAATGGAGACAAGAAAAGACGACATGGAGAAAACGAACGGCAAATCGGAACCATTGCTGGTACAGGAGATTAGACCCAACGTCTCAGAAGAAGCGTCGTGGATGGTTTGTCTAAGCACATTCATCGCCGTTTGTGGCTCCTACGAGTTTGGCACCTGCGTAAGATTAATCAGTTTGGATTAAAATTATATATGGATTAAAATTACTCAGAAAATCTCTTATGTTTGTTGTTTTGTTATAATAGGTGGGGTATTCAGCTCCGACTCAGTTTGGGATTATGAAAGAGCTGAATTTGTCATATTCACAGGTTCAAAACTCATTTCATTAAGTTTATGGTAGTGAGAAATCAAGTGTTTTACATTTAGAGATGGTTAATTTACGACATGTTTTTCTCTTTTTAGTTTTCAGTTTTCGGATCGATATTGAATGTGGGAGCAGTGCTCGGTGCCATAACATCGGGAAAGATCTCCGATTTCATTGGTCGTAAAGGGGTAAACCATATATAGCTTAAAGAATTCATCTCAATATGCACACAAGGGTTAAATTTATTAGAATACATTTTTTTCAATATTTTATCCATAAAAAACAATAATTAACTTTTTGGTAACATGATGGACATGTGTTGGGACAGGCTATGAGGTTGTCTTCTGTAATCTCTGCAATCGGCTGGCTAATTATTTACTTCGCCAAGGTTTTTCTATGTGTTGAATTTTTGTTTATTATATTATAATGATGAATTGTACTTAATGTTAAAATTTAACGATTTAATATCGTCAATGGTTATTAGAGTGACGTACCTTTGGATATTGGAAGATTTCTCACGGGTTATGGTTGCGGTAACCTTTCCTACGTGGTATGTTAGTTTTTCACTTGCTTTTTTCTCCCTTTTAATTACATACAAATTTAAAAGTCATATTGTTATTACAAATTCACATCTGCATTGATGTTGTTTAGGTTCCTGTTTTTATAGCCGAAATTAGTCCGAGAAAATTACGAGGAGCGTTAGGGACACTTAACCAGGTAATGTATTTTGATTATTTTCGAATGAAAATATTTTAGGTTTCATTGTTTGCCAAAAAATATATATCAGGTTTACTTTCAACAATTTCGTTATTTCTGCAGCTCTTTATCGTAATTGGATTGGCTTCGATGTTTCTCATAGGCGCTGTTGTGAACTGGAGAATTCTTGCACTTACCGGTAAATGTGTTTATGCACTAGCTAAACCAAACATTCGATATTGGTTTAGAAAGTGTACCAAAGATGTATTGAATATCATTTGCTTATATAAAACTAGGATATTTAACCAATTTCAGGAGTTACACCGTGTGTGGTTCTGTTCTGTGGGACTTGGTTAATTCCTGAATCACCCAGATGGCTGGTACATCACTGATTGAAAATTCAATTTCCAGTTCGGTTTCCGGTTTAGAATTTATGATTGAAACTAACCGGTGCAAGCTGGATACGTTTGGCGTTTTTAAAGGAAATGGTTGGTCGCCACCGCGATTTTGAAATCGCGTTGCAGAGACTAAGGGGTTCTCACGCCAATATCACAAAAGAAGCCGAGGAAATTAAGGTACATTTTAACCAGCAAAACGAATTAGAAAACCGGTTCTGGTTTTTGACATTACAATTTAACTTTGCTTTTGGACTGCGGTTAACAGGAGTACTTAGCCACTCTTGCTCACCTCCCAAAGGCCACACCCTGGGATCTAATTAAAAAAAGGAACATTCGATGTGTTATTGTAAGATTCTCAAATCCATTCAACCGATGATGATTTAATTTCCCGGTTCGATTTGGGTTAATCTTATTGTTGTATTGAATCAGATCGGAGTTGGCTTGATGTTTTTCCAACAATTCGTTGGAATAAATGGGGTTATCTTCTATGCACAACAAATTTTCGTATCAGCAGGTAATAATTCAAACCGGATAATGCAGAAACTTAATACTTTCGTTTTCTTGACCATTTATCGGTTTTTTTGTTCCGGTTTTGGTGTACCAGGAGCATCTCCAGCTATGGGAAGCATTCTATACTCGATTGAACAAGTCATTCTTACAGCGATCGGCGCAACATTGCTAATTGACCGGCTTGGAAGAAGACCACTTCTTTTGGTATAGTTCTTGTATATATTTCCAATAAACCAAATAATACCGTTTTAGATATTGATTTAGTCTGACCATATCGGTATATTGCAGGCTTCAGCTGGTGGAATGCTGATCGGATGTTTTCTCATCGGAAATTCATTTCTTTTAAAGGTGAATTCTTTTTTAAACGTTAAAGAGCATATATATTGCTGACAAATCGGACGTATAGATTAACCGGTTTTGATGTAATTAACCAGGCGCATGGTTTAGCACTTGATGTCATTCCGGCCCTTGCTGTTAGTGGTGTCTTGGTAAGCATTTATGAACCTTTAAGCTTTGGTTTAGTCCGGTTTTCATCTAGATTGAACAACAAATCTAATTTTCCAGGTCTATGTCGGTTCATTCTCGATTGGAATGGGTGCAATACCCTGGGTTATAATGTCTGAGGTAATTTAAAAAAGTACTTCATTTTTAGAAAATGTTGATCCTAAATTATTCATTTCCATATCATTACCTTTGTTTTAAAAACAAAAATTGCCTTTTTTCCATCCAGATATTTCCAATAAATTTAAAAGGAACTGCTGGAGGACTTGTCACAGTTGTAAATTGGCTAAGTTCATGGCTAGTCTCCTTCACGTTCAATTTTCTTATGATTTGGAGCCCTCATGGTATTATATACAAATGAAGTTTGTCGTTGATTTATTATATTCTTAACTAGATAAGTACATAATATGTTGACGACTTTGTTTTCAGGTGCATTTTATGTGTATGGTGGGATATGTTTATTGGCTATTATCTTCATAGTAAAACTTGTTCCTGAAACCAAAGGCAGAACCTTGGAAGAGATTCAAGCAATGATGGTGTAACTTTACAATATAACACACCTGCATGTTTCTTTATGTAAGTTATTAATATATGCATGCTTTTTTCATTGTCACAGACAAAAAAAAAATATTCATCAGGGCTATAGAGAGGATGGAGAGGAATATGAAATCTATAAGAAAATAGATATAAAGAAGAATTTAATAATTGAATTTAATAAATATATTGATATCGACTCAAACTGGACAATTTGGTTTTGGTACAACAATGTTAACCGGAGTAAAAGAATCGGATATCGGTTTAAAAAAGGGAAAATCGTGTACGAAAAGTCATCGGCGGTTGTGAGGAGAATGCTTATTGCAACAACAATACTGATTCCAAAATCCGGATACACCAGAGAACCGACTCCAACAGTTGGATCCGAATTTGGTAGCCGATCTTCCTCCTTCTCATTTCTTCTGGAAGATGAGATCCAGTCAATAGTAAATCCCACTTAATGAAACTCCTCACCGAAACAAAACCTCTTCAGAACGCAAATTCCGTACCGTGAGCTCCACGAAAAACTTTAATTCGATCCACAGAAATAATCAGAATAACCGACATGCGATGCATAGCAGGAGCGACTCCACATTCGCCACTGCTAGAGACGACTAGATGCTAAGTCGTCGCGAGACGACCAGTCTTTGTTTGAAAAGACTGCCGTTCACTTCTTTTGCGCTTCTTGATATCCGTTACAAATCTGCAACCGAAATCCCAAAAACTCTATCGTCGAACGCTCTAGTTATCTCTCCGCCGTTCTCAAGCATTCTAGATCTAAAGAAAAATAACACATATATATCATATCTTGGAGCCACAACCACCGATACGTGATGAAGAGCGCTTCTTTCACGTTTCAGCACGATCTCGCACTGCTCACAGAACGTAATCGATGAAATTCAAAGCGGAAAAAAGGAAGAAAACTGTCACTCCGACGAGGCCTGCCGGGCCAAAAAAACACCGACGGGGAAAAATGGGATGACGGCTAACAACAACTCTAGAAGACAGAACAGAAGAGAGTAACGATTGTTCCTTATTTTTTGACAACGACTGTTCCTAAAAATTAAACATATTTTAATAACTAAAATAGTAGTTGAAATTATTAATTAATCAATAAGACATCGAAACTCGTATGTGTTAAGCTTTAGTAAGAAGGTAATGCAGAGCAGTCTTCCAAGAGAGAAATATTAGGTAGAAACGTAGAACCACTATAGAATCTGGACGAGCAAGGGATCGTCTTCAAATAGGATACTCACATTTCCGAATTTCAATTGCAATTTCACAGATTTCGAGAAAAATCTGGCCGAAAACGCTAGAAAAGTTTATCCATTTCATCATCCATGAGTCCGGATAACAAACTGCTTCCGAAGCGGATCATTCTGGTACGGCACGGCGAATCGGAAGGGAATCTCGACACGGCGGCATACACAACGACGCCAGATCACAAGATCCAGTTAACGGAAGCCGGTTTGCTGCAGGCGCAGGAAGCTGGAACTCGTCTCCACGCCTTGTTCTCCTCCAATCCGTCTTCACCAGATTGGCGCGTGTACTTCTACGTGTCTCCGTACGATCGGACGCGATCTACGCTCCGGGAGATCGGACGGTCGTTCTCACGTCGACGTGTGATTGGTGTTCGCGAAGAATGTCGGATTCGGGAACAGGATTTTGGGAATTTCCAGGTTAAAGAGCGAATGAGAGCAACGAAAAAGGTGAGAGAGAAATTTGGTCGCTTTTTCTATCGGTTTCCGGAGGGAGAATCAGCCGCCGACGTCTTCGATCGCGTCTCCAGTAAGTTTCGCTTCCCTTCATTCTGGGTTGTCGCCATGGATACATAATATATGAATGTGATTATGTGTGTTGTTAAGTAGGATTTGGATCATTCTGTCTGATTCTGGCCAGTAAATGTGGCAGAGAATTGATGAATTTTTGGTTAAGGCTTCTGTTAAGAGGAAGTGATTGATAACTGACCTCGATACTCTATAAATCGAGAGAATTTGTTCTTGATTGCAGGGTCTAATCACAGCCTGAGAGATACATTCATTGTGTCAAAGTCTCTGATCCTTCTATTGAAATTTTTAGCTGATCCTGCAAATCTGTGGTCTTGGATAGATAGAAAGATTTGTTTTCACGAAGTAGAAGAAAGCCAGCATTGAAAATTTTCCCTTTTCTTCAATCTGTTTTTGAGGTCTCACAAAAATGGAGACCTACCAAAAATCTATCTAGTTGTCATTTTGTCTTTTCTTTGTTTTGTTTTTCTTTCCATCAATCTGTGTGTGAATGAACACAAGTTGTTAATGCTAATGAATTGGTCTTCTGCCTGCTGTTTTACAGGTTTTCTGGAGTCTCTATGGAGAGACATCGACATGAATAGATTGCACATCAACCCGTCTCATGAGCTAAACTTTGTGATTGTCTCCCACGGCTTAACATCACGTGTGTTTCTGATGAAATGGTTCAAGTGGACCGTGGAACAATTTGAGAGACTAAACAATCCCAGGAACAGCGAGATTAGAGTTATGGAATTAGGAGAAGGCGGTGATTACAGTTTGGCGATTCATCACACAGAGGAAGAGTTAGAGAAATGGGGATTATCACCAGAGATGATTGCAGATCAGAAATGGCGGGTGAACGCACATAAAGGCGAATGGAAAGAAGATTGTAAGTGGTATTTTGGTGATTTTTTCGATCATTTGACAGATTCAGATAAAGAATGTGAGACTGTGACCATAAAAGAAGAAGAAGAAGTAGTACAAAAAGTAAACGTGCTTACATATTCACAAGATAATAATGGGGAGGAGCTGTGCAATGGACAAAGCTGCTGATAATTTTACAGAACAGTAGACATGTGAGAAGAAAGAAACATTTAAAAGAGTTGAGAAAATTTGGTTTTGAAGATTTGTACCATTTAGTGATGAAGGTTTATTGGTTCTTTTAGTTTGTGGCTTTTGGTTTGTAAAAAAAGTATTGTAAAAACCTGTGTGGTCACATAAATACACGTCGTTTTAAGATAAATGCTGTTCGTTTGTCTGCCGCAGACGCTGCGGCAGCGACCTGCGGTCAGACGCTGCGGTTAGACGTAGCAATATTGTTGTTCGTTTGATCGCCGCAGGTTGTCGCCGCAGGTTGTATCGCAATTATTTGATCGCAAACGCTATAATTTTTCAGCGATTAAAAATTTTGATCGCAGCTTTCTGCGGTCGACCGCAACGTTTGATCGCAAGAACTTGTGGTGGTCAAACGAACAACGTTTGGCCGCATGATGCAGTCGCATGTTCTTGCGGTTACGAAACGAGCAGGCCTAATTTGTACCCAACCTGTGCGATCATTTCTTGTTATAAACGTCAAGTGGTTTGTGCGGTCATTTCTTATTATAATAAACGGCAAGTGGTTTATGCGTCGCAATAAAAAAAACTGTGGGTAGTTAAGTTTGTGGAATGGTGATAAGAAGTACGTGCTGTTTTACGTTTTGGGAAGTCTTGGAGATTGAGTCAAATGTATAATTAAAATCAAAGTCAGCGTTTCTTGTTTTGACCCAATGTTAGAACAATGACCATAAATAAAAGCCGCCACCACGTCTCGAGCGTTTGATTCTTTTTCTTTTATATTCTTTTTACATTACTTTCCTTTTATATGCTGACCATCATTTTTTTTTTTAATTGTCTGTCATTGCAATCATAATCTTAGTAAAAATATCAGAAAGACGAAAAAGGGTCCAGACAGTCGAAACAATATGGATCTTTTTTTCTGATAACCAACCAAATTACCATTCCATTAATCTCGATCGTTAACCATTAATTGATGCATTAAATAGTTTGATTTTGTCATTTTGTTTGTTTAGAGTTTAAGGCATCCACCACGCATTTCGTGAAGTGGAATCAAAGACTCAAAATTTTCGGTTAAATTATATTTTCAATATTTTGTTGTGGCTGCCACAATCACTGTAGAGTAATAAAAACAAACTAGATTTTGATCCACGCTCTAGAAAAATATTTACAAATAATAATTATTTATTTATTTTGTTAATTTAAATTAGATATATATATAATTTATCTTATATTTAAAATGATTTTTTTTAATTTTTTAATATTGATTACGAAAATAAAATAGATAATAAAATCGGATTATACAAATAGATTTAAATTGTATCTATTTTGGATAAAAGTATACATATGATAAATATTCAATTAAACTAAACTTTTGTTTTATATTTTGTTTGACTAATTTTTCAAAATTTATATTTTTTATATTATATTTACATTTTATGATAGAATATATTGTATGTCAAAATATTTGGGATTTACATATAATATACGGTATAATGACAATTTTTGTAAATACTCTAATAAATTATGTCCTAAATAATATTTTTCTTAAATGTTCTAATAATATAACATACACTTATAAATCACACGTCAACATAATATTATTCTGTTAAAATAATTCTTAATTAATATATCTATAGATAATATGGTGTGTCTATGCATTACCTTTGTGTATTTCTTTCGATTAAAATATCTAATAAAACAAAGTAGACAAAACAGTGTATACGAGTGTTTTGTCGTCTCTTTGAATTCTTTTGCTTGAGCGGCAAGTATATATATATATTATGTCTCGTTTTTTTATTACAAATTTCTGTGTTAATAAATCTAAATGGAAAGATAGTTTGTAAAGAAACATCCAAATAATCTATGAACATCAGTTCTCAATTTGATATATGTAAAAGAAATTCTGGATATATAACAGTTCAAATTTATAGAAAGATGTCCCAAATGTTATCCAAACATATGATTTTTTAGATAATGATTCAAAATTTTCGATAATATGCAAAATTATAATGAATAAAATTGGAAAGTAGCAGACTTGCAGCTCTAAATGAACAATGGGGACAATAATAAAAATTAGGGTTTATTTCCGTCGAATACACGAATTTATACGAATAAATTTATTTTTACCTATATTTTTGGGTCTTTTATAAGTTACATAAACTGTATTTTTTTCCGTAAACTACATAAACTTCATAAATTATTTTGATTACAGAAATTTTGTTAATAGCTATTTAACGCATAAACATTAATAAAAATTTTGCAATTAGAAGAATTATGAAATTTGTGTAATTTATGAAAGAAAAATATAGTTTATGTATTTAAAGAAAGATCCAAAAAATACGAATAAAAATAAATTTATTCGCATGAATTTGTGTGTTTGACGGAACTAAACCCTAAAATTTTTGTTAGAGATGTTTCATGAAAAATAACGCCAAATTAATTAAGAGACCAAACAAGAGAGAAAGGGAAAATGTTCCAACGTAAAAACGGCACGATGTTAAAATGAAAAATAACCTTTATTCATTTCAGGAACCTTCCTTTGGCCACGTGGAACTTAGGACTGACCACATTGCTCACGTCACTGCTATTAATTGGCTTCTTCTCTCCTTTTAAATAGTTAAATCTCGTACGCTATAAATTCATTTTTTTCTTTATTTCTCCAAGGCAAAACACACAGACATTCATACCAATCAGGGTTTTAAAAAATATGATAAACTCTGATCATACGCATCCGCATATGATTTTTTCCGGCGTTCTGCCGACTCTTTTCTTGTTTATTTTATCATTGGCGGATCTAGCGGCGTGTCAAGCACAGCCCGGTCCTAGAACTGAGCCGTATAATTATGGCAAGTTAAGTCCAGCCATGGCGGTGATAGTCATGATTCTGATTGTCGCTCTCTTCTTTATGGGCTTCTTCTCCATCTACTTCCGTCACTGCTCCGGCGTTCCAGATGCCGGCGTTTCTCCAGCAGGCGGAGCTAGGTCCAGAGGAATCAACGCGACGGCGCGTGGGCTCGATTCTTCGGTAGTTGAGACGTTTCCGACGTTTGTGTACTCGGAGGTGAAGACTCAGAAGCTTGGCAAAGGAGAACTGGAGTGCGCTATTTGCCTCAACGAATTTGAAGACGACGAAACGCTGCGTTTGCTTCCTAAGTGCGATCACGTTTTTCACCCACACTGCATCGACGCGTGGCTTGAGGCTCATGTGACTTGCCCCGTTTGCAGAGCGAATCTCGCCGAACAAGTAGCTGAAGGAGAATCGGTAGAACCGGATCGTGAGTTGCAGCAGGTAGTGGTGATTCCAGAACCGGAGGTTGCTGCTCCGGTACCCGAACATTTGGCGACGACTGAAATCGATTCAAGCAGATTACCTGGCGTACCCGTGGATCTTAAAAAAGTCAAGTTCACCAGATCGCATACAACGGGACATTCGGTGGTTCAACCGGGAGAATGTACCGAGCGGTTTACTCTCCGGTTACCGGAAGATGTGAGGAAGAGGGTAATGGCGGATTGGAAACTGAACCGGTCGAATAGTCTTCTGGTTCTCCCTAGGGAAGGGAGTTCAAGGAGAGGTAAACCGATTGACCGGGCAAGGACTCGGTCTGACCGGTGGCTGTTCCGTAAAACGCCTTCATTTCTGTGGAGGAGTCGAGATGATGGTTCGATTAGGTTAGGCGGTACCGGTAGCGTTCGAGGCAATGCTGTACCGAATTCAACCAGTGATTCATTACGGACAGACCGGTGGGCATTCCTTAGAAACCCGTCGTTTTTGTGGAGGAATGCGTCCGTACATATGCCAAGGGGAGGAGTCAATAAAGACAGCGAAGGGACTTCGGTTAAATCGAACGGTACAAGTGGCTCAACTAGCGGTTCGGTAAGATTACCGGTTTAGTTGACATTTTTTTAGCCTTTTTTCCCTTATCTTTTCCATTATTTTTTGTTTATGCTTGCGACTGTTGATAAACACAGCCTTTACATTTTCGTTAATTTTTTATTAATACCAAATTTATATATTGTACATATAAAGTCAAATCTGAAAAAGAGATTTGCATTTTAAATTAATGTATAGAAAGAAGAGAACAATAAACAATTGACAGTGGTGAGGTGTGGAATGGTGCAGGTGGGTTTCTTCAATTATATAAAAGTCTTATTCTTCTTCTTTTTCTATCATAAAAAAAGTCGTATTCGTCGACAAAGAATATAGCTCATCTCTAGTTGACAAAAAGGAAGAATATTAGCTATCTGCAATCAAATTAAAAGAATAAAATATAGTGTTTATCATGCTTTGAAAAGGAATATAGCCTTTATTGTTCATTTTTAAATATCTGTTTTCAATGTCTTTAAACATCACTCCACATATTGTGAAATAACTTAAATATATCATAAAACTAAAATTTTCAAAAAAAAACATAATATATATTTTAAATAAATAATTATATAAGCATAGATCATGTTTGACGTATAATATAAATAAAATTTCGGTTCTAGAATGATATTTATACTTTCGTGAAAAATTAATGTTATATATGTATATTATTGACCGTCACTTAGGTATCCAGTCATAACACGGATCTCATCGCCTATGAACTATCATTAGTCAATTTCCATCGAGAAGGTATTATAAATGAAATAGTGAATGTATAATTCTATGTTTCACATGTAATCTATGCGCAACATATGCATATACTATATACATTAGAGATATTCGTTTCATAATCGCAAAAAGCTACGGTTGTATTATGCGGTCAAATATTGTTTGTTTAACCGCCGCATATTTTTTGCGGTCAAACGTTATCATCGACCGCAGAAAAATACAGTAAAAAATTTTAACCGCTACGAAAATGTAGTGTTTGCGATAAAACAATTGCAATAGAACCTGCAGCGACAACATGTGACGATCAAACGAAAAACAATATTACATCGTATAACCATATCGTTTAATCGAATGACTACGTTCTCCGTCAGACAAACAAACAACGTTATTATATTCATTTAAGTGTTATTAAGTGTTGCGGCCGGCAACGCCATTAATTCATTGTTTAGGTGTGTAAACAATTGTCGTTAATAGACGATAGCAAATATACTTTTGAATAAAAACGATTAGTGTTTTACACACTGTCACCCAATTTCTCTAACAGTTCTTATGGTTAATTGGGCCAATGTATATGTTCGTTCACTCAACATTTAGTTCATTTTGAAGCTTTTTTATTCTATTTACATTGTTTTATAAACATAAATATTGTAATACAAAAATTTAGCTTTCACCATCTATTGGGCTTGTATACGTAAGGCCCAATAATGACCGTTCTTCCTTGGGAAGTTGAGAAATGAACAGAAAAGAAACGAACTTCGGAGATTCGATTACTCATGGCGAACGAAGACGACGAATCGTAATTGTCATATATAACATAAAAATTTATATCAGAAGGATGTGACCTCAGAGGAACGTGTTGAAGAAGACGTAGGTTTTGTGGAGGACTAGAGAAAATGCAACAAGAAAGAGACCGAGAAAACTGTGAAGACTGCACTCCTATGCTGCACTGAAACGGGGACGGGCATTAGAAACGGGGACGGGGACGGGTACAGGAAACGGCATATTTAAAATTTGTGGATACGGGGACGGCATAGATACGTTAGAAAATATTTATAAATGAAAAATATAAAAATCTTAAAATAAAAAATTTTAATTAATAACATTGATGTTTAGAGTTTAGAAATTAGGGTTTATTATATATTTATGTTTAGAGTTTAGGAATGAGAGTTTAGGAATTAGGTTTTAGTGTATATTTGTTTTTATATCACAAAAATATTGCAGAAGATATTTATCTAATAAAATAATAATTAAAATATAAAAAAATTGAAAAATTGGCCGTCTCCTTCAAGTACCTGTCTCCGGGACGTTTCCGGGACGGGAGACGGCACCGGAGCGGAGTACCCGTGCTACATAGACTCTCGGCTGTTTTTGCTCGATACTCAATTAAACTCAATGTTGGTAAAAAACCCTAGTTCTTCCAACTGGGGCAGGAGAAAGCTCAAAGATAGGTAAACTCTAATGAGTATTTAACGAGTATAAATACATCACAAAATTAGGTTTTCTGGTAGCATCCACCAAGAAAAATCCCCGGAGAGTTCTAAGAGAGAGAATTCGTGAGGAGAGAGAGAGGAGAGAGAGAAGAGAAAGATTTACAACAGGTTTGGTTGTATTGTAATTTTTCTAAGTCTATTTTCTCTAAAGTTGCTTCATTGTAAAAGAGTTCATCAGATTTATAGTGAAGTTTGTAGGACACAAATCCTATCCGAGAGGTATCTTAAGTGGGAACTCGGTAATCAAATCTTGTATCTTTATTTTTAAGCAATCCAAAACCAACACCAAAAACAATAAAAAAGATCCTAAAATCCTAACACTCAAGCAATAACAATAACAAGAGAATCAGATTGTTAAAAGGCACCAAGAATAACACAGTTTGCTTCTGACCGTATTCCTAAAATTTTATCTTAAAGTTAACTTTATGTGCTTTGTTGGGTGTAATTGGTTTAATCCCTACTAACTCATACGATTATTACTTATTGGTTTGAGCCATATTCAATGATTTTATGGAAACAAAATTTTAGCTATGGGGAAGACAATAACTAGGTAGAAACTCGAAATGGTTAGTTCGAGGATATGGTCTGCAAAATAGTTTTTTGTTAGATTTTGAATTTTGATGTGTTAACTAATATACTCATGAATTAACATGAAATAACAATCACTCAATAATCGGTAAAGAAGAAGAATCATTCGTTTTGAGTTTACAGTGAGTTGTGTCAATTAGGTAATGATAATATTAGTTAGTTTGTAAACAAGAATTAGTTTGGTTTGGTTTGCAGTTGAATGTT
>JAEVFF010000011.1:643443-832818 GCA_018901945.1 Pugionium dolabratum | reverse complement strand
TAACGTATTAATAACAAAAATATAATTTTTACTTGTTAACATCATAACCAATTTTAGATTAAATATATCTGTAATATATTATTTGAGAAATTTTTTAACAAAGTAACTTTACCATGACGTATTAATAACAAAAATATCATGCTGACGTGTTAATACCACAACCGATTTTAGATTAAATATATAAAAGAGTTTAAATTATTACAATAATTACAATACATGACACTGATATTAATTTAGTTAGAGAATAAATATAATTTATTCAACTAACCAAAAAATACTATTACATTTATAAAAACAATAATTTTTATTTATTTCAATTTTTTATACGTTAATTTATAAATAATTTCAAATAAATATAAATAGATTTAATTTACTACCGTAATTCCTAATATATTATTTGAGAAATATTTTTAAAAAATAATCTTATTCGGACGTGTTATTAACATAATTACCATGATGACGTGTCATCACTATAGTAAAAAATAAATATATAAATGAGTTTAACTTATTAGAATAATTATAATTATACTGTTGTTATTAATTTGGTTAGAAAATTAATATATTTTATTAAACTAACAAAAAAAATATTAAATTCGTAAAAAATAATTATTTTTCTTTTCTTAATTTATCTATACAAAAATTAATATTAAAAGTAATTTTAAATAAACATTAAATTATATAAATATTTAATTTATATTTATTAATAAAATATAATTTATAAATATTTTTTCCCACGACCTTCGTATAAATATAGTTTTACTTAATAAACAACCATGTTTCACATTCTCCATTAATGAAAGAAGAAATTCTACTAGCTTTTACATCATTTTCTCTTTCAATTTTAAGAAGCTAAAGCAATCTCTCGAAAGCGATCGAAATCTCTCAAATACTTAGTGGAGTTATATTCTATACTATCGAATAATTCTTCAGAATACGTTCGTTGCATCATCTTTCTCTTGGCTTCTCTTGGAGTCATAATGATATCTTCTTGACCTAGTAACATTTCCACAACCTGTATACATTTTTAAGATACAATATAATTGATCAGACCAGATTCAAAATAATTTTTAGACCAGACTAAACGTTTAGCTAATAACACAACTTTAGGAGAGACAGCTAGATTGATAACGTATAAAGAATTTCAGAACCATAAAAATGATCTAGTAACTTGCTCTATATAAGGAAACGAACTGAAGGATTTCAGAACCGGAACCAAACTTTGGTCTACAAGAATTTGACATCCGGTTCTTTAGTACTTTGAAACATAAACTGGATGGATTTACATTGTATACCTGGCTCATGCGAGGTCGTAGAAGAGAAGACTGCTCGATGCATAAAGAAGCTATGGAAGTTAACCGACTAAGCTCTTCCCGGTTAAACTCATCTCCAAGCGATGGATCCACCAATTTCTTTATCTCTTTCTTCTCTAGCAACGGTTTGGCCTGTGGTCATAAAGAAATAAGGATAAATTACTTGTAGCAGAGTGATAAAAGGAATTTCCAATTAATTGAGTACGAACCGGTCTGGTTCACCTCAAATGTCAAACCGGCATGTACGTATACTCACCCATAAGACAAGACTCTGCTGAGACTCGTCAAGAGCACGATGGCCGGTTATGAGCTCCAAGAGAAGAACTCCATAGGCGAAAACATCGGTCTTCTCGTCCACAATTCCGTGCATGAAGTATTCCGGTGCAAAGTACCTAAAAATACCATTGAGCCACATTGTCCGAATAAAACCTTAAAAACTCTCGTTGAAATGACACTCTCAAATGGTTACCCGAATGTTCCCTCGAATTTGGATACGTTATGGTGCGTCAATTGCTTGGGAAGCCATTTGGCTAACCCAAAATCGCAAATTTGAGGTTGAAAATCATCAGTGAGGAGAATGTTATCGGCTTTGATGTCTCGATGAATGATTCGTTTTTCACAACTCTCATGAAGATACATCAAACCATGTGCTGTTCCTAATGCCACCTTGTAACGTCTGCTCCAAGTTAGCTTGTCTTTTGATGGTCCTGCCCAAATATGAAACCGAGGATTTTCTAGCCGGTTTTGTTTGGAAAGTCTTTTGATTAATTAATTTTAGGGAGGTGGACAAGTATAAACCATGGAGGAGACAGCCAAGGCTTCCAAGAGGAGATAGCCGGAAAACGAGATGCATTCCACCATCGATGCAACAACCGATGAATTTGGCAGTGTTGGGATGATCAATATGAGCTATTATCCCAAGTTCCGACAAAAACTCAGATGTTTGTTCGTCTGCTGTGCCTTTCGTGAGGCGTTTCACAGCGATTAATTTTCCTCCCGGTAGAATTCCTTGGTATACCTCTGCGTAACCGCCTCTTCCAATTATGTTTTCTGCAAACGTTTAGCAGCGGCAGAAGCACCCCAAAAGTCCCTTTGTTTAAAAAATAGAAGATGACCAGAGAGTATTGTCATGAATATAACTTAAAAACCTTTACCGGGATTAAAATTGTCGGTTGCGATTTCGAGATCAGTGATTGAGAAATTATGGAGAGATGATTGGTAATTGTAGATATCGTGAAGGATCAGACTATTGATGTGTGGATCTGCGCTTTTGTTGCGTTTAGAGAACGATGTAGCGCCACTTAATGGAGGAAAGGAAGAGAGACGTTTTATAGATTTACGTTTCCATAGCTTAAAGAACTTTCCCCAATTGGAAGACGCTCTGTGATTCTTGAATTTTGCGTTTTCGTTACCTTCTCTGTTTAACGGAGGATCGTCGGATGAAGAGATTGAACATCGGGATAAACAAGATTCTAGGGTTCCTCTAGGTGATTTAGGGTTTTGCTTCTCTTTCTCTACCTCTACGAATCTTAGATCTGTGAGAACAAGAGAGAAAAACTGGGTTTCTTGATGTACAAGGAATGATCAAGCAAACAAAGAAACCCGTGGAAAACAGAGAAGCTAATTAAATGTTACCGTGTGCTGAAGCAGAACTCATGAGCAAAGCATTGGTTCTCTTCTGTTTTGTCGTATAATTAAGGTTGTCTGAATCTTCTTCAGTGATGTGACTTGAAACTTTAGAGTTGTACCTGCGTCGAACAAACAAAAAATACCGTTACAATGTAAATTTTCCGGGAATGTCAGAGAAAATTTATGAAAGAACTTTGATGAGATAATTACATGGGAAGAGCACAACACAAGGGAGACGAAGCTTCATTGCTTTGTTCTACTGCCATGAAAGAGTTCTTTTGTCTTGGAAACTCGTAAAGTTTCTTATAAACCTAAAGAAACGAAAGACAAAGCAACAGACAAGAAATAGAAAGAAATTTTGAACTTGGTGTTCGTCTCGAGGCAAGAAAAGGTTTTGACTTTGTGTTAAATTTTGATTACTAATTTAATTGTTTTCATTGACCAGTGACATATCTATTAGTTTTTGATTTGTTAAGTTAATAATTAGACTCTATTTTGACGAAATCCCTATATTAGGGATATGCTTTCGATTACTCTCTTTGAATTCAATGGACCTCTTAGCTTCATTTATTGCAGAAAGGGTCCGAATAAATCGCTTCTTTATCCAAAATTGTATCCTAATTTAGAGTAATCTCCGTATATCTGCAGGAATTCTGCCTTAGAACCTGCATTGTCTTTATTGCTTTGCATCCAAATATTATTTGTTTTTTGGTCAAAAATGTATACATTTTTAAGATCATCGAATCGGTGCGTTGTTATCGTATATATAAACTGTTAAATTTTCATATGAAACTGATAAATTTTCGTATAAAACTGCTAAATTTTCGTATGAAACTGTTAGATTATTGGATCGGTGGTTTGTTATTCAATGATAAAAAAAATATTAATTTTTAAAATTGTTCAATCAAGTTCTAAACCATCATTTTTTGTAGATTCTCTATAGTTTTCTTAATAACATTTATTTAATTATATTTTCATTTGATTTCTGCTTCAAAAATAATCAACGTAATTTTATTTTGATAAACTAAATATGTAGATTTTAATTTTTCAGTTCAATTCTATACTTCATACAATCATTTATGGTTAACACTTATCGAAAATTTAAACTAATGGTAATTTAATAAATAATTTGTTCGAAGTTTACAATTCATTACGAAAACACACAGAAAACTTTAAAAAATTATATACTGTAAAACAATAATATAAACCACACTCTTTTTAAAAAAAACATATGAATTATTCTATAACTCCAATGAGATTGAATTTTTAGACTCATTCTTTGATTATTTCCGAAACTAAAGTTGTAAAACATATGGATCTAATAAATTTTCGAGTTTTTATCTGATAATTAGAAATTATAATTTATCCAAATGAAAATGACAATCACAACTTAGATCTTGCAGTGTGGAAAATAAATAATATATATAATGTGTCAGGAAAACAAAGTTTCGCATCGGATCAAATCATTGACTCATTAACACGTCACTATGCATGTTTTTTATTTAAACCATGGAAATAAAACAAACCATGCATATTACCAACCTACTCACACAAATGCATGAATGTAGTATATATGTACATATAGTAATTGTTGGATATTTTGATACTTTCTATCAATTTATAAAAATATATAAAACTGTTGAGAATTCCCAATAAGAACCATAATACTATATAGGAAACAATTTTGAAATCTATAATATATTAATTGAGAATTATTTTAACAAAATAATCTTATTTTGACGTGTGATTTACAAGTGTGTCAGTGTCACACTATTAGAGCATTTTAAAATAAATATTACTTTAAGACATAATTTACTAGATTATTTACGAAAATTGCTATTATACAGTATATTATATGTAAATCTCTAATATTTCGACATACAATATATTTTGTCATAAAATGTAAATAATATAAAATAAAATATAAATTTTGAAAAATTAGACAAACAAAATATAAAACAAAATTTTAGTTTAATTGAATATCTATTATATGTATAATTTTATCTAAAATAAATACATTTTAAATCTATTTGTATAATCCGATTTTATTATGTATTTCATTTTCGTAATCAATATTAAAAAAAATTTTAAAATTTTATTTTAAATATGAGACAAATTATATATATATAAATTAAATTAACAAAATAAATAATTAATTATTATATGTGAATAGTTTTTCCACGTGGGTCAAAATCTAATTTTATAGCATAACAGAAAAAGATATAAAACTAAAAAGCATATACTTTGGTTATTAAATGACGGCCGGCCCTAAGCCAGCCAAACTAGTTATTGTTTATATTCCACGAGTGTGTATATTTACACTTATATATTGGTATATATATGATCAACAAATTCAGAAGAAAATAGATTTTTAGATCTAAAACACGTTCGACGACGCCTTCTCATATCCTCCGGTGAGTGTTAAGGAGAAAATGGAGACAAGAAAAGACGACATGGAGAAAACGAACGGCAAATCGGAACCATTGCTTGTACAGGAGATTAGACCCAACGTCTCAGAAGAAGCGTCGTGGATGGTTTGTCTAAGCACATTCATCGCCGTTTGTGGCTCCTACGAGTTTGGCACCTGCGTAAGATTAATCAGTTTGGATTAAAATTATATATGGATTAAAATTACTCAGAAAATCTCTTATGTTTGTTGTTTTGTTATAATTATAGGTGGGGTATTCAGCTCCGACTCAGTTTGGGATTATGAAAGAGCTGAATTTGTCATATTCACAGGTTCAAAACTCATTTCATTAAGTTTATGGTAGTGAGAAATCAAGTGTTTTACATTTAGAGATGGTTAATTTACGACATGTTTTTCTCTTTTTAGTTTTCAGTTTTTGGATCGATATTGAATGTGGGAGCAGTGCTCGGCGCCATAACATCTGGAAAGATCTCCGATTTCATTGGTCGTAAAGGGGTAAACCATATATATAGCTTAAAGAATTCATCTCAATATGTACACAAGGGTTAAATTTATTAGAATACATTTTTCTCAATATTGTAACGATAAAAAACAATAATTAACTTTTTGGTAACATGATGGACATGTGTTGGGACAGGCTATGAGGTTGTCTTCTGTGATATCTGCAATCGGGTGGCTAATTATTTACTTCGCCAAGGTTTTTCTATGTGTTGAATTTTTGTTTGTTATATTATAATGATGAGTTGTACTTAATGTTAAAATTTAACGATTTAATATCGTCAATGGTTATTAGAGTGACGTACCTTTGGATATTGGAAGATTTCTCACGGGTTATGGTTGCGGTAACCTTTCCTATGTGGTATGTTAGTTTTTCACATGCTTTTTTCTCTCCCTTTTGATTAGATACAAATTTTAAAAGTCATATTGTTATTACAAATTCACATCTGCATTGATGTTGTTTAGGTTCCTGTTTTTATTGCCGAAATTAGTCCGAGAAAATTACGAGGAGCGTTAGGGACACTTAACCAGGTAATGTATTTTGATTATTTTCGAATGAAAATATTTCAGGTTTCATTGTTTGCCAAAAAATATTTATTAGGTTTACTTTCAACAATTTCGTTATTTCTGCAGCTCTTTATCGTAATTGGATTGGCTTCGATGTTTCTCATAGGCGCTGTTGTGAACTGGAGAATTCTTGCACTTACCGGTAAATGTGTTTATGCACTAGCTAAACCAAACATTCGATATTGGTTTAGAAAGTGTACCAAAGATGTATTGAATATTTAACCAATTTCAGGAGTTACACCGTGTGTGGTTCTGTTCTGTGGGACTTGGTTAATTCCCGAATCACCCAGATGGCTGGTACATCACTGATTGAAAATTCTATTTCCAGTTCGGTTTCCGGTTTAGAATTTATGATTGAAACTAACCGATGCAAGCTGGATGCGTTTGACGTTTTTAAAGGAAATGGTTGGTCGCCACCGCGATTTTGAAATCGCGTTGCAGAGACTAAGGGGTTCTCACGCCGATATCACAAAAGAAGCCGAGGAAATTAAGGTACATTTTAACCAGCAAAACGAATTAGAAAACCGGATCTGGTTTTTGACATTGGACTGCGGTTAACAGGAGTACTTAGCCACTCTTGCTCACCTCCCAAAGGCCACACCCTGGGATCTAATTAAAAGAAGGAATATTCGATGTGTTATTGTAAGATTCTCAAATCCATTCAACCGATGATGATTTAATTTCCCGGTTCGATTTGGGTTAATCTTATTGTTGTATTGAATCAGATCGGAGTTGGCTTGATGTTTTTCCAACAATTCGTTGGAATAAATGGGGTTATCTTCTACGCACAACAAATTTTCGTATCAGCAGGTAATAATTCAAAACCGGATAATGCAGAAACCTAATAGCTTCGTTTTCTTCACCATTTATCGGTTTTTTGGTGCCGGTTATGGCGTACCAGGAGCATCTCCAGCTATGGGAAGCATTCTATACTCGATTGAACAAGTCATTCTTACAGCGATCGGCGCAACATTGCTAATTGACCGGCTTGGAAGAAGACCACTTCTTTTGGTATAGTTCTTGTATATATTTCCAATAAACCAAATAATACCGTTTTAGATATTGATTTAGTCTGACCATACCGGTATATTGCAGGCTTCAGCTGGTGGAATGCTGATCGGATGTTTTCTCATCGGAAATTCATTTCTTTTAAAGGTAAATTCTTTTTTTAAACGTTAAAGAGCATATATATTGCTGAGAAATCGGACGTATAGATAAACCGGTTTTGATGTAATTAACCAGGCGCATGGTTTAGCACCTGATGTCATTCCGGCCCTCGCTGTCAGTGGTGTCTTGGTAAGCATTTATGAACCTTTAAGCTTTGGTTTAGTCCGGTTTTCATCTAGATTGAACAAGAAATCTAATTTTTCAGGTCTATGTCGGTTCATTCTCGATTGGAATGGGTGCAATACCCTGGGTTATAATGTCTGAGGTAATTTAAAAAAGATAGAGAATGTTGAGTTTACTTCCGTCATCTACATGAATTTATGCGAATAAACCTATTTCCACCTGTATATTTTTGTTCTTTTCTAAGTTACATAAACTGTGTTTTTCTTCCGTAAACTACATAAACTTAATAAATTATTCTAATTACAGAAATTTCGTTAATGTTTACACGTTAAATAGCTACTAAATCTGGTTATAATTCGAAAATCTAGTTTTATTATCAAAATAAACTCAAATTAAAACAAGATTTTCGAATTAAAACAAGATTTAGTAGCTATTTAACGCATAAACATTAATAGAATTTCTGCAATTAGAAAAATTTATGAAATTTGTATAATTTATGAAAGAAAAATACAGTTTATGTAGTTAAAGAAAGACCCAAAAAATACGGGTGGAAATAGGTTTAGTCGTATAAGTTTGTGTAGTTGACGAAAATAAACCCTAGAATATTCATACTTCATTTTTAGAAAGTGTTTATCCTAAATTATTCGTTTCCATATTTGTTTTAAAAACAAAAATTGCCTTTCTCCATCCAGATATTTCCAATAAATTTAAAAGGAACTGCTGGAGGACTTGTCACAGTTGTAAATTGGCTAAGTTCATGGCTAGTCTCCTTCACGTTCAACTTTCTTATGATTTGGAGCCCTCATGGTATTATATATTTTTAAACAAATGAAATTTGTTGTTGTTTTATTATATTCATAACTAGGTCGATTTTGTTTTCAGGTACATTTTATGTGTATGGTGGAATATGTTTATTGGCTATTATCTTCATATTAAAACTTGTTCCTGAAACCAAAGGAAGAACCTTGGAAGAGATTCAAGCAATGATGGTGTAACTTTCCAATATAACACACCTGCATGTTTCTTTATGTAAGTTATTAATATATGCATGCAATTGCATGCTTTTTTCATTGTCAAGACAAAAAAAAAGATTCATCAGGGCTATAGAGAGGATGGAGAGGAAAATGAAATCTATAAGAAAATAGATATAAAGAAGAATTTAAAAATGGAATTGCTCCAATTTCAGACATGGGTTGCGATAACAATAATGTCGACTTACAACACTCTAAACTGATTTTGCAATTTCTATGCTTGGCCACCCACAGTTGTGCCATAATCCTGTTTGTTTGACAAACTAAACATGCTTTCCATTTAATTATTTAGATAATTCAAAAGCTTATAATTAATGGAAATGGAACAATGGACGTATTGAAAAACATCCATAATATATTATTTGATAAATTTTTTAACAAAATAATTTTAATATTACGTGTTAATAACAAAAATGTCATTCTGACGTATCAATACCACAACGAGTTTCAGATTAAATATATAAAAAAGTTTAAGTTAATAAAATAATTACAATACATGTCAGTGTTATTAATTTGGTTATACAATCAATATATTTTATTCAACTAACCAAAAAAATAGTATTATATTTGCAAAAAAATAATTTTTATTTCTTTAAAATTTTAATATGTTAATCTATAAATAATTTCAAATAAATATAAATAGATTTAAGTTATTACCTAATCTCTAATATATTATTTGATAAATAATTTTAAAAAAATTATTTTACTCTCACGTGTTATTAACAGAAATATCATGCTTACATTTTATCATTAAGGTAAATTTTAAATAAATATATAAATAGGTTTAAGTTATTCGAATAATTATAATATATGTCATTGTTATTAATTTGGTTAGAGTATTAATATATTTTATTAAACTAACAAAAAAATACTATTAAATTTATAAAAAATAATTTTTTTTCTTAATTTATATATAAAAAATAATGTTAAAAGTAATTTTAAATAAAAAAATTAAAATTATATAAATATTTAATTTATATTTACTAATAAAATAAATTATATAAATATAATTGTCGATATAAATGTAGTTATCATATATTCGGTTAAAAAAAAAGGGAAAATCGTGTACGAAAAGTCATCGGCGGTTGTGAGGAGAATGCTTATTGCAACACCAATACTGATTCCAAAATCCGGATATACGAGAGAACCGACTCCAACAGTTGGATTGAATTTGGTAGCCGATCTTCCTCCTCAATTTCTGGAAGATGAGATGCAGTCAACAGTAAATACCATTAATGAAACTCCTCACCGAAACAAAACCTCTTCAGAACGCAAATTCCATACCGTGAGCTCCACGAAAAACTTTAATTCGATCCACAGAAATAATCAGAATAACCGACATGCGATGCATAGCAGGAGCGACTCCACATTCGCCACTGCTAGAGACGACTAGATGCTAAGTCGTCGCGAGACGACCACTCTTTGTTTGAAAAGACTGCCGTTCACTTCTTTTGCGCTTCTTGATATCCGTTACAAATCTGCAACCGAAATCCCAAAAACTCTATCGTCGAACGCTCTAGTTATCTCTCCGCCGTTCTCAAGCATTCTAGATCCAAAGAACAATAACACATATATATCATATCTTGGAGCCACAACCACCGATACGTGATGAAGAGCGCTTCTTTCACGTTTCAGCACGATCTCGCACTGCTCACAGAACGTAATCGATGAAATTCAAAGCGGAAAAAAGGAAGAAAACTGTCACTCCGGCGAGGCCTGCCGGGCCAAAAAAACACCGACGGGGAAAAATGGGATGACGGCTAACAACAACTCTAGAAGACAGAACAGAAGAGAGTAACGATTGTTCCTTATTTTTTGACAACGACTGTTCCTAAAAATTAAACATATTTTAATAACTAAAATAGTAGTTGAAAAAAAAGACGTAGAAATTATTAATTAATCAATAAGACATCGAAACTCGTATGTGCTAAGCTTTAGTAAGAAGGTAATGCAGAGCAGTCTTCCAAGAGAGAAATATTAGGTAGAATCGTAGAACCACTTTAGAATCTGGACGAACAAGGGATCGTCGTCAAATAGGATACTCACATTTCCGAATTTCAATAGCAATTTCACAGATTTCGACTGGCCGAAAACGCTACAAAAAAGTTATCCGTTTCATCATCCATGACTCCGGATAACAAACTGCTTCCGAAGCGGATCATCCTTGTACGGCACGGCGAATCGGAAGGGAATCTCGACACGGCGGCATACACAACGACGCCAGATCACAAGATCCAGTTAACGGAAGCCGGTTTGCTGCAGGCGCAGGAAGCTGGAACTCGTCTCCACGCGTTGTTCTCCTCCAATCCGTCTTCACCAGATTGGCGCGTGTACTTCTACGTGTCTCCGTACGATCGGACGCGATCTACGCTCCGGGAGATCGGACGGTCGTTCTCACGTCGACGTGTGATTGGTGTTCGCGAAGAATGTCGGATTCGGGAACAGGATTTTGGGAATTTCCAGGTTAAAGAGCGAATGAGAGCAACGAAAAAGGTGAGAGAGAAATTTGGTCGCTTTTTCTATCGGTTTCCGGAGGGAGAATCAGCCGCCGACGTCTTCGATCGCGTCTCCAGTAAGTTTCGCTTCCCTTCATTCTGGGTTGTCGCCATGGATACATAATATATATGAATGTGATTATGTGTGTTGTTAAGCAGGATTTAGATCATTCTGTCTGATTCTGGCCTGTAAATGTGGCAGAGAGTTGATGAATTTTTGGTTAATGCTTCCGTTAAGAGGAAGTGATTGATTTTTGACCTCAATACTCTATAAATCGAGTGAATTTGTTGCTATTCTTGCTTGATTTCAGGCTCTAATCACAGCTTGAGAGATACATTCATTGTGACAAAGTCTCTGATCCTTCTATTAAAATTTTTAGCTGATCCTGCAAATCTGTGGTCTTGGATAGATAGAAAGATTTGTGTTTCACGAAAGAGAAGAAAGCCAGCTTTGAAATTTTTCCCTTTTCATCACTCTGTTTTCGAGGTCTCACAAAAATGGAGACCTACCAGAATCTATCTAGTTGTCATTTTGTCTTTTCTTTGTTTTGTTTTTCTTTCCATCAATCTTTGTGTGAATGAACACAAGTTGTTAATGCTAATGAATTGGTCTTCTGCCTGCTGTTTTACAGGTTTTCTGGAGTCTCTATGGAGAGACATCGACATGAACAGATTGCACATCAACCCGTCTCATGAGCTAAACTTTGTGATTGTCTCCCACGGCTTAACATCACGTGTGTTTCTGATGAAATGGTTCAAGTGGACTGTAGAACAATTTGAGAGACTAAACAATCCCAGGAACAGTGAGATCAGAGTTATGGAATTAGGACAAGGCGGTGATTACAGTTTGGCGATTCATCACACAGAGGAAGAGTTAGAGAAATGGGGATTATCACCAGAGATGATTGCAGATCAGAAATGGCGGGTGAACGCACATAAAGGCGAATGGAAAGAAGATTGTAAGTGGTATTTTGGTGATTTTTTCGATCATTTGACAGATTCAGATAAAGAATGTGAGACTGTGACCATTAAAGAAGAAGAAGAAGAACTAGTAGTACAAAAAGTAAACGTTCTTACATATTCACAAGATAATAATGGGAAGGAGCTGTGCAATGGACAAAGCTGCTAATAATGGAGAAAGAAACATTTAAAAGAATTGAGAAAATTTGGTTTTGAAGATTTGTACCATTTAGTGATGAAGGTTTATTGGTTCTTTTAGTTTGTGGCTTTTGGTTTGTAAAAAAAGTATTGTAAAAACCTGTGTGGTCACATAGATACACGTCGTTTTAAGATTGTACGCAACATGTGCTGTCATTTCTTATTAGGACTGTTCGTTTCGTAGCCGCAGGAACCTGCGGCTGTGTCATGCGGTCAAACGTTGTTCGTTTGACCGCCGCAGGTTCCTTCGGTCAAACGCTGCGGTCGACCACAGAAAGTTGTGATCAAAAATTTTAATCACTGCGAAATTATAGCGTTTGCGATCAAACAATTGCGATACAACCTACGGTGACAACCTGCGGCGATCAAACGAACAACAATATTGCAGCGTCTAACCGCAGCGTCTGACCGCAGGTCGCTGTCGTAGACGCTGCGGCAGACAAACGAACAGCGCTATTATAAACGTCAAGTGGTTTGTGCGGTCATTTCTTATTATAATAAACGGCAAGTGGTTTATGCGTCGCAATAAAAAAAACTGTGGGTAGTTAAGTTTGTGGAATGGTGATAAGAAGTACGTGCTGTTTTACGTTTTGGGAAGTCTTGGAGATTGAGTCAAATGTATAATTAAAATCAAAGTCAGCGTTTCTTGTTTTGACCCAACGTTATAACAATGACCATAAATAAAAGCCGCCACCACGTATCTCGCGTTTGATTCTTTTTCTTTTATATTCTTTTTACACCACTTTCTTTTATATGCTGACCATCATATTTTTTGAATTCTGTGATTGCAATCATAATCTTAGTAAAAATATCAGAAAGACGAAAAAATGTCCAGACAGTGGAGACGAATATAGATCTTTTTTCTGTTAACCAACCAAATTTTTACCATTCCATTAATCTCGATCGTTAGGATGAATGTAACCATTAATTGATGCATTAAATAGTTTGATTTTGTCATTTTGTTTGTTTAGAGTTTAAGGCATCCACCACGCATTCGTGAAGTGGAATCAAAGACTCAAAATTTTCGGTTAAATTATATTTTCAATATTTTGTTGTGGCTGCCACAGGTAATAAAAACAAACTAGATTTTGACGCAAGTCTTGGGTGGAGAAAAATATTTATAAATAATAATTAATTATTTATTTTGTTAATTTAAATTAGATATATATATATATATAATTTATCTTATATTTAAAATAATTTTTTAAATTTTTTAATATTGATTACGAAAATGAAATAAATAATAAAATCAGATTATACAAATAGATTTAAATTGTATCTATTTTTGATAAAAGTATACATATGATAAATATTCAATTAAACTAAACTTTTGTTTTATATTTTGTTTGACTAATTTTTCAAAATTTATATTTTGTTTTATATTCTATTTACATTTTATGATAGAATACTTTGTATGTCGAAATATTAGGGATTTACATATAATATACTGTATAATGATAATTTTTGTAAATACTCTAATAAATTATGTCTTAAATAATATTTTTCTTAAATGCTCTAATAGTGTGACACATCAGCATGATACACTTATAAATCACACGTCAACATAATATTACTTTGTTAAAATGATTTTCAATTAATATAAATATAGATAATATGGTGTGTTTATGCATCACCTTTGTGTATTTCTTTCGATTAAAATATCTAATAAAACAAATTAGACAAAACAGAGTATATATATTATGTCTCGTTTTTTTATTACAAATTTATGTGTTAATAAATCTAAATGGAAAGATAGTTTGTAAAGAAACATCCATATAATTTATGAACATGAGTTTTCAATTTGATATATGTAAAAGAGATTCTGGATATATAATAGTTCAAATTTTATAGAAAGATGTCCCAAATGTTATCCAAACATATGATTTTTTAGATAATGATTTAAATTTTTTGATAATATGCAAAATTATAATGAATAAAATCGGGAAATAGCAGACTTGCAGCTCTAAATGAACAATGGGGATAATAATAAAAATTAGGGTTTACTTCCGTCGAATACACGAATTTATATGAATAAATTTATTTTTATCCATATTTTTTGAGTCTTTTATAAGTTACATAAACTGTATTTTTTTCTGTAAACTACATAAACTTCATAAATTATTTTGATTACAGAAATTTCGTTAATAGCTATTTAACGCATAAACATTAATAAAATTTTTGCAATTAGAAGAATTATGAAATTTGTGTAATTTATGAAAGAAAAAATATAGTTTATGTATTTAAAGAAAGATCCAAAAAGTACGAGTAAAAATAAATTTATTCGCATGAATTTGTGTATTTGACGGAAGTAAATCCTAAAAATTTTGTTAGAGATGTTTCATGAAAAATAACGCCAAATTAATTAAGAGACCAAACAAGAGAGAAAGGGAAAATGTTCCAACGTAAAAACGGCACGATGTTAAAATGAAAAATAACCTTTATACATTTGAGGAACCTTCCTCTGGCCACGTGGAACTTAGGACTGACCACATTGCTCACGTCACTGCTATTAATTGGCTTCTTCTCTCCTTTTAAATCTCGTACGCTATAAATTCATTTTCTTCTTTATTTCTCCAAGGCAAAACACACAGACATTCATACCAATCAGGGTTTTAAAAAATATGATAAACTCTGATCATACGCATCCGCATATGGTTTTTTCCGGCGTTCTGCCGACTCTTTTCTTGTTTATTTTATCATTGGCGGATCTAGCGGCGTGTCAAGCACAGCCCGGTCCTAGAACTGAGCCGTATAATTATGGCAAGTTAAGTCCAGCCATGGCGGTGATAGTCATGATTCTGATTGTCGCTCTCTTCTTCATGGGCTTCTTCTCCATCTACTTCCGTCACTGCTCCGGCGTTCCAGATGCCGGCGTTTCTCCAGCTGGCGGAGCTAGGTCCAGAGGAATCAACGCGACGGCGCGTGGGCTCGATTCTTCGGTAGTTGAGACGTTTCCGACGTTTGTGTACTCGGAGGTGAAGACTCAGAAGCTTGGCAAAGGAGAACTGGAGTGCGCTATTTGCCTCAACGAATTTGAAGACGACGAAACGCTGCGTTTGCTTCCTAAGTGCGATCACGTTTTTCACCCTCACTGCATCGACGCGTGGCTTGAGGCTCATGTGACTTGCCCCGTTTGCAGAGCGAATCTCGCCGAACAAGTAGCTGAAGGAGAATCGGTAGAACCGGATCGTGAGTTGCAGCAGGTAGTGGTGATTCCAGAACCGGAGGTTGCTGCTCCGGTACCCGAACATTTGGCGACGACTGAAATCGATTCAAGCAGATTACCTGGAGTACCCGTGGATCTTAAAAAAGTCAAGTTCACCAGATCGCATACAACGGGACATTCGGTGGTTCAACCGGGAGAATGTACCGAGCGGTTTACTCTCCGGTTACCGGAAGATGTGAGGAAGAGGGTAATGGCGGATTGGAAACTGAACCGGTCGAATAGTCTTCTGGTTCTCCCTAGGGAAGGGAGTTCAAGGAGAGGTAAACCAATTGACCGGGCAAGGACTCGGTCTGACCGGTGGCTGTTCCGTAAAACGCCTTCGTTTCTCTGGAGAAGTCGAGATGATGGTTCGATTAGGTTAGGCGGTACAGGTAGCGTTCGAGGCAATGCTGTACCGAATTCAACCAGTGATTCATTACGGACAGACCGGTGGGCATTCCTTAGAAACCCGTCGTTTTTGTGGAGGAATGCGTCCGTACATATGCCAAGGGGAGGAGTCAATAAAGACAGCGAAGGGACTTCGGTTAAATCGAACGGTACAAGTGGCTCAACTAGCGGTTCGGTAAGATTACCGGTTTAATTGACGTTTTTTAGCCGTGACCACTTTTTCCCCTTATTTTTTGTTAATGCTTGCGACTGTTGATAAACAGCCTTTACATTTTCCTTAATTTTTTATTAATACTAAATTTATATATTGTACATATAAAGTCAAATCTGAAAAAGAGATTTGCATTTTAAATTAATGTATAGAAAGAAGAGAACAATAAACAATTGACAGTGGTGAGGTGTGGAATGGTGCAGGTGGGTTTCTTCAATTATAAATAAGTCTTATTCTTCTTCTTTTTCTCTCATAAAAAAGTCGTATTCGTCGACAAAGAATATAGCTCATCTCTAGTTGACAAAAAGGAAGAATATTAGCTATCTGCAATCAAATTAAAAGAATAAAATATAGTGTTTATCATGCTTTGAAAATGAATATAGCCTTTATTGTTCATTTCTAAATATCTGTTTTCAATGTCTTTCAAGATCACTCCACATATTGTGAAATAACTTAAATATATAATAAAACTAAAATTTTCAAAAAAACATAATATATATTTTAAATAAATAATTATATAAGCATAGATCATGTCTGAGGTATAATATAAATAAATAAATATATAGATGATTGTAGAGCGATTTGCAATAATTTTCGGTTCTAGAATGATATTTAAAATAAGAGTAATACCCTAAAATAGCACTATTTTAAGTTTATCTTCCAAATTTAGCACAATAAAACTAAAATTTCCAAAATAGCATAAATTATTATGTAAAAATAATTATTTACCTTAAATAAAATATATATAAAATTAAAACATAATGTTTGGGTTCACTTTTTCCAATTTAGAGTTTAATTTTTTCATTAGGAATAAGTTTTCAATTATTTTGGTATTAAATTTGTGCTATTTTAAAAAATTTAAATTACTAGTACTATATTTAGAACAAAAAGTTGAAATGGTGCTATTTTAGTCAATTGCCTTAAAATAATGATATTTATATATGTATATTATTGACCCTCACATAGGTCTCCAGTCATAACACGGATCTCATCGCCTATGAACTATCATTAGTCAATTTCCATCGAGAAGGTATTATAAATGAATTAGTGAATGTATAATTCAATGTTTCACATGTAATCTATGCGCAACATATGCATATACTATATACATTAGAGATATTCGTTTCGTAATCGCAAAAAGCTACGGTTGTATTATGCGGTCAAATATTGTTCGTTTAATCGCTGTATGTTTTTTACGGTCAAACGTTACGATCGACCGCAGAAAAATACAGTAAAAATTTTTAACCGCTACGAAAGTGTAGTGTTTGCGATAAAACAATTGCGATAGAACCTGCAACGACAACATGTGACGATCAAACGAAAAACAATATTGTATCGTACAACCGTATTGTTTAATCAAATGACTACGTTATGTCTCAGACAAACAAACAGCGTTATTATATTCATTTCAGTGTTGCTGCCGGCAACGCCATTAATTCATTGTTTAGGTGTGTAAACAATTGTTGTTCATAGACGATAGCAAACATACTTGTAATTAAAAACGATTAGTGTTTTACACACTGTCACCCAATTTCTCTAACAGTTCTTATGGTTAATTGGGTCAAAGTATAAGTTCGTCCACTCAACATTTAGTTCATTTTGAAGCTTTTTTATTCTATTTACATTGTTTTATAACTATAAATATTGTAATACAAAAATTTAGCTTTCACCATCTATTGGGCTTGTACATGTAAGGCCCAATAATGACCGTTCTTCCTTGGGAAGTTGAGAAATGAGCAGAAAAGAAACGAACTTCGGAGATTCGATTACTCATGGCGAACGAAGACGACGAATCGTAATTGTCATTTTAACATAAAAATTTATGTCAGAAGGATGTGATCTCAGAGGAACGTGTTGAAGAAGACGTAGGTTTTGTGGAGGACTAGAGAAAATGCAACAAGAAAGAGACCGAGAAAACTGTGAAGACTGCACTCTCGGCTGTTTTTGCTCGATACACAGTTAAACTCAGGCAATAAGTAAGAGAACCAAAGTCATATGGAGAAGATACAACGGTTGAGTCAGATTGTTGAAAGGCACCAAGATTGACACAGTTTGCTTCCGACCGTATTCCTAAAATTGTATCTTAAGGTTAACTTTATGTGCTTTGTTGGGTGTAATTGGTTTTATCCCTATTAATTTCAAACGATTATTGCTTATTGGTTTGAGCCATATTCAATGATTTTATGGAAAACAAAGAAAATTTTAGCTACGGGGAAGACAAGAACTAGGTAGAAACTCGAAATGGTTAGTTCGAAGATATGGTCTGCAACATAGATTTTTGTTAGATTTTGAATTTTGATGTGTTAACTAATATAATCATGAATTAACATGAAATAACAATCACTCCATAATCGGTAAAGAAGAAGAATCATTCGTTTTGAGTTTACAGTGAGTTGTGTCAATTAGGTAATGATGATTTGAGTTAAACAAGAATTAGTTTGGTTTGGTTTGGTTTGTAGTTGAATGTTTAATGCAATTTGACCGTTTAGCAGCCTTTTGCAAAATGATAATTTGTTGACGTGTTTGAAATGCTTTAGTCAATGTCTTGTCCAACATAGACACGAACATTTGAACTTCGTGCACCACTCTTTGTACTTTCTTTTCTTATTTGAAAAAAAAAAAACTCTTTGTAAATGGCTCTTAATTGCAATGGACCAAAAAGGTAAAGTTGGAAACGGGTAAAAGAAAAGTGCAGAATACCTTTACTATTAAACTGGAAAATGCAATTAGTCAAAATAGGTTTTAGATAATCTTCTGTTTATGTCAGTATTGTCATGATATATTCAACTAATTTATATTTGGTAGCTCCACAAATTTAAACTTGAGTTTGACTTTACATTATGATATATATTTTTAAGTACACGTTTCTATTCTTTTTGTTAACAATGGAAGAAACACCATTTGTATAAAAGAAGATTAAAAAAATCTAAAAGTTTGTAAATTATACAAATTATATGTTTTAACATGATTATTGGTAATAACTTTTGGATAATCCATTAGTTTATATTCGAACAAAGTAAACAACTATTTTTAAAATAGTTGATATGCATCTTTTCAAACCTAGAAGAAATTGAAATTCGAAATAACAATGGTCAAGATATAACAATATTTAGTATCGTTATTTACTCTTCCAATCAATTCACAAAATCACTTATTTTGTACTATATTAACTTTAAAAATAATTTTTGAAAAAATCATTTAAAATATTCAAATTACATTTTGCGTTTTAATTTAGTATTTTTTATCATTAGTTAACATAATATTTATACAGAAATTTAAATAAATATCACAATAACTAGTATAGTACATAATCTTTAAAAAAGTGTTTATATTATATATCCTAATTAATTTATAATCTACACACGCATGACCGGCTTTGAGTTTAACAAATCCGCAAATAAAAAACAAAAAAAAATACTATTTTACATTATTTAATCATAATATTTTCAAAATGAGTATTGATTATTTTATAAAAATATAAAGGACCGTAAACACGAACTTGTCCCGATTGGTTACAGTACACACGACATAAATTACCAAGCACATAATCTGAAAAAGAAGTAAAAATTAAACTTTATTGCAAATGAATATTAACTAAAAACGTTGTGATCAGGCGAAAAGATTGTCGGTGGTTTAGTATAGTCGATATCATATATAAATAAATTAACAATTTTGAACACAAAACAAACACTGTCTTAATAAAACCAAACAATATCTTAACATGAATGTGCATAAATTTTATATTTGAACTATCTTACATATTCATGAATGTGTTTATATGTAAAGCAAATCAAAGTTACTGAAGATGTTGGAACATGAGGGAGACAAAAGTGAAAGTCTATAATGAATGATATTAAAATCAAACAGAAGACTATATAAAAATAGTTAACAGTCTATACAAGAATGTGTGTGTGTATGTAAACAATGTATGTGCAGTTTTTAGAATCTGACTTCCTTCTTTTGTCGGACGAAAGCAGCTGTTTCATTCTGCTTCATGTCTCTTTGCAAACCCAATAAAGTATTTTTCATCTTCTTTTCTTGATCCTTGTAATTTGCTCTCTATACTCTTCTTTTCGATTTTTCTCCTTCTACTATTCTTTTCTTATGGATTTCACCCTGTAAAATAGAAAAACTTCCAAACCCCCATGAGTCTAAAACCGTAGGACAAAAAGGCTTAAAAAGACATTAGAATCATGTTTGTTTGGCAGTCGCAGGAACCTCTGACTGCGGTTACAGTAGATTTTTGTTCGTTTAACTACCGTAAATATATGCGGCAAATGCAGCGGTCAGACGCTGCATCATGCGTCGCAATTTTTTCGACCGCTGATTAAAACAGCGGTGCGACAAAAAATATGTGATCAACTACAACCGCAACCGCCGACGACAGATAAACGAACAACATTTGCAATAGCTGCAGTGTTGACCACAGATACAACCGCAATCGCCGACGGCAGACAAACAATCAACATTTATCACAGCCGAAACTGCAATGTTGATCGGAATCATAGCCAGAGTCGCATGCGGCGACCAAACGAACAACACTAATATAACTAAACTGTATTGGAGAATTTCACTTTCCTCACCAAACTTTCATGCTATTTGCTCGTTACCAACCAATTTTATGTCTTTTAACTTTGTTTGGTGATAATATAGGATATAAATCGCACTATATTTAACTATTTATTACTTAGAAAGTTGTGTGTGAATTATATTAATAATAATGTCAATATTTTCAATAGAAAACAGAAATTATGAAAAACAAAAAGAAGAAGAACCACAAAAATCACCATCTTATCATCAACAAGATATTTAGTGATTTGTCATTTATGTGAATGTAAGGGTAGGTGTCCTTGCAAGGGTATATATGTCTATTTACAGACATACATATTTAAAAGTTGATTGCAATTGTACCTAACCCAACAATTCAAAGCTCTCTTTAATAATAATATATAATAAAACACGTTAATATATACTATAGATATGTCATAATTTATATTACTTAAAAGTTTCTGACCCAATTTTGGATATGAACATCTTTACTTACACCACATTTTTCTATTTATTGTTAATTTTCTATTAAAAGATTCATTGTCAACAGATACACTGTTTTATCATACTGATTAACTTCACAACATTGGCCAAATTTGTAAATTAAATTACTCAGATTCTTTGCTATTGTTTTTTCATCACTATTAGTATTATTCGTTTGTCTGCCGCAGCAATATGCGGTCAGACAGTGCAGTTAAACGCTGCAATATTATTGTTCATTTGATCATTATATATTGTCGTCGCATATTTTATCTGCAATTATTTGATCGCAAATGATACAATTCCACAGCGGTTAAAATTTTTTATCGTAATTTTTTGCAGTCAATCGCACCGTTTAAGCACAAAAATCTACGATGATCAAACGAACAACGTTTGACCGTATAACACAACCGCAATTTTATGCGGTTACAAAATGAACATTTCTATTATATAAATATCTTTAGTCGTTATCAATACAAATAATTGATATTTCTTTCTTATATGGTGTAGAGTAACCAATAAGAGGACGACAAATAAACAATAAACAAAAGCTATTTACCAGTATAGTAATATTTTATATTTATTATTCAGTTTTTTTTAATGAATGTAAGGCTAATTTGTTCGATAGTTGGATTGCGAAATTTACTTTTGTGATATATTTTCAAAAAAACAAGTCAAAGTTGTTGACAAATTTGTGTTTTCATAATTTGTTTTGAGATTTGAACAACTAACAAAATACGTCAACATGCCCACACGTATCTTCCCAACTCGTCTAAACACACAAACCTAACACATTTATACATTTAGCTCTTGTCTTTCTTCTTTTTGTTGGTTACTTTACAAATCCCTATTTTCATGGGAATATTATCATATTATGTCAATACACATTTTTATTATGAATTGTATGCATGTTGTTATGGTCGGTTAATCTATACTATTCCGCTGAAATTGATTAATGGTAATCCCTAATATATTATTTAATAAATTTTTTAACAAAATAATTTTACCATGACGTGTTAATAACAAAAATGACATGTTGACGTGTCAACACCACAACGAGTTTCAGCTTAAATATATAAAAGGGTTTAAGTTACTAGAATAATTACAATACATGTCATTGATATTAATTTGGTTAGAGAATCAATATATTTTATTTAACTAACCAAAAATAATATTACATTTGCAAAAACAATAAATTTTATTTTTTTAAAATTTTAAATATATTAATTTATAAATAATTTCAAATAAATATAAATAGATTTAAGTTATTACATAATGCCTAATATATTATTTGAGAAAAAATTAAGAAAATAATATTAATCTCACGTGTTATTAACAGAAATACTATGTTTACATTTCATCATTACAGTAAATTTCAAATAAATATATAAATAGGGTTAACTTATTCGAATAATTACTCATTGCTAGTAATTTGGTTAGACTATTAATATATTTTATCTAACTAACAAAAAAATACTATTAAATTCATAAAAAATAATTATTTTTTTCTTTCTTAATTTATATATACAATGAATAATTTTAAAAGTAATCTTAAATAAAAATTAAAATTATATAAATATTTAATTTATATTTACTATTAAAATATAATTTACGAATATTTTTTTTCCACGCATGGCGTGGGTATAAATCTAGTATATTTATTATTTAGATATAAAATTCACATAAACTTTATAGGTCACCATCTCTTAGTTGGTGCCAACTGGTTTTAGTTAGTATGGAAAACCCAACTTTCTTCTAAATTGTTATGAAAACATTCTTGATTTTTTGCATTCTAAGGTTTATATGTTAGTCTTAAAAGTTTTAGAATTCAATATAAAAATATAGATATTTCTATAACAAATATTTTAGATTATCGTTTCCAAAATAATTTATTTTTATGTTGAAGTGTTGAATTCAGTCGAGTACAAATGAGCAATTTTGAAAATTAAATACCATAGTTATAATTCATAGTTTATATAAATGTTTACATTATAAATTATAATTTTCTGATTTTTCTCATTATTAACAAAATACAAGATTTTTCTTAAAAATATCACAAGTTGAATACAAAAACAAACAAACTATAACTTAGAATATAGAAATCTAATACATTTTTTAATTTATTTGTAACGTACAGTGTATACAATTGTTTTTACATAATGATTTACTATTTTTACAACAAACTAGATTCATATCCACGCCATGCGTGGGAAAAAATATTCGTAAATTATATTTTATTAGTAAATATAAATTAAATATTTATATAATTTTAACTTTTATTTAAAATTAATTTTAACATTAATTTTTGTATATACAAACTAAAAAAAGAAAAATATTTTTTATTATGAATTTAATAGTATTTTTTTGTCAGTTTAATAAAATATATTAATTATATAACCAAATTAATAACAATGATATATTTGTAATTATTCTAATAAGTTAAACTTATTTATATATTTATTTAAAATTTACTTTAGTGATGACACTTCATCATGATATTTCTGTTAATAACACGTCAGAGTAAAATTATTTTATTAAAATATTTCTCAAATAATATATTAGGGATTATGGTAGTAACTTAAATCTATTTATATTTATTTGAAATTATTTATAAACTAACATATAAAAAATTTAAAGAAATAAAATTATTGTTTTTACAAATGTAACAGTATTTTTTTGGTTAGTTGAATAAGTTATATTTATTCTCTAACCAAATTAATATTAGTGGCATGTATTGTAATTATTCTAGTAAGTTAAACCTTTTTATATATTTAAGCTGAAACTTGCTGTGGTGTTGACACGTCAGCATGATATTTTTGTTATTAACACGTAAGGATAAGGTTACTTTGTCAAAAAGTTTCCCAAATAATATATTAGGGATATAGAAATATGATATTTCAAAATAATTTATCAGTACAGAATTTACTACACTAGAAGTGGAAAATATAAAGGAAAAGTAAAGCCTAGTTTCTCATTTTAATAACTGTAGAAATAGTTTAGGAACAGACCTATATATGATAATTTCATTTTGATAATATCTTTTATGTTACAATTTTGCTTAACGAAGTTGTTTTTTCGAACCTTATCAACAAATAAATATTCTAATTTTTTTGTTCATTTTCTTAAGAATCTTATCAACAAAGAATTGTTTAAAAAATATTGTTCTAACGACAGAAACTTTCAAGAACAAAAATAAAATTTATTTAAAAATGTGTGTAAATATAAGTGAAGAAAATAATCAAATTGATAGGTGAGAAAGACAAATTAAACTGACAGCGATGTTCGTCACGAGGTTGGTTTTCTTGATAATATAAAGACGAAAAAGCAACAGAGAAAATTGAAGAATTTGTCTACGAAAAGAAGACTGTAAAATACCTCCGGAAGATATGATTGCTAAAAAAAAACCTTTGAATAATTCATCTAAACTATATATATATATATATTAAATCTTTCTTGTCTCAATCTGGCTGCTTAGGACAGATAAAAACAATTCAATTCTGAGCTTCCATGGACCGCCCTCGACAACCTATGTACACGGTTCAGTGACAAATGAACCTATATAAGCTTAGTTATGTTCGAACTATGAATAATTTTACAACCGACATAACCCTAGCAACGATAAGACTAAGGCTTATTTTAAAGCCAGTCAAAGTTTGTGTACGAACTTTATAAAGCCGCACGATGGTAACTATTATTTGATAGATGTGGATTGCGTCCTTTCTGTAATTTAGAACTCGGCTCAAAGAAAATACATTGGATCTACTTCTGACAACTATACGAATTTATACGAATAAACTTATTTTTATCCGTATTTTTGTCTTTTATAAGTTACATAAAATACGTTTTTCTTACGTAAACTACATAAACTTTATAAATTATTCTAATTACAAAAATTTTGTTAATGTTTACATGTTAAATTGTTATTAAACCTTGTTTTACTTCGAAAACCTGGTTTTAATTTCAAAATAAAACCAAATTAAAACCAGATTTTCGAATTAGAACCAGATTTAATAGTTATTTAACGCATAAACATTAATAGAATTTCTGTAATTAGAAGAATTTATGAAGTTTGTGTAATTTATGAAAGAAAAATACAGTTTATGTAGTTAAAGATAGATTCCATAGTATGAAAGTGTATTTTTACTAATCGCATAAATTTGCATAAATTTGTGTAGTTGACGGAAATAAACTCAAATAGATTCCATAGTATGAAAGTCTATTTTTACTAAAAATGGGTGTGCGTCTATCGAGAAATCGTCGAGCAGGTGAGAGAACTATCCGATTTCACCTAATATTGAAAACGGCGGAAAACTTGTCAACATTAAATGACATTTATGAATATTTAACAGTGGTAATGATTACGATATTGAAACTTAAGCGAGATGAAGAAATAAAAGAGCAGACCACCACCTTAATCCGCGTCGGTCCAAACTTGTAATAGATTTTCACAAGATAACACAAATTTCTCATTCAACCAAAACACTCTCTTCCCCAAATAAGTTTCAAAAATAATTTAGTTAATCTAAGGGATTTTATTCAAGGGATCTAACACTCAACATTATTAATGTGGATTAGTTTCAACATTACTAATGCTTAATTACTATTATGATACTATTATTCTAAATGAAGTGGTGCACATGCGTCACATGCATTAGTAAACAAGTTGATATTTCTAACATAAACCAACATAATATTTTCAACTACATAATTTTATATCGAACTAACGAGTGGTTGTAAGCTGGCCCAAAGAAAACTCTATCCACAGCAAAGAGTGGAAGTGACCTACCTGTCTCATAACCCATTAAAAACCATCTACATTATTGTCCCCTTTTTATATATATATTTTCTATTCAATTATCAACCATCCCAATAAAAAATGTCAATCCCAATTTTTGGTGAATTTTCTTTGGTGTTACGAAATATATAGACCAAATAAAAGTTAAGGTTTTAATCGGTTCATTTGGTTATAACAATTTGGAATCAAAATATTGTTTTTTTTCGAATTCAAACTTCAAGGTGTAAAGATTTAGATAGCATAGTTTAGCATTGTATGAATATTAAGTTAATGTTTGAATTGATTACTTGCTTTGTTTGCTTAACTAATGTTGTTAAACGAGTCCATATTGGTGACAAAGACGTTTTCTAGTTTTTGCTTTGTGATTGGATCCGAAACTCTCTTGTCAACGATCATTTAAATTATTGATCTCAAGCCATTATTAAGATTTTGAATAAATTTCAAGGTCTAAAACTTGTTAACGTTAATCAAATTATATCACCAAAAATTACATAACACGTGACTTTTAATTCATTTTTTTAAAAATACTATAAACTTCATAAACACAAATACTTATATACTAGATTTATATCCACGCCATGCGTTAGGAAAAATATTTGTAAATTATTTTTTATTAGTAAATGTAAATTAAATATTTATATAATTTTAACTTTTATTTAAAATTACTTTTAACATTATTTTTTGTATATATAAATTTATAAAAAAATTTATTTTTATGAATTTAATAGTATTTTTGGTTAGTTTAATAAAATATATTAATACTCTAACCAAATTAATAACAATGACATATATGTAATTATTCGTATAATTTAAGCCTATTTATATATTTATTTGAAATTTACTGTAATGATAAAACGTAAACATGTTATTTCTGTTAATAACACGTGAGAGTAAAGTATTTTCTTAAATTATTTCTCAAATAATATATTAGAGATTAGGTAATAACTTAAATCTATTTATATTTATTTGAAATTATTTATAAATTAACGTATTAAAAATTAAAAAAAATAAAAAATTATTGTTTTTGCAAATATAATACTATTTTTTGTTTAGTTGAATAAAATATATTGATTCTCTAACCAAATTAATATCAGTGACATGTATTGTAATTATTCTAGTAACTTATATTTTTTTTTATTTAAGCTGAAACTCGTTGTAGTGTTGATACGTCAACATGACATTTTTGTTATTAATACGTTAGGGTAATGTTACTTTGTTAAAAAATTATCAAATAATATATTAGGGATTTTGATAAATTATTAAATTAACGAAAAATATGAATAGCAAATGGTAGTCAATTCTTAGAGCAGTATATAAAACCAATGCATGATAACAACATTACAAACCTAAATTATTGGGTGAAAAAAAACAAACCTAAATTATTGAGGATGTTTAAAGTTGTTTTCATCTAAAACCACACATTAGAAATGCGAATAAAAGGAATTTGGCTTGGAAAAGAAATGAATACAGCTAAGTATTGTAGTTAAGGAACCTTAAATATTCGAATTGGGTGTTAGTAGATCGTATTTCATGAGATGATTACAGCTAAGTACAAAGACGAAGAGAGGCTGTACTTAAATTCTGACAAACTTAAAGCAGCTGCCTTTAACCTTCTTTTTCCCTAAACAAATAAAGAGAGAGTAATATTAAAATGTCAATTTTAAAAAGATGAAGATTTTAGATTTCTATGCTTACTGTGCCACCGCCTTCTCTCTCTCTCTCTTAGGTTTTATAGACAGAGAAATAAGAAACCCTGAAACAGATAAAACAAAACACAAGTTTTGACTGAGTTTTAAGTGTCTCTCTCTCTCTCTCTGTCCGTAAACAACAGCAACCGCCTTTATTACACAAAACCCCTTCTTATAATCTCTACCCATTCTTCTCTTCACTTCAGAAACTCATAAAAGAGTAAGAAGAACAAAGAGTTGAGATAGAAACTCTCTTTCTCTCTCTCCCATTTCCCAGAGTTTTTTTCTGTGAAAACACAAAAATCTTATAGAAATTATGAGTAAACAAGATGTTATGAAGCTTCAGGTATACGTCTCCCTCTCTGTCTCTCTCTCTCTCTCTCTCTTCAAGCTTCGGTATATATTGTTGTACTAACTGTTTGTTTGGTTTTGTTTTTCTGCAGACTTGTGTTCTGAAAGTGAACGTACACTGTGAAGGGTGTAAGCATAAAGTGAAGAAACAATTGCAGAAGATCGAAGGTCTGTTCTTGTTCTTTTTTGGTTTTCTTTCTGTCATCTTCTTACTTCTTTCTTAGCCCCTTTATTTTCATTTCTTCCGTTTTATGGTTGCTTAAATTGTTAATTTTCTGAAGGTAATGTCAATTTTAAACATAAAGTTCTGAGTTTTGTAAAGTCGATTTTCCTCAAAACCATGGATCTATTTCAGTAGTACTGATTTTTATTAATAAATTTCAGTTGGGAAGTTCTGAATTTGTGAAACGAGTTATGTGATTATTTCTCAGATGAAAAAGTTACTAATTTTCCAAAACTATGAAGTCCAAAGTTTTGAGATTTACCATCTGGGCGTTTCTCCTTTCTCATGTCAATTTACCAAAATTACAGCACGAAAAAAAATCAAAATTATTTGGACTGATTTGACATTATAGAGGTCTAAATTTTGACTATGGGGTCTTAAAGCTTTGAGAATAACCAAATGGGTTGTCTCCTCTCTCATGTGAAATTTTCCCAAGTTCTTGCGATAAATTTGGTATTTACTTTGGTTTACTGGATTTCAGGCGTGTACTCTGTAAAAGCAGATGTAGAACAGGGGAAAGTCACTGTCACAGGAAACATTGACCCAGCGATTCTGGTCAAGAAACTCAGTAAATCAGGCAAACATGCTGAGATCTTGGGCGGTGGAGGAGGAGGAGGAGGAGGAGGAGGCTTCCCTAATATGATGGGGCAATTTGGTAATCTCAACATGAATGGAAACAGTAAGGCTAAAGGTGGAAAAGAGAGTAACCAAATGAAAGGGAAAGGAAATGGTGGTGGTGGTGGTGGTGGTGGTGGTCAGAGTCATGGTCATGGTCAGCCAATGCAATTGAATCCTCAGCAGATTCAACAGATGATGATGATGAAAGCTGCTGGTGCTGCTCATGGTGGTGGTGGTGGTCATGGTGGGAAGGAAATGAAAATGCCTCCTGTGGCATCTAAGGACCAGAAGAAGTCCGTTAAGTTTGCGGATGATGATGATGAGTTTAGTGAAGATGATTATGATGATGAGGATTTCAGTGAAGATGATTATGACGATGATGAGTTCGCTGAGGATGAGGATGACGATGATGATGATCATGACCATGGAGGAGGTAATCACATGCCTCCTAACAAAAAGATGCATCCTCACATGGGTCATAATGGTGGTGTTGGACCCAAGGGGCCCAATGAGATAATGATGATGATGAATGGGTTTAAAGGCGGAGGTGGTGGTGGCGGCGGCGGAGGAGGAGGAAAGAAAGATGGAGGAGGAGGATTTGAGATTCCGGTGCAGATGAAGGGAATGGCCGAAGGTAAAAATGGAAAGGATGGTAAGAAAGGAGGTGGGGGTAAAACCGGAAAAACAGATGCTAAAAGTGGTGGTGGTGGCCTTCTAGGGTTTTTCAGAAAGGGTAAAAGTGGAAAAGGAGATGAGAAGAAAGGAGGTTCTAAGAAAGAAGGCGGTGGGGATAAGAAGGTAAAATCCGGTGGTGGAGATGGAGGAGGAATTAATCATTATGATAATGGGCCTAAAAAGGGTGGAGGTGGGACCAAAGGAGGAGCCCATAATATTGATGAGCTTATGAAACAGAGCAAAGGAGGAGGAGGTAATAAGGGCAATCATGCTCCTAGTGCTAAAGGCCTTGGTGGCCCAATGGGTCAAGGTGGTCCGATGGGTATGATGATGGGTCAAGGTGGTCAGATGGGTATGATGGGCCACCAAGGTGGTTCTTACCCAGCGGTTCAAGGCTTGCCGATGAACGGAGGCGGAGGATATTACCCAGCGCCGCCTCAGGTAAATTATCAAATGAACCAACAACAATATATGCAAATGATGATGAACCAACAGCAACAACAACAACAAGCTGCAGCATATGGAGGCTATGGCGGTGGGGATATGTACCATCCGATGATGTATGCACGGCCTTATCCAGCAGTGAATTATGCTCATCCGCCGCCCATGCCTCCTCCTCACTCGGATTCTTATACTAATATGTTCAGCGATGAGAATCCAGGTAGTTGTAGTATCATGTGATTTCTGTAATGTTAAATTAGAAAATGGACATGTATGTTTGTCTTAGGTCTTATATTATTTTTTGCCTGTCTTTTTCTTTTTAGTCCTGAGGATTGGAAACAAAATGTGCTTTAATATTTTTAGTGGATGTTTATAGTTATCTCGATCTTTCAGAAAAAGATGATAACAATGTGTGATATTTAAAAGCTACAATCTTTTGCAGCCTATGTGGTTAGGTATAGTAGCATTATCATTTATGATAACCAACTAATTTGTCTAGCGTGCCACTTTTATTGTGATCATTGACTCACAAATACCAAATCCATGAGATTTATGAGTAAATTAAATGTGGATAATAGCTATTTATTTGGATTTGTTTCTAATATATTATTTGAGAAACTTTTTAACAAAATAATTTTATACTTAATAATAAAAATAACATGCTGACGTGTCAATATTATATCGAGTTTCAAATTAAATATATAAAAAGGTTTAAGTTACTAGAATAATTATAATATATGCCACTAATATTAATTTGATTAGAGAATAAATATATTTTATTCAACTAACTAAAAAATATTATTACATTTGTAAAACATAATGATTTTTATTTTTTAAAATTTTTTTATACTTTAATTTATTAATAATTTTAAATAAATATAAACAAATTTAAGTTAATACTGTAATTACTAATATATTATGTGAGAAATATTTTAAGAAAATAACATTACTCTGACGTGTTATTAATAGAAATACCATGCTGACGTGTCATCATTACAATAAATTTGAAATAAATATATAAATGAGTTTAACTTATTAAAATAATTACAATTATACTATTTTTATTAATTTTGTTAGAGAATTAATGTATTTTTATTAAACTAAAAAAAATAGTATTATTAGTATAAATTTAGTTAGTGTATTATTCGAAAAACCAATCCAAAGGTTTCGCAAATGGATGGATTCCAATGAAGTAAGTAAGTGCATGTTTGGCGATTATTACAAGAAAACATTTGCAACTCTCACAAAAATGGGCTTTTAGAGGCAAAAATATTAATGTTAAGGTCATCTATTGGGCCTAAAAAGTGGCTTGTCTAGTAACCGGTTTAATTTAGTCAAAACATTAATGCTTAAGATGAGTTATGACAAAAAAAGAGACTTCAAAATTAACCAAATCGAATTCATACGTGTCCTGGCCAATCACATCGCACCAATGACCACTACAGAGATAACTAATGGATATTTAGAAAGAGAATAAATTAAACAAAACGCTCTTCTTCGTTTTCTTCTTCTTCTTCCGCACTTAGATTTTCCAACAAACGGGACCGCGCGGAGATTCCGGTGACCGAAAAGTCCTAAGGAGGAATCGTAAACGGAAAGGAGATCACTTATGCATAATTTTGGTTACAGAGCAAATGCTCTGCTCACCTTCGCTATCACGGCGCTTGCTTTCATTTGCGCTATCGCGTCGTTCTCAGACAAATTCAGCAACCAAAATCCTTCTGCTGAGATCCAGGTAAGGGTAAAACGTTTGCTTATGGTTTACATGTATCGATCGCTTTGTATGTGGTGGATCTGCTTATGATTGCTTTGAACTGTGACGTATGACGTTGGTTAAACCCCTAATTTTGGATTCTGGAAATGTGGCTGCTGTATTGATTGTTGTTTGTTTTGATCTGTGAAAATTTAATGAATGTCGTTTCTTTGAATTTTGGAATATTGGGAAATCCGAATTTTAAGCTGGTCGTGATGTGATGTGATGTGGTTGCAGATACTTAATATCAATCGGTTTCAGAAGAAGTCCCATGGAAATGATGAGGTAAGTTTCATGCTTTCGACCTTCACCTGAGTTTTTTTTTGTTCATCAGATATGTTTCTGAATTGCTATCTTCCCTTCCCCCGAGTGTAGTAATTCATATATCTCAAAACTTTCGAATGAGATTAACATATCTCTCAGGTGATAATAGTTCATAAGAGTATTCTTATTTGGTTTTTTTTGAATATTCCTTCAGATTATACATACATTTGTAGCTTTTTCTTCTTCAGTGAGTCTCCTGGTTGCTTTCTAATACACTGAGGATTTACATGTCATGCAGGTCAGCTTGACATTGGACATAACAGCTGACTTGCAGTCACTATTTACTTGGAACACTAAACAGGTTTAACATCTGAAAACACTTGTATTTCTTGGCTTTTGTTTTTTGTTATTACCTGAAGCAATTGCAAAATAGACCACTACTGATAGGTATTCTTTGATCGAAAAGCCGACATAAACTGAATATGTTTGCAGGTTTTCGCTTTTGTAGCAGCAGAATATGAAACACCAAAGAATTCCCTGAATCAGGTATTAGTCACAATGCATGGCCTCATTGCTCCTTAAATCTTACCAATAAGAAGTTCTGGATTGACTTAAGATTGGACTTTGAATTACCAGTGTGATAATTGATATTGACATTTTTTTGCAGGTGTCTCTATGGGATGCCATAATCCCTACCAAGGAACAGGCCAAATTCCGGATTCAAGTCTCAAACAAGTACCGTTTCATCGATCAGGTATTGTAAACAAACCCACCAAGTCTTCTGTGTTTTTACTGCTTATTCAGAGACAAGAAATTGATCATCTTTTGCGATCTTTCAGGGACATAATCTTCGAGGAAAAGACTTCAACTTGACATTACACTGGCATGTCATGCCCAAAACCGGCAAGATGTTTGCAGACAAAATAGTCATGTCTGGTTACAGTTTACCAGACGCATACAGATAATGAAGACTTAGCAAAACATCAAACATTGTCCAAGTTTTGGATTTCAGCTTTCCGAAAAGTTTCGGGGCTTTCTTTTATTGAGAGGAAAAACTAATTCAAGAGTTCTATTGGTATCTTAGAATTATATAAATTTTCAAGTGATCATAAGTAAGTTGGTAATGAAGTAAAACCCAACTTCACTACTTGAAATAAAGTGTTACGAGTGCAAACAGTACCCAGAAAGTTTAGATCATTGTTTCAACTGAACTTTGACCTACAATTTTACTAACTCTTCTTCTCTTCATGGACTCTCTTACTACCTTCACATCGGTCCACCGGCCAGATTTAGCGTAAATATTTGATAGAAGAATGTAGATTCCACTACCGAGCTCTTCTGATTCACTAATCATGGATCTCACCCGATCAGCCATATCAAAATTTTCATGTATCTCACAACCATTTAGCAATGCACCCCATACATTAGCATTGGGTTGTACTGGCATAGTCTTTATCAGTCTCTCTGCATCTTCAAAACAACCAGCACGGCTAAAGATATCAACCATACATCCATAGTGTTCAACTGTTGGTTCTATGCCATAAAGATCTTTCATTTCCGTAAAGTATCTTTGTCCTTCCTCGACCAAACCTACGTGGCTGCATGCATATAATACCCCGATATATGTGATTCCATCAGGTGTAGCATTACTTTCCTCTTGCATTCTCTGGAATATACTCAATGCTTCATTCCCAAGTCCGTGACTGGCTAAACCGATTATCGCAGTTGTCCAAGCTATTGTATCTTTCTTCTCCAGATCTTCAAATGCTTTCTTTACACTGTCTGCATCACCGGTTTCAGCATAAAAATTCACAAGTGCGCAAACTATGGCAGCATCTTTCACAAAGCCGGTTTTCGATACATATGCATGAATTGTTTGTCCCAATTGTGAACATCCTTGACTCATGGAAGCTCTGATGATACTCAAAAACGTTACTTTGTCAGGTGATATACCCGCAGAACGCATGTCTGAAAACATACGCATTGCTTCCTTGGCATCACGGTTCTGACCATACCCTGTGATAATGGAGTTCCAAGAAACCAAATTTCTCTTGGGCATTTCATCGAACAGATACCTCGCAGTTTCCATATCTCCACATTTTCCATACATATCAATCATACTTGTAGCCAATATCACATTAAAATCATCTTTTGACTGAAAATATGGATCCAAACCTAATTCTTGTAGAAGACCATGAAACCATTTCCCCGTAGCAATGTCTTCACATCTGCCACAAGCAACCAAAAGATCCACTATTATTGTCTCATTTGGCTTCACACCATTACTCTGCATCTCCATAAACGCTTGAACCGCGTCGCTAAAGAGATTGTTACTCACAAACCCAGAAATCAAACTTCCCCAAGAAACAATGTTCCACTTTGGGATATCCTCAAAAACCCTCAAACCACAATCAACTTCTCCACAGCACATATACATATGAAGCAAGCAAGTAGAAACATACATATTCATTTCGAACCCGGTTTTTACAACAAATCCATGAACACAACTCCCAAATGAAACATCCTTTAACCCAGAACAAGCCTTGAGCACATAAGGAAATGTGAAATAATCCGGAGAATACCCTTTTCGAAGCATGTCTCCGTAAAAGATCAATGCTTTTTCTGGAGTTGGACTACTTGAGTAGCCTCTGATCATAGAGTTCCATATATACACGCTTGGGCAATCGATAGTTTCGAAAACTGACCTAGCGTAACTAAGATTCATAGTCTCAGGACAAGTAGTGCAGAAATCTATGAGTCGACTTAGTGGAATGACGTTTCTGATAACTGATGATTTGATCATTAAGCCATGGAGTTGATTCAGTTCCACCATGGATCTGCAATTCTCCAGTCGGGAGAGAATTGGTTTATAGTGCTTCTTCATCTATTTTCTCTCATATTGTTATCAAAAAATTCAAAGACAAAGTCTCTTTCTTCTGGAACCAAAACGAACAAACTCATCAAAGTTTACGCCTTTATGAATCGGGAGAAGAAATAACTCAATTTACGAAATCCCCTAGCTTTCTTCCTCGAGTTTATTCTCCCTCGTGAAATCACCATTCTCCCTCTCGTCTCGCAGCCTCATGACAACCAGCGCAGTTTTTGTTTTTAGTCATTAATTTAAATAGTTTCAAAGAAGTTATAAATTTGGGTTTGGAAGCGAAGTTTTTTTCTGGTTAATTTTGTAATTACCCAAAGAAGTTATAAAGGTGTTTTGTCACACGGTGAATAAGCGGAGACTGGAGAGACCTGAGGTATGGCGGCGAAGGCGATCGCCGACGGGGAAGATTCCGTCGACGACAGATCCGATCGAGATCCATGTCCTATTTGCCTTGGACCCATACTCCGCGAGTCCTATCTTGATACCTGTTTCCGTAAGCTCTTCTCACGCAACTTGTAACCTTGATTAGATGTTACGCTAAACTTAAATATGATTCATTGATTCCATCAAGAATTTGAAGTTTTGAAGGTGTGTTCAAAGATTCAATCTGGTTTTTTATCCTCTCACTTTGCTCTTGTGTTGCAGATAAGTTCTGTTTCAAATGCATTAAACAATGGATCAAAGTTGTTTCCAGCAAGCTCTCGAAGCAACTATCCTCTGTGAAATGTCCTCTCTGTAAGGTTTGCTTCCTGGAAAAGCTTTTTTTTTTGCTCACTGCTCAAGAAATTGTTTACGGTAATGGCCATAACAATATGCAGACGGAAAACTTTTCAATCATCCACAGCTATGATGGGCATAGTTTTGAGCAGCATTATATTAATCGGAATATAACAGATTGGTAGGTTAGCCGTTAGCGGGTGTTTTCTTGAGTGAAAAGTTTTATATTCAGCTTTAATTCCATCTTCTTTGTGCAGTTTTGTCCTAACAAAAGAACAGAGATACAGGTTGCGATGTTTCGAGCCAGGTTTTTTTGCTCTTCTCTGCATTTTCTGAATGGCTTGTCATGTGACTTGGAATACAAAATTAGCTTTTTATAACATCTAATATGTACAACATTCGGGAATCCATTACTTTGATTTAGTTGGAATAAACTGTAAAGACACATCTTTATCAGTAGAGTGAAATGTAGTTATCAATTCATAAGGAAAGTTAAAACGATTCCTTTCTTGGTATCATATTGTGGTCTTAATCAGGTTTTTTGGCTGATGTGTTTGACGTTCCACGGTTTTGGAAAATGAAAAAGTTACTCCAGCCAAATCGGTGGCTTGAGTCTTGGTTGAGGAGGGAACTTCAAGCTCTGATGCAGGTACTCTTGCAATCCATGATTTGTACTTTTAACTTCTTCTTCAGTTGTTCGCTAAGATCATTTGCTTCTTCTTCTTCTTTTTTTCTATAGGAGGAAGATGTTAATATTGTTCTGCATCATTTGGTCGGTGGGATTGATTCCTTCTGCAAAAGGTAACTAATCAAAACGTATGTTTGCTTCCTAACAGCATTTACGTGCGTTCAAGATGTGTATGCCGTTAATTACTTGTCTATCTCTGAATAGTATGAAGACAAAAGACATAACTTTCTTCTCATTTCAGAATCGAACGTAGACATAAACAAGAAACAGGAACCGCACAGACAAATCAAGAACAGTTCAAAGCGGTTATCACAGAAGCAGCTCGTCCATTTGTAATGGGGAGAACAGACCGGTTTGTGGACGAGCTAGAGCTTTTCTTAGCATCGGGTCTGAACATGGACGCTTATGATTCAATCTATAAGCAGCGGTTAGGTTGGAACAACCGAAGAGAGATGGATACAGCTAGTGAAGAAAGAGACGAAGGACAGGAAGAACAGAACGTAAGAACTCATGTGACTCCGTACTCGTTTATCTTCGACCAAGACTCAGACTGAGACAAAAACACTCTTCACTTTGTAATATATATTTTTTGGTCGTCTAGTTGTAATAGATCGAAAAAATTACACACGGTTGCAACTCGATTTTATTTCGAATATCGAATCTTTCAAAATTTAACAAACACCTTCAAGAAAGCAAAGAAAACATTTTATTTTATGTCTCACTATATTTTGATTTACATATTATTTTGTTTTTCATTTAGTTCTGTTAATATTTGATTCGACCTTAACAATAGAAATCGGAGATAATTTATAAAATTAAAAGAAAACCTATAATCTTTTCTTTACCTTGTTTCTATTGACAAATATCTCCAACTCGTTTCTTAGCTTAGTCTTACTTTCTGCTCCTTTTATGTTCAAATGGTCTCTACACTTGTGTAACTGTGTTAGTGTATGGGATTCGAAGTTTCCTTTGAAGAGATTTCAGAGTCTATATATTGTCCTACGATTCATGGGAAAGATCAAGATTCGGATCAGAATAGCTCCTCCTCAAGTTTCAATCAAGAAATCTTCAAGTGTAGCAAGTGACTGTAATCGCTGACCCAGCGAAGCTATAGTTCTTTGGCATTCTGCAAATTTTGAGGCAGCCACTGCTAATTCCTTCTCCTGTCATTGCCACTTTGTTAGAAAGGAGTCTTAAAGCAAAATAAATGAACTTTCAGGTTCTAAGAGGTATATTTGTCCTAAGCATTGTGTTTGATTATGATTCTATGAAGGTTTCGAAGTTCTGGATTCTAAAACACTTTCAGACTATGCCCATGTAATATTGGGTTCAGTTGAGAAGAAATCTTACCTGATTCAGCTTAAAATCCTCATCAAAACCCATATGGATAGGCTCAGGCTCTGTTTCTTGATGATGTTCAAGTTCCTGTTTTAGTTTTGAGATCTCATCTTGTAATTCTTCGCATTTTGAAATGTGTTTTGCTGATAAAGCACGTTCCCTCTCTGTAATTTGTTCCAAAGATTTGATTTTCAAGATCAAAGATTCCACTTCTGCTTCGACATCTTTAAGTCTTGATTCAACCGCTTCTGTTTTCGCGTTTGCAGCCTTTACACCATCCTCGGCCGCTTCTTTTGCATCCTTTGTTAGACGCAACAGAGTTTGAAGCTCTGTCAACTTTCTCTCTGTTTCCTGCAGCCGATTTTGCGATGTCTCAAGCTGCTTCTTTGTCCCATTTAAACATATGGTCAGTTCTAGCTTTTCTGCTCTTGTAGCCTCTAGTTCTGAAAGATTCACTTGTGCTTTGTTTAGCTGTCTTTGAAGATCCTGAATTTGCTTTCCTGATTCACCCAACAACCGTTCTAGATCCTGATTCTCTGCTTCTAGTTTCTTAAACTCGGATAACTTCCCCTCTGTCTCCATTAGTCGACTCTGCAATGCCTCGATTTGCTCTTTGGATCCATTCAAAGCCATTTCCAATTGCAATTTCTCTACCTCTACCATCTCTACTTTTTCCTCCAGTTCAGAAATTCTGCGAAGCGAGATTTCCAGTTCATGTTTTATTTGGATTGATTGGGCATCGGGTTTCTCTAATCCCTTGTTACTCTCTAAATGTTTTCTTCCTGTTTCAGAATGTGGCAAAGCTGCGAGCTTTTCCATCTCGAGAAAGTCATCCATTAAACCGATTTCTATTGAAGGACCCATCGAAGTTTTGCCAATAATCTTCACAGAGGGACTTTGCATTTCATTATCAGTAAAAGAAACTCTACTTGAGTAGTCTGATTGGTTATCTGTAGAAGATTTGAGCTCATTGGAATTGGCTGATCTCCGAGTCATGAGTCTCAATTTTCTGCATTCTGCTTCAAGTTTAGTCAACTTTTTAATACCTTCCAACTGCTGTTTACTGGCAGATTCAGCCGCCTGAGTGCTCAAGTCCCTCTCTATAGTTTTAATCTTGATCTCCTCAGCTTTTGAAAGTAGCTGAAGCTTCAAATCCGAGTTCTCTTTCTCTAAGGCCTCAAGTTTCGGGACTGAAGCAGTACTAACCTCTTCTTTCTCCTTTCCAACTGTGGCTTGGAGCTCCTCAATTCGGGCTTCAAGTTCAGATTTTATAGTCTCCCACTCTGAGCATTTCTTGTTTATAGCTTCTTGAATCTTCTGGTGTTGCTCTTCTCTTCCTTGCCGGAGTTGCCTCACACAGTCCTTAAGCGCACTATCCAGATGACCATTTCGATCCTCAAGAGCAGAAACCTTGCTTTCAGAAGCATCAAGCTGTTGCTTCAGAAGCGCAGCTTCATTCTCTGCCTTTTCCCAACCTAAATCATGCAGAATTTCCATGTACATTCGTTCAGTTACCACCGAAAACTAAAAAGTGAGACGACAACAACAACTAACCTGAGACAGCTTCCTCTGCAACTTTAGCATGCTGTTTCGCAAGATCTTCCTTTAAACTAACATTTAGAAGAGCTGCAGAGAGCCTCTCCGTTAAAACCTTGATGTCCGCCGTTGCTTCTTCTTCTCGTGTTACAACTTTGGAGAATAATTCCGGTGATTGAGATCTCTGAGTTTCCACACACATTGCACATAAAAAGAAATAATAAACACTCGGGCAGTAGCATTAACACCAAATGTTTCTGCAAATGTGCACATAAACATCTAATCTTCTCAGAGTTTCAACTGAACATCAAAGAAAAACCACAAAAGTATCTATCCAGTTCGCCATTGAAAGATGGAATCAAATATCGAACAAAAGACATTGCTATAAAAACTCTGAAAACTTTTTTCGATTTGCAGGCAAACTTTGTTACCTGATCGTCTGAGAATCTTTCAGAATGAGAAGAGACAGAGCCTGTACTTTCAGTTTCGCCGGGACTTTTCTCCGATGACTTCCTCCGCCATAGCCAGCTCCTCCGGTCCATTTCCAAAATCACCAAACATTAAAATCTTCCAAAATCTCAATCGCAGCCTTTAGCTCAAATTTAATCCCGACCTGAAAATAAATAAATAAATGAAAGTGTTTAAAAATGGGGAAAACAAACTTGATCTCACTTAGAATTCACTCTGTGACAGAAATCAATTCTCCTCCAACTAGAAAATCTCTCCTAACGCGCAAATCTTTTAAGAGAAAGTGTTTGGTGATTTGATTGCTTGAGATGTAAAAGATGAACAAACAAAGAAACGTAACAAGGTACCTAACACACATACCTTAAATCTCACGACAAGAGAAGAAGAAGAAGAAGAAGAAATAATTGAAGGAAAAAGATTAGTGTGAGTTTGGCTATCAAATTCAACGGCCATGTTCAGGAAAAAAAAAGAGATTAAAAGTAGAAGTCTCGATAATTGAGACCCACATGATTATTATTGTGGAAAGGAAATTCGAAAGACGCCAAGTAGCAAATTAACTGTTGAGAAATTCGCCATTATTAGTTTGTTACTACTATTAGAGCTAAACACTGGAGAAAAGGAAGATGATTCGAATATAAGATTGGATTATTTTACAGAATTGTCAGTGTGTTTCAGAAATTCCAGTGAGGAAGATTTGATTTGAGAAGATGGCCGTATCCATACAAATCTGTCACACTCGTCATCATGCCTTCTAACTTCTGTCATCTTTCCTTGACTTTTCAACTCATATTCTTCAGATTTTTTCTTGGGAAGTTCTTTCTTTGTATTCCTGATAAAAAAATCCATTGAAGTAGAGATTCTGGATCCTTTCACTTCTTTTCCATTTTCTTTCAGTTTTTACAGAAAACAAAAAGAAACCATAAATTAGCTTTTTATTTTGCAACACATTTCTTCTTTTGTTTTCACCAAGTCGTTAATTAAAGGCTTCATTCATCCAAAGCTTCTTTCTTTTGTTATATGTTTTAATCCAAGTCGTTAACATTTCAACACCACGTGAAGTTTCAGATTAAATATATAAAATAATTTAAATTATTAAAATAATTATAATACATGTTACTGATATTAATTTGGTTAGATACTAAAATATATTTTATTCAACTAACTAAAAAATATTATTATATTTGCAAAAACATAATTTTTATTTCTTTACATTTTTATACGTTAATTTATAAATAATTTTAAATAAATATAAATAGATTTAAGTTATTAACATAATCACTAATATATTATTTGAGAAACATTTTAAGAAAATAACATTAACGTATTATTAAAAAAATATCATGTTGACATGTCATCGCTACAGTAAATTTCAAATAAATATATAAATAACTTTAATTTATTAGAATAATTACAATATATATCATTGTTATTAATTTGGTTAGAAAATTAATATATTTTATTAAACTAACTAAAAAATACTATTAAATTTGTAGAAAATAATTGTTTTTCTTTTTTTAATTTATATATACAAAAATTAATATTAAAATAATTTTAAACAAAAATAAAAATTATATAAATATTTAATTTATATTTACTAATAAAATATAATTTATAAATATTTTTTTTCACATATAGGGTGGATATAAATATAATTTTATTTTTATTTTCATTAGGTTTTGTATTTTCTTTGGCACACAAACTTTCGAAGTTCGTCAATGGAAAATCCCAACACCGATCCGTAAGAAAAGAAAGAATATTCCATAAATTTTTGTTACATTCATTGGTTAATTTATTGATAATATGGAGTTTCAGTCACTTTTAAGAAAACTGTAAACAGAACTATTTGAGTTCAAACATTATAACTACATTAGAGCAGCCAGACAAATTTTATCGATACACTTTTTTCTACAAGTAAATGATGAATGGAGCACAGTTCCAAATTGATATAAAAATTGAATAAATCTGAGGAACTTTTGTTTACGATCCACAGATATATCATAAAACATTACCTTGGTTTTTAATGAACAAGCTTTCAAGCTTTTATGAATCATACTGTGACAGTAAAGAGATAGAGCTTCAGCACAACCGCAAGCCCAAGCTGCAAAAGAAAGATACTTGCGATGATCAGGATTGATCTCTCTCCAGCCGAATTGATATGCGCTTTGAGGTTCAAAGCCACAAATGTTGCAGACATGAACCCAGCTACACCTGCGATAACCCATCTGAAGATCTCCAATGGCACGACCGAAAGGCACTGGAGGGTCAGAAACAAATTATAAAAAACGTTATCAGGTCTTCATTATATTCAAATGTTTCGATATGATCATATTTTAGAAGAAGAAATTGTGGTACCAATGCAGGGATAAAGATGAATAGGGAATAGCCATAGAGGCAGAAGAGTTGGACTAGGCCTGATGGTGCAGAGAAGTATTTGAGAACGACATATAATGCTAGAGGAACAAGGGTGACATAGCCATAGAACACTCCCGCAGACCAAGTCACTAGATTAATATCGTAGTTCCATTCTTGTTTCTTCCATTTGTGTGCTACGTATGTGACAAATGTACCGATGGAGGCTGCAACGAATATCAAGGTGGTGCATATCCAGAATGGACCGTACCTGCAAATAGAATCAGTTTCGAGCATTTGAGAATTTTGAGAAACCCTTATAATTTGAAAGAGAAAACAAAAGAAATGACTCTTACAAGTCAGGCTTATCGGCTGTCTTCTCTGTAAATGTTCCACGAAATGGGAAGAGAGATTCTTTGAGTCTCTCTACGACATCCGAAGTGTCGACATCAAAGAATGGCTTGTAAGCACCAACAGTGAACTTATGGAGCCAGCCACGAGATTGAGGGTCATCTGTACTACCATTAATATGCCCAGAAAATGTATCTGCAGTACCCGTTCAAATTTTACACTGTAAGCCATAAGTTATATCGAATTATAAGACTGGCATCGAGACTACCATTTAGGAAACTCTTTACTAATATAGAGTAAAAACTCAAAGAGAATCATACCGTCTGCATCTCGAGGGGGATTACTACCACCAGAGATCTTTCCCTGGGTAGCAGATGGAGGAAAGGTTTGTAGATTTGACTCTGCAAAACAATGCATCCCTCAATCACAGCTTAACACGAACAATAACAATAACCATGCCAAACAAAATATTAAAACGGAACTAAATACATTTGCAATTGTAAGACTTATTCTTTCTCACTAAAAGAGATCACCTATTTTCTATTCGCTAAACCCTTATCTGTTTAAACTATAATGTTTTTTTTTTCAAAATTTATAGTAACACCTTACAAATTGCACTGAAATTCCTTTCGTCTTAGCTAAACTCAAGATGTCTTCCGTCCAAAAGAAAAAGGTCCTCGAATTCCAAATCAAATCCATATTTCCTACATTCTATCTACATCAACAATTCATCTCAGCAAACAGAAAATTTCTTAGAACATGACAATGTTACCTGCGAATTTGACGGTGGTATGACTGGGATCTGGAACAGACTACGATTAACACAAAGAAAGCACATAGAATAAATATCAGATCCGAAAAAGCGCTATATACGTAGATACTCGACATCATGACAGCATAAGCGGACGAACTTACAGGTACAGATCCAGAAACTTTCTGGCTATCGATGGTCGTGTAGCTCCCGCCGGACATCATCTTATTCTCCTCCCAATCTTCCCTCCGTCTCGTCGCTCTCTAAAGAAATTAAATTGGATTTGAAACTATACCACTCCGGCCCAATGGAATTTGACGGAAGCAGAGAGTAACCCTCTCTGGAATTATTATATACAATATTTTTCCCTCTTAAATATACTTATCCACCGTTAAATGAATAGAAGTTTGGTGACAGAAAAAATGACTAGAAGTTTATTTTTATATTCATCATTGGTATTAGGAAATATACAAAACACGTCACCAAAAAGATTAATGTTAAAATTTACTATATATTAAAGGATAAGCATTGAAAATAAAAATTGCTTAGATGTCATCACCATATTCACTCTCAACAATTTTACTAATTAATTTAATTTTAAATATAAATTATTTATTTTATTATCTAAATATCTTAATTAGATAACTTAATTATAGAATTTAATGAGTTTTCAAACATTATTTAATTTTCAAATATATGAAGATTCAAAAATTTAGGAAATTTTGAGTTAGTAAATTACACATTTAATTACTTAGCAATTTTAAAATAGAAGATTGTTTTTATATAAATAATTAATTATTGTACACATATATAAAAAAAGTAAATATGTCAAATTTTTATAGATATAGAAACTTCATTAACAGTATTCCATTTTTATATTATATGCAACTTTACTTTTTAACTCAATAATTAAATTCAATATATTGTAGTAATAATTGTTTTATAGAAATATATATATATATATATATATATATATTTTGTAATAATATAGTCGGTATATCTAAATCACAAATCATATAGAAATTATATCACTCAAATTTTTTTGTTTCCAAACAATCAATATATTTACAAATAAAATTTTATATTTCATGTGTTTGTAATATTAAATTTGAATAACTAATAATTATTTTTTACTATGACCATTCTATATATAAGTAGATTCTATAACATAATAAAATTAATTAAAACTACTAATTTTATTAATTTAATTTAAAACATATTTCAAATATTTTACTAAAAATTTTATAAATGTATTTTTGATTAACGTATCGCAAAAACAACGATAAAATAATGCAATATTATTTGAATAATATATAATAGTAATATCATTCTTTTATAATATATATATAATATTTTAAATTAAAATATATTTATAATTTTTTCATTCAATTAATAAAAAAAATTAAAATATTAATTTTGCACAGATAGTATTTTAGTTTACTTTGAAATTAACAAATTTGTTGTAGTTTATTTATACAAATAATTTTGAGTCTCATTACATCATTTCCTTTTTCCCTTTTGATCATACACAAAGATTTTCACTTTTATTACAACTCAATTACACAAAAGTAAACCATAGACCTCGAATCTCAGTTCAGCTACAACTTATTTCTATATCAGATAATAAAATTCAGAATGCTGTTCTTGAAATGAGAAAAATATAACAATGTTTGTATTGAAATATATTCCATTACAGATAGCCAAACCAAGATCTTTCCCAGTGCGAGAACAAAACTCGACCTACCTGTAAGCTTGTCCTCGCTTTGCCAAGAATCTTGGTGGTAGCAAACAGAATTGCGAGTCTAAGGACTTTTCAAGTTAGGTTTTGTGATAAACAGAGTTTTACGGATAGCTAGAATGAGAATCCATGTAGTTGCAGTGATTTTCTCTTTGATCATCAATAACAATGCTGAGCTCAGAACAGTCTTCAAGATCTGAGCCTGCAAGCCCTTAAAGAACCCTAGAATCCCTTCTTTTCTCCATATGGCATAGACAACACCCGGAATCGTTTTTCTTGTACTTCTTGGCTTCTTAGATTCGCTTTCCTTTGTGTCATCAGCGGCTTGAATCATCACTTTGCACCTGCAAAATTCACCACAACATAGTATCTGAATCGGCCACAGCCTGGATATTATTTAACTTGAGCAGTTTATCTGAGACAGAGAAGTTTAATGTAATCCACCAAGCTAATCAAGAGTTCTAGTAATCTTTGTTCCAAAAGGTAATAATACCTGATTGCTGGATATGTGATGACAGTGGCAGCACTTTTGGAGACCGCACCTAACAAAAACGCCATAAAGGCAGAGAGCACTACAGGGGAAGAAGAACCATTCTCAATTTTTGCAGTTTTCTGTGTAAGAAGGTGCTGTTTCAGCTGATCGAACACTGTATACTGCAAAGAGTAGCCAGTCATGTTGTCTAGGTAAGAAATTGCAAACAAGAAAATGAAATTCAAGTGATCCATCTGAGTTGCAAATTCATGGTTAAAAATGAGAACTTTACCTGAATAGCAGGATTTGAAGTCAATAAAAGAGAGATCCCGAGGCCATCGAATGCATCTCCCCATGTACCCTCTGTTAAGGTTTTCCACAAACCTTTTGATTTTCCAAACTCACTCGTTTGCATCCTTGATGACGCTGTATCTAGAGGCTACACAAAAATTTGATTCAAAGGCTTTGATTTCATGGAAAAATGATAATAGCAGATAGTGTAGGAAACAAAAATCTTGATTTTTCATTCCAACCCCAACAAGAGGGCCAAAACTTCAAAAAAAACCTCAACTTTGTTTGCATCCTTGATGACGCTGTATCTAGAGGCTACACAAAAATTTGATTCAAAGGCTTTGATTTCATGGAAAAATGATAATAGCAGATAGTGTAGGAAACAAAAATCTTGATTTTTCATTCCAACCCCAACAAGAGGGCCAAAACTTCAAAAAAAACCTCAACTTTGACCAAACAAAGGAGACGAACTACATAAAAACATTATATAGCTAATCTCGGGGTTCAACAAAGTAAACGTGCCTGTGTTAAGACGGAAGTGCAAGCCCCAGCAGCAGCAGCAATGAGCAAATTTGCCTTCGTTCCGATTGATTTTGAACCGGTCCTTTCACTATGAACCCTCTTGAAATAGCTATAGCTATAAAAGTATATGAACTGCGAAATGAAAGACTGCAAATTTTTTGTTCCTAGGCCTTGATACAGCGACAGAACTTGTCCTTTAGAAATTGCTTCCCACATAACATCTGAAAGATATCTGATTATATAACAATAAACCATTACTAAAAAACGAGAGGAGACAATTTACAAATCGATGCATCACATAAGATACTGAAAACCTACAAATCTTCAAATTTTCTCATTCTCAAGTCGAATAAACGCGAAACAAACCAGGGATACATCCAGATCAAAGGATGGAGAAAACAAACAGAGACATGGAGAAAAAAACCTGTATTTCTGCTGACCTGGAGCTCTAATCTCTGCTTGGAACTTTGATTTACATGTATCAAGCGGATATAAGATCGTTGTACTCAGAAGCGACCCAAAGGCGCCGGATGTCGCCTCCGAGACCGATTCCAAATCGACACCCATCTCTCGGATCTCTTACACAGATAGAGAATTTTCCTCGCGTTAGGGAATAACCCGATCATATGATATTGCCTTGGGAGTTTAAATAGCCGTTAATATTGACGGCGTTAACATGGCCGTTATACTAGGTTTGATGCTTCTGCATTTGGTACGATACGAGCATAAGTAATAAGCTAGTAAACCTAAACACATGTGCTTGTTGGCATTAGATTGGGTTTGTGTAAGGGATGCACTTTAACATGACTGAATACTGGCTTCTTCTGGTTGGACCATTACATGTTCATTGTTTTTTTTTCTTCTTTCTTCATCTTCGTGAATCAATTTGCGAGTAGGGCAGTGTCGAGTTTATGCAATATATAAAGAATATATATCAATTGCATAAGAAAAAGTCTAAAAGCTAAATCTACAATGTGAATTTCATCCACTTGAACAAGAAACAGAATTAGAGCCATAGCTAATAGCTTGTAAGTTCGAATGATTCATATTCGTCATCCATTTCCTTGGAACTTCAACTGATTCTCCAGCCAGATTATACGCGTACGATCTCCATTTCTTTTCACCATCTTCACAGGAACTCATAAAACCAAACTTTCTGGCGTTTTGTGTCCTCTCAAGAACAATGAGACTAGAGAAAGTCGAAAAGCTATTACCAACAAAAACATCTGCTCTTAAACACACCTCGTAATCTATAGCCGATTGAATCAAATACGAATACTTCCCATAAATCCTCTCTTTAACCCCAAGCTTCTTCTTCTCTAATGGAATTAATCCGTCTCTCCAACCCTTTAAAACCGATGAATCTTCTTCTTCTTTTTCTTCTAAGAGACTATCCGCTACGGCGAGGTAAAGAACTGTCGGTGTTTTTAAACCGGAAATGTTCCCTACTCTCTCCATAATCTCTCTTTTGCTACTACAAATCTCTGAAACCTGTTTTCGTCGCTCTAATTTCTTGCAATGTATCATCCAATCTATCTCTATCCTCATGTGAACCGCAACAAAAGGAATAGGACGTTGAATTTGTGTTTTGGATTCCAGTTTAGCTCTTTCTATCTCACCTGCTTCTCTGATTTTCATCACAACTTTATCTGCTTCTCTCGCGATTTCATCAACCACCACCATACACTCAAAGACCTTAGCGTAATCCTTTACCGGCCAATGATCGTGCCACAAGAACGGGTTTTTCCCGATGATACGAATGACTTCAAAGTCATCGGTCGATCCATTACGAGCGGAATTTTTCAACTGTTCCAAGTCTCTTTCCACTGTCCATCTTCTTCCACTACCTTTCTCTAGATCAAACACTTGTGTTCTGTTTCTAACATCCGAGAACCGAGCAAGCCGTACAAAGCCGCTGCATAGAGAGTTGAATCTTTCGAACTGAAACACTTTTTCAAAAGGTATTGGACGCAGCTTATCGACTTTCTTGTAGAACAAGGAAGCACTTAAACTAGGCATGAGAAGCGTTCTATTCATCATTCTCGCCGTCAAGCAAGCTCTAGCAAAAGCTATCTTCTGGTTGTTTAGTCCCCATACGATCTGAGGAACCTCCAGAAACTTATCAGTACGAATTTCACCGGTTGAGAAGGAATCTGACATGTAACGGGCTCCAAGCAAAGAGCTATTGTTCAGAGCGTCTCTTGGCGAGTAGGAGATCAACAGAGCTCTGTAGAACAGAGCAATACCAACAAGAACGAGACATTTGCAAGCAGTGGATATTGAAAAGAGTCTCAGGTTCTTGCAACTCAACGGAGAATTCATCTTAGAGAGATAGAGAGAGAAAAACTGTCGCTAATCGCTTCAGATTCACCGTCTTCAGAAATCCAAAATTCCAGACGAAATATAAAAAAATCTGATTCGAGTCCACGATGTCAGAAACTTGCATGAGTCGATATAATTAAGGGCTTCAAAATTTTCAAATCAGGCACCAAAAGTAACATGCATGCAATCGCAGAGAAAAGAAGGCTAAAAACCCAGAAGACAGAAGGTTGAATTAGTTAAAAACCTGGGTCGGATTAATCAGTTCCAGAACATGACATGCATGTCGATTACACAAAGAGATGAATAAGAAACCTTGAAGAACAAACCCAGATTAGCAAAAAAATTAAATCTCTTTTCGATGAAGATTTTAATCTAAAAACGGATCCTTTTAGGTATGAGTTGCAGACGAAAATCAGAACGAATAAAGGACAAAGAACTAAACTAAAAACCCCAGAAAACGAAAAGAGAATGCCAAAATTTGCCTTAATTGGTAGAATAGAAGAAAATTGACAATGAAATCGCTCGAATCACGGATTATGGTTATAAAAGCAAAGCAAAGCGAAGAGAGACAAATCAAAAGAATAATTTAAGAAAAAAAAACTCAGAAAAAGAAAGAAAGAATAGAGCCCATCGTGTTGACGGACAACTAAGAACCCACAAGAATATGCAAATTCAGGTTTCGAGATATGGAAAAATTAATATGAAAATATTGAGATAAACAAAAAGGAGGAAGAAGCTTCTTGAACAGAACAGAATTACGGAGGAAAAGGTGCAAAAAGAGGAAGATTTGAAGAGAATCTGGTGGATAAAATAAAGATATGATTTAATATTTCGATAATTTGGTAAGATTTTGGTGAAATCTAGATTGTTTTCAAGTTCACGCGTTCAGTGTAATTATGAATTTATAATAGGCGTGTTCGTTTCGTAGGCGCAGGAATCTGCGGCTGCGTCATGCAGTCAAACGTTGTTCGTTTAACCGCCGCAGGTTCCTACGGTCAAACGCTGCGGTCGATCGCAGAAAGCTGCGATCAAAATTTTTAATCGTTGCGAAATTATAGTGTTTGCGATCAAACAATTACGATACAACCTGCGGCGACAACCTACGGCGACAACCTGCGGCGATCAAACGAACAACAATATTGTTACGTCTAACCGCAGCGTCTGACCGCAGGTCGCTGCCGCAGCATCTACGACAGACAAACGAAAAACGCTAACATCCTAATTATGAAACATCAAGTAAAGAATTTATCCAATCATTAAAGGAATAATAAAAATATAATATGCTTTCATATTGGTCGCCTCACTTCAAAGTTATACAATAAGCTTTTTACGACCATATATTATATGATAGGAAGCTGTATTACACTATAACAATCATAACATCTATACATCCTATAAAACTTTTTAACAAAATAATCTTACCATTACGTATTAATAACAAAAATACATATGTGAACACCACAACAAATTTCAGTTTAAATAAAAAAAATAAATTTAAGTTACTATAATAATTACAATACATGCCACTGATATTAATTTGGTTAGAGAATCAATATATTTTATTCAATTAACCAAAAAATAGTATTACATTTGCAAAAACAATATTTTTTATTTTTAAAAATTTTTAATACGCTAATTTATCAATAATTTTAAATAAATATAAATATATTTAAGTTATTACCTAATCTCTAATATATTATTTAAGAAACAATTTAAGAAAATAACTTTTGTTATTAACAGAAATATCATATTTACATTTCATCATTACAATAAATTTCAAATAAATATATAAATAGGCTTAACTTATTCGAATAATTACAATATATGTCATTGTTATTAATTTGGTTAGAGTATTAATATATTTTATTAAACTAACCAAAAAAATAGTATTAAATTCATAAAAAATAATTATTTTTCTTTTCTTAATTTTTATATATAAAAATTAATGTTAAAAGTAATTTTAAATAAAATTTAAAATTATATAAATATTTAATTTATATTTATTAATAAAATATAATTTACGAATATTTTTCACCACGCATGTCGTGGATATAAATCTAGTATATAAAGAAATGGTAGTTTTCTTATCTTATTTTTACTTTTTTAAAAATTTGATACTTTTCTTATTTTTATGTTATTTGATTTAATATTAAAGGAAAATTTAAATGTAGAAAGAAAGTGAGAATTTTGTTTGGATTAAGAAGACATGAATGGTTTAAAAGCTAACCACAAAAGCAAATGGTCGGATTCGTTACGTACGTATAAATAAGGTTTTATTCCATATGCATTAATCAAATAATAAGTGTTTACCTCATAAATCTTTTAACGAAGAAATCTGATTCTATTAATTGTGATTAGAAATAATTTGTTCAATAAGAAAATAATGATGTGATTACAAACTTAGTTAGATTTTAGTTTTGATATTGCTCCTGAATATCTTCAAATGATCATGAGAAACACACCCCCATGTGGAAAACAAACTGAAGGAAAGAAGATCCAAGCAATGTTTCTTATATTTTCCTGGGTTCTGTTTGATTATATCGCTTGGCAGCTACAAACTATCTCTCCAACAACTGTCCTAAGTTTTCTTGAATCACAAGGCAGTGTTTTTCTCTGCAACATCAGACAGTGTTTCTCAAACATTTCTGCTGTAATATTTAGTCTGAAATCAATATCAAACAAGAACGCTCGCTCCAGCCTATTCATCTCTTCTGTGCTCACTCCTCCGATTTTGGCATAATATGCGTTGTTATAACACCTAATATCCATAGTAAAAGTTCAATATATCAAACTCTCTGGTTACAATATTTAAGAAAGAGATACTAACTTGCGGTCCAAGAATTTGGATGCGACCAAGTGACTGGTGATGAGAAGGCGATGAACGTTGAATGATGTAAGACGACGAGTCATGCTTGTAGCCTCTGGTCTCTGTAGATACCTAAGGATGTAAACAAAGGCTGCGACAAAGCACGCAGGACTACACCGAGCGTACCTGTAGATTCTCTCTGTGTAACGATGAATGGTCATCGATGGTGCTCTTGAACCATGGAACATAGTAATCTCTTCGTTCCTGTCGATCGCCAGAATTTAAGATTCAAACATGAGATCGAAAGATAGAGAAAATATATAAGAGAAATCTCAGTTTAACATATTGATAAACGAAACTTGTTTTGTCTTGTGTGGAATTCGTTCTTTTGAATCATCCTCTCAAGAACAGAAGCGAGAAGGGTGATGACTGGAGGAGGGGAAGAACTAGAAGACTGATCAGAATCTTCTATAAGACCTAACCATAGGAAGAGCGATGAGCTGGTGGAGTTTCTAGAAGTTTCCATCTTTGTGATAAAAACCGAACTTTGATGATTTCTCTGGTTGGTTTTGGTTTGAGGTAGAAAAAGAAGTGTAAATGGAAGGGGAGAGAAGCAAAGTTGAATCTTTTTGTTAAAGTTTTGCAACTTTATATTCTTTGCTTTGAGGGAAAGTAATGTGTAGTATATTGCTCAATAAGTGTATTATTGTGTGTATATGGTTAACCACACTTTGGTCTATAGAACCATGTAGTCACAAGCTATGAAATATGGATCCCTAATTGGGTATCATATTCGTTTGTAATGCTTCAGCCTAATCTATGTTATGGGTGTTTTCTTTAATCTCATTTGTTAAATGCATTTAATCCAGATATTCGAAAAATAATAAGGATGAAAGTATTAGTCAAGTTTCATCTTTAATGCTTTTTATATGTCATGGAAAAAGGTAAGAGAGAAACACTGAAAAGTGAGAGCTTAAAGTGATAGGGAGTAATTGCCTAATTGGTAGCCTAATTTTAATTAGAGTTTAATGGAATTGGTGATTTTTATAACAATTAACTAAATTTCATATATATATGAAAACATCAAAAATCAAAGAATAATGTTTTTTTGACACAAGAGAATAATAACTTGTCAAAACTCAGAAGAACTTCTTATTTCATTTCAAATTTCTCTTCTATTAGATTCTCCCCATCGAGAATCTCTTAGGAATTATAGTCGGACGTTGTTTCAATCCACTCACCATCATCCTCATCTTATCAGCATCACATTTGCTAACACTTTTCCTGCTCTTCATTGGCGAAATCAGCCTCATCGCTAGCCTTGATGGCGAAAATGACCTCCTGAGCTTTGCAGCAGTTGAAATCGAATGTTTAGGTGACTTCTTGCCTGAGTTATCTTTTCTTGTCGGAGAAATCAATGCTTGAAGCGTGATTCTTTTTGGAGAAATGGACGTTTTACGAGCAAAGCTAGTGCCATTTCTCGTCGGAGTAAATGATCTTCTGAGCTTCGTAGCTGTTGGTAGCTTTGGTGACTTTCTAATAGGAGAAATCGACGCTGTAGGCGACTTCTTTCCCAGCTTTACGGTTCCTGTCGGAGAACTTGAGCTTCTAGGTGATTTCCGGGCTGAGTTAGTGCCGTATCGTGTAGGAGAAACTGAGAATTTAGGTGGGCTCTTGATCTTGACCTGAAACTTAGATGATGACATAGGTGGAGACTTGATCAAGAACTTATGTGGCGTCTCTCTTGTCTTCCTGCTGTTGCTAATCGTGTCGTTTCTGGCTATGACAGGAGACATTGTTCTACTGAACTTAGCTTGTTGTGTTGCGACACCAGAAATAAACAGAGGGTTCGGAAAAAGAACTGCCTTTTTAACCCAAGGTTTATGCTTTGGAGAAACTCTATTAGCTCGAAAACTATTCTCACCATTTCCCTTTACTTGAACCTTATCTGTTAATTTCTGTGGAGAGGTGATTTTGAACGCAATTCTTTGTAGTGACGGAGGAGAATCAGATTCTAATCGTTTATTCTGCTTCTCTTTCTTCCTTCTCGCTTTGATATTGCTTCTGACAGTATCAGTGTCCGGTTTTCGGGATTTCTGTTGGGTCTCAGGTGTTTTAGGGCATTCTGTTTCTTCTGGCATTATTGATCTCTTGGACTTTATACTCTTCTTTGGTGCTATGGCTTCTACAATGTCTCTTGTGACCTGTGAGGCTTGTAAGATTTCATTTACAGTCTCTCCTAGTAGCATTGCTGGGAGTGACATTTTCCTCCAGTCTCCTGCATTTAACCAGAAGATTATACATTGCACAATCAGCGGAAACTACTAGCTTTCAGGATCTTTTGATCCAAGAATCCATCGAAGAAGAAGAGAAAGAGAAAATTCTCCAGCATTACCAAACACAATCAACTACCCTTAGAGCCTGTGGTATTAGATCTGTCAAGACCTGCCGGCGGCGGATTACGTATTTTTTTCCACAAATTTTTTTTACCCACGAAAACTGCGAATCAATTTTTTCATAACCGCACTTACCCCGCATTAATCAAGCGGGTCTGGCGGATTATCAGGTGACCTGCTTCATTTTTCAAATTTTTTTTTAAAAATTGAATAAATTTAATTAAACTAAAATATTTAATAAATTTAATCACAAATGTTTAAAAATATTTAATAAATTTAATTAAACTAAAATATTTAATAAATTTATTTAAATTAAAATATTTAATAAATTTAATTAAAGTTTTTCAAAATATTTAAATAATTTAATTAAAATATTTAATAAATTTAATTTATTTGGTTTTAAATTAGTTTGGACCTAAATTAGTTGAGTCTCAATTTGATTAATTAATTTGAATCCAAAATTTATGGGTATCCGCTAATACGCAAATTAAAAAGTTGCAACGCGCATCCGCCCCACTCTAACTAATGGTCGACCTGCACCTACCCGCATATGAAATTTTTTTTTTTACTTGATCCGCACCCACCCCGCAGCGGGTCAAACAGGGCGGGATCCGCTAGTAAAAACTCATATTGACATTCCATGTGGTATGACTTCTTATGCTTAATGTTTGTGCGTGAGAAAGAAGGACAGAGATTTACCTGGTGAAGAAGCTGGAAACTTCCCTACTGGAGATTTCTTATTCGTAGCGTTCTTGATCCTACAACAATGTAACAGAACCTAGTCAGTTTGGATTTAAAACCGATGTATATGTAAGAGAAGTTAGGGCTTTGTTTCTTCTGGGATTACCTTAAAGTTTCTTGCTTACATCTAAGACTAGTCTTCAAGTAAGATCTAGTGCTTCGAGGGCTAAGGTTCACACCGGAAACAACTTTGGTTCCTCCTGTTATTGTGTATTGTAGCTCTTGCAGTCTTTCCATACATTTGTCAACCTTCACATATCATACCAAATTTGAAGAAAAATCAGCTAAAACGCCGATCCCAAAAATCTAATTAGTAATGTAAATTGACTCACTAAATAGTTTTCTAGCTGAGAAATTAACGGAAAATCTTCTTACCCATTACTTATACAATCCATTACAATAAAGATATTTTACTTTGGAGTCAGACAATAGACAGTGGTTTCAAACTTTCCATTGTTGTACTAATTAAGTAAAGCTATAAACATAATGGGAGGGAGCCTGAGAATTAGAGCGTTTGGAAATTCTTGTAGATTGATGGACGAAAAGAAAAATAAGTTAGAAACTTGATGATAGTAAAAATATTATTTAATTGGACTAATTTAACACCTTGGTGATTGTTTCCATGAGAAGATCTGAGTTGAGAGGAGGCGCCACCATCACCACTTTCCTTTGCTTTTGTGGGGTTCTTGCAACCATCTTCTTCTATAAAATTGATTTTGCAAATCTCACCTAATTCTTCTTTGGTTTCTTCACGATTAAAAAAGGGGTTTGAAGACAAAAAGCATTGACCTTCAGCAACCCAGCTCTCTCTCTCTCTCTCTAGACTTTTTTTAATTTACAGACACTAACTTCAGATAAACCTCTTCGATTTGGTCTTCTGTCTGAAGGAAAGACAAAACAGGGCACGGGAAATGAGAAAGGAAGAGCGGATAAAGGCGTTTATTTTCGTAACGGATCTTTTGTTTTTATTTTAATAATTTTTTTGGTCCCAACGGTCTACTATACCAACACATAACGGCTACTTTTTTTATGATACTTTTAATCTTCAAAGAGACGAATTATTAGTCACATGTTAGCTAATTATACCGGGAGGAGTAACTGGTCTAGTGGTTGTATCACCTCTACATCCATTCCAGAGGTGTGTAATTCGATTCCACTTCCCTTCGCAGGAGGGTGCTAAATTTTCGTATGAAGATATTAGGCTATTGGGTCGGCCCGTTGTGACCCAGTGACAAAAAAAACCCGTTAATTACACCACATTGTTTCCCTCTTTTCGGCTTTGATTCAAGAGACTTCAATGTTTCCTCCGGCTTTTGTATCTTGGATCTTGGATGTTGGAGGTGGGCTGCGCCTCTTCGTATCCAGATCTCAGCCCAAAATAAAGGCCCAAAACAAAAGTTCAAAAGGAAGGCTTAAGAGAAAGGCCCGCTCCTAATAATAGTGGGTACGCATCGATCGAGAAGTCGTCGGGCAGGTTAAGAACCTGTCCAATCTCACCGAATATCGATAACGTCGGAAAGTTTGTCAATATTAAATGACATTTATAACCATTTTAAGTGATAATGATTGCAATATTAAAAATCAAACGAGTTGAGAATATAAAATTAGCAAAATTCGCACCATAAATAGATATCTCTCTTTTAATAGTTCGGGGACAGCACCGAAATATCACTTATAATAAACTTTCTAACAAATAATAGAAATTCCTGTTCAGTTGATGTAGTAGATTTTACTCCGGTAATCTTAGACTCAACATTGTAATAAATTTTCTAACAAATAATAGAAATTTCTGTTCAGTTGATGTATTAGATTTTACTCCGGTAATCTTAGACTCAACATTGGATATTTCCGACTGTATTTGTATTTTGGTTAAATTTCATTTGTATCTTTAGCCTAACAATGTTCAGTTTCCGAATATTACATGAAATTTTTTTACAAAGGAAGGTGAGACGTCAGTTTCTGAATAACCCATCTGGCAGTTTGCAATAATTCAAATTTGATTTACTATCAATTTCAATTAAATATGCATCTGAATTAACTCATTTCCCATGAGTGCTTTATGTTGCCTTTGGAAGAGATGCTTGATTAGTAAAAGTTGGTTAAAACTATATAAAAAATATATCACGCTTCTGTTTGTAATTACACAAACGATCAAATTAAAAAAGCAGATTCAGGTTCTAAACCTTAAAAGGAAAGATAAGTTTTTGTTCTTGAGTTTAACTGATCAAATGGACTATGCTTGCGGCAATGTGACTGACAAAGTCTAAGCTTGCACAAGTGGGTAGGTTTCATCATGGTTTGGCTAACGGACGTGTGTTGGTCCAGAGCCATTGCCGAGTAGAACCTTCCAATAATGGTGAAACCTACCAAGGAAACATTGCCCAGTTCAAACAACCGCAGCTGTATGTTAAGACCTTTGGTCTACCGCACTAAGAAGGAAAGCAAAGGCACTAAGAGGAAAAGCAAAGGCACTAAGAGGAAAAGCAAAAGGCACACACATGCAGGCCTTGTGGCGTAAGACTCATCTACGTCGCTTTTGGAGAAGAAAATGGTTATAGTCAAAGTAGTTTTGTGGACTAACCTTTTCCCAGACTTCAGCGTGGTAACTGTCAAGCCAATCAATCTCAGCATCAGAGAGCAACGAAACATCAACCATTTTCGTCTGCATGGTTTGGTGAGCGACAAATGTGTGAGATAAATTGAAAAGAAAGCAAGAAGCTAGAAGAAAACCTCAAGGCTCCTCTAACCAGAAGAATGAGAGTTGAACAATTTATAGGTGGATAAGTCACTCTGTACCTGAATGGGGAAGAATGTAAGCTTCTCAAATCCAAGGTATGTAGCACCACCAAAGCGGTTTGGTGTTTCAGCATCTCTCACATGAAGGAGATTCTGCAAAAGCGAGCCATATAGTTGTTACCTAGTCTGATATATCTTATAATGACTACCACGGACTAGTGATCAAATCACACCTCAATTCGGATTCCAAAAGCATGGTCTTCATAATATCCAGGTTCATTGCTCACTATCATCCCATTCTGAACAGGGGTCATATTTCCATACCGAAAGCTAATACTTTGAGGACCTTCATGCACATTGAGGGCAGCACCAACGCCATGTCCTGTCCCTGTTAGGCAGACAAAATATCAGATCAACACGAGTTCCTCAAAAAGTTGTTTTTGAAGAAAGCTCAAAAGGTAGAATAGAGTACCATGGCGGTAATCAAGTCCGATTTTCCATAGAGAAGAGCGTGCAAACCCATCTAATACAAAACCAGGAGTACCTTCTGGGAACACGGCTTGATCAAGAGCTATATGACCCTACAAACAAAAACCAATCAGACGAAGGCATTCCCACACAGCTTTGTTTGTTCAAATAGGTAACCGATGGTCATCAAGAAAGATGAGGAAAAGAAGAGTCAAATCCCTCACCTGTAGAACTCGGGTGAAACATTCTTTTTCTCGGGCAGAAGGTTCACTAAAATGTACTGTTCTGGTGATATCTGTTGTTCCATCGACATATTGAGCTCCACTATCGAGCAAGAAAAGTTTTTGAGGGTCTACACGACTGCAGCTCTCTGGTTCTGGTTTATAATGTATAATAGCACCATTTGCACCGGAGCCTGCAGTAGTTTGTAGAAAAAATGCATATTACTCATAGAATGTACATGGATTCTGTATTATGACAAGTATGGAATTGTAATAGAGAATCCAGTTCCAACCATACCACTTATGGTATCGAAGCTTTATGACAAGTATGGAATTATAATAGAGAATCCAGTTCTAACCATACCACTTATAGTATCGAAGCTTGTATCCATAAAACCATTTTGCATCGAACGGAATTCAAGGAGCCTGTCAGCCACATCTACCTCTGTCAGGTTCACATTCTTGTGCACTTCCTCTTCCAACCAAGCCCAAAAATGGGCTAGCGCAGCAGCATCTCTGCATAGTAATATTTTGGTCAGTTGATGACATTTACCAAACAAAACCAAACTTTTCAAGATAAGAAATTGGTATCCTCTATAGGCGGTTGGAGTAGGAGAAGATGAGATTGCAAAAAATTTTCTTACCTCAAATGAGAATTTTAGAGAAGATGAAATTGCTGGATTTCCTTACCTCAAGTGAGAATTCTTCATCCCTTGTAACTCGGCACTGTTTTTGATGGCCTTCGCCCACGAAATAGGAGACGGCCTGTAAATCCCAGAGGGTTTGGCGACGTACCCACTAGAGCCAACAATTAACTCTGTCTTAGTTTTGTCTTCACTTTCCGACTTCCTTGAATATCTCTCACATGCTGATTTGTAGGTGCTAATGATAGCTACGTTGAGTGTTGATGGATCCATCAATAGCTGGGCTCCTCGTGCTGCCAAACTGAGAAAACTCAAAGTGAGGTAGAGTATACTGGTGAACAGAGCAGAAAGTACATTTCTTTCTTCAAAGCTTCTTATGGACCTAAATCAAGTATTTACCTATCTATTTCTGAAAGAATCGAATCATAAGGTCTAAGTTCAATCCCTGCATTTGTCAAGTGATCTTTCACCTCCGAGGTTACTTTAGAACTATCCACAAAGAGTTTGGCTTGGTCCACCTCTACGATCAAATATGCGTACATAACAGGTGAATGTGGAACATCGCTCCCTCTCTGCAATCAGAAAAGGCGCTCAAAACATCAATGCGTTGGAATCTTCAAATAGAAGATATACGTTGGGAGAGTGGCACAACATCATATGGAAAATGCTAAGATGTTGATCAGGATATTTACCAAATTAAGCACCCATGCAATCTCATCAAGCATGGATATCACAGTGGAAGATGCGCCGGCATCCATAATTTCACTTCTCAGGGAGGACAATTTTGATGCCACATCTACACCAGCATACTTCAGGTCATGTATCCTTATTCGTCTACTGGGAGGCTTTGGCCTTGAGTCCTTCCATATTTTATCCACAAGATTTACATCGTACAAGTAGACCAACTCGTGATTCTTCTTTGCTATAGCCTCCTTCAATTCCTCAGCAGCATCGGCAGAAAAAAGGAACTGCTCCCTTCATGAATTCCGAGGTATTGTAAATACAAAATATATGGAGTTATCTCTTTTCTAGCTGCCCAAACACAACCCAAGTTACAGCAGAGTGCTTTGAACAAGTATGAAAAAACCCAAATTACTTGCCTATACACAAAAGTAGGTTCAGTATTTTAAAGAAATTTCAAATGCTCTATGTAAGTTAATAAGATAAGAAGGATGCAAAGCAAATAAAATAAGCCTTCCCAAAATGCGGATAATGAAACACTCTAAGATTGAAGACCCATGAAATGTTAAGGACAAAAGGAGACACAGTTTAGAAGGTTTGATAGTAGCTTACAGGATCAATAGCAACTCTTCCACCAGGAGCCAAAACATCAGCTACCCATTCACTTACCGCGGGAACTCCTGGATTACCAGAACGCATGAGAATCCAACTAGAGTTCAATTGCTTCTCTGCCTTATAAACAAAAATTGCAACGAATGTATATAAGAAACCCCAATTTTCCTTTCAAATGTATGTAAGATTGCAATCAAAATTTCAACGGGATGTATATGAACAAAACCTGAAGAAAATAACGGCCATCTGTCCACAGAGCTGCCTTATCCTTGGTGACAACAGCAGTACCAGCACTTCCTGTAAATCCAGAGACGAAAGCCCTCCTCGCGTAACATTCTGCTATGAACTCGCTCTGGTACCATTGTGAAGAAAAATCACAGTCAGAAATTCCCAGGAAATTTATGGATCCCATTTACAAAACAGAACACAATTTGTGATCTTCCCAAATGGCACAGAAACAAAATTCCGGGCAATCGAAGATCTTAAGCTACGAGATAATGTAAACTTTATTGAGACGTCTCAAACAAACAAAGGTTCTCTCCCACCGGAAAAGAAAAACACATTATTCAAGCAATTACATATGTTCCTGAAAAGTGAAAACAAGAACTAGCTAATTTCATGAACTCCAAACAAAAATTATCAATTAGAAACAATCATTGAGGCAAACTACAAAACCTTGCAAAACCAGCACGAAGAACTATCGGTGCGTCCCCTTTAAATCTATATTCACATCCCAACGTGTAATCACACGCTAGACAGGAAACAATTTATACCCTCATGCATATAAAAACCCACCATCAAAGTAAAATCTTTAACCGTAATTTACAGCTCTACATGTAAGAACAGAAAAATACCTGATGGGCATCCTGTGAAGGTATGATATAAGCATCGATTCCAACACCGGGCTCGGAAAACTGCTGCCTGAGCGCGCTAAGCTTCTCGTCCACAACTAAATCGGTTCGAGCTCTGCGAATCTCTTTGGAATGCTTTGCAGTGAAGGAGGAAGAACCGCTGCTACTAGCATGACACCTTATGGCAAGAAGATGGTTATAGGATAATTTCAGGTTGATCGAAGAGAAAGATTTGAAATTGCGTAGTAATGGAGATTGAGAGTAACGAGAGGTGAACAAAACGAGTCGATTCAGAGACGGCGACGAAAGGGTTAGAGGAATCATCTCCGGCGATGGCAGGTGACTCACAGAAGACGAAAAGATTCTAAAGGAAATGGATACGGATAGATAACTAGCGAAAGTTGCAAAACAACCCTCACAATATTATAAATCTCATGTAATGAACCTCTGCTACTGATACCACAATTCATACAGGTGAAAACTAAAACATCTGCCAAAAGTAAAAATTAAAAATAAGAACATCGATACAATCGACGTGGATGTTCACACATGCACTAGTTTATGATAGTCAGAGTGAAAGAAAATAAAAGAAAGAAATCAATTGAAAAACCAGAAAAATATGACAAAAATTGGCCGAACTTGTCCTTCTGTTCAAGTTTCGCGGCAACACCTCTTCTCGTTTCTTTCCCTAATTCTCTTTCTCTCTCCTCTTTTTCTTTCTTCCTCGACTCATTCTCTCACTAAAACTAGGCTTCTTCCAAATTTCTCATCGATCTCTCTTTTTGAAAGAAAGGCTCGTGCTTTCTCTCTCCTCCGTCCCAATTTGCGTTTCGCTTTATATGTGGTTTGGAGTCTGTTCTCTCTTCAAGTCACGTAATTTGGTGAGTGAAATCGTCTGTGGATTTGTTTCGATTAGGGTTTTAAAAGGGTTTTCCTCTTTCTGTTTGTATTTTCTTCATTTGTCTGTTAACTTTTTTCAAATTTTGGATTCGCTAAACTATGTGTTAGTGCGTCGTTTTGAATCTAGTTCCATTTCTTCTCAACTGGGTTTTGACAGTTTTTATTTCACTCGATTGAAGTTTTGTTTTTTAATTGGGTAGTCGGTTTCAGATTTGTGGAATCTGATTTATATTGCTATTTTCAGGTCAGGCGATGAGATTTTCAATTCGATTTGTGTTTCTAATCCAGTTTTGGTCATTTTCTTAACACATTTTGGAATATTTTTTGAATGATTTTCGTGTTTCTTCACATTGAGTATTGATTCCTGCATTTGGTATTTTGAGGTACTTTTTAATTTTTTGAATTACTTAAAGTTAATTCCGATTCTAGTTTTGGTTATTTTTTCCCTCCTCGATGCTGCAGCTATTTTACTCCCTCAACAGTGCTTTTTGTATGATCCAAGGAGAAGTTGTACTATATTGCTTTTAAGTTTTAAGTGAAGTTTTGATTTCTCCCAACTCCAATCGACCTCTTGATTCTCTTGAGTGTACTCTGGTGAATTTGCAATTCGTTGTTTGTCCATGTCTTAGAGGTAGGTAAATTGTGCTTATAAATTTAGTATTCTATCTTGTCTATATCAGTTCAAAGTCTTCTTTTTCTACAATTGCATTTTGTTTCTAACTATATGAAATATATGGGCAGAAAAACCTGCAAATGGCACCGGTTAGGAAGTCCAGGAGTGTTAACAAGCGTTTCACCAATGAAGCTTCCCCAGGAAAAGATGTTGGGAACTCAAGAAAAAATAAGCACCGTGTTAGTAATTGTCTTCATTTCTTGAAAGTTGGATGAGATGTTACTCAGATGTGTTAACTATGCTTTTGTGTTCATCCTTAGAAGAAGAAATTGTCTGACAAGTTGGGACCTCAGTGGAGCAGAGGAGAGCTTGAGCGTTTCTATGACGCCTACCGAAAGTATGGGCAGGAGTGGAAAAAGGTAAAACCGTTTCGCTCATATTTGTTTATGTAAGTTTCTATGGAATCAAAGTTCTTAAGATTATTTTTGTTCAGGTGGCTGCTGCAATTCGAAATAGCAGGTCTGTTGACATGGTGGAAGCCCTTTTTAATATGAATCGGGTATGAGTAAGAACATCTTATATCTCAGTCAGTCAGTTTTATGAAGTATACGATTTGGCAAATTTCTTCTCCAGGCTTTGACTTAAATCATAAGACTTGCTTATTTTTCCAGGCATATTTATCTCTCCCGGAAGGAACTGCCTCTGTAGCTGGTCTTATTGCGATGATGACTGATCATTACAGTGTCATGGTGAGATATTTATTTCCTATGGCTGGCACAGCAAAGTCATTGTGTGAAGTTATCTGCTAGTAGATGAGAAAATGAAATTTCGTGGCAGAAAATATGGGTGGTTGGGTAAAAAATTAATTACTTTGAATAGACAGTAAAACCAGTGACTTGATAAAAATTTGAGTTTTTTGTTACCCTATGTGGCTAGTTTGTTGGTCAGTTTGACTATTTGATGAAATTGTATTGACCGAATTGTATCCCATTCTTATGCTATTTCTTCTAGGAAGGGAGTGGCAGTGAAGGAGAAGGCCATGATGCTTCAGAAGTACCGAGGAAACCTCAAAAGCGTAAACGTGCAAAACCTCAGCTTAGTGGTTCTAGAGAGGATGTTGACATACAACATTCAATTGCATCAGCTGATGGATGTCTCAAGTTTTTGAAGCAAGCACGAGCTAATGGTAAAGTGCCTACATTGTATTAACTCTGATTCTTTCCCGCATTTTATCATTTAAGCAGATAAGGAAGTTGATTATTTGTTCTTGAGTTTGTATAGTCCATCTATCTAATACCTGTAAACCAATTCGTTCGAGAATGTGTAAATCTGATTTCTTAGTTCACGTAGAAACCCAGAGACGTGCCACTGGTAAACGTACACCTCGGTTTCCTGTACAAACTTCATACATGAGGGATGATAGAGAAGGCTCGACTCCACCAAATAAAAGAGCCAGGAAGCAACTCGATGCCAATGATGATGTTGCAGATTTTTTAGCATTAGCATTAACAAATGCATCGAGAAGGGGAGGGTCTGCAAAAGTTTCTGAATCACCAAATAGAAGAACAGAACTCAGCGACAGCTCGCCAATAAGGAGCTGGGGAAATATGGTATCCAAGCTCTGAAATTTCAAGCGGTTATCTTTTTATTAATTTCCTGCGTAGTCTTGATTCACTGGAAAACTTATTCAACTTTGTGCTTTTGACCAGTTGCGAACAAGAAAAACTCAATCCAAGCACCATGACAGCTCCATGTATGAGGAGTTGGTGGGAAGTAACCTAGAAAGGAAGCTTGAATTTGATAGAGAGGCTGCCCTGTTGATGGATATGGAAGGGGTTGGCGAAAAGGAGGTTCTGCCGAAAGGGAAAAAGTTTTACACGAAAAAAATAAAAGTTGAAGAAGCAGAAGGTAATGATTCTGATGACAATGGAGAAGCATGCAGTGCCACGCAGGGGTTCCATATTAAATCACAGAGAGAGAAGACATCTGTTGAAGTCTCAAGAGGGAAATATTCACCGTGCAGCCCAAAAAAAAGAGATAACAAACTTACTTCTGGAGGTAATACCAATAATAATTTGACTTGTGGCCTGATTACAATTCATGGTCCAATAATATGTTCCAGTGTTAGCCATTTCTGTCAGGAAAGTTAGAAATATTTATCACCTCTTATAAGGTTTAACATATATTCGTGTACAAGCTTCACTGTTGTGAAAATTTATTATTTAAATATTCTGCATTTTTCATTTAAACTAAGTATCTTCATCTTCTGCTGAAAACATACGGGAATCGGAAACTAAATGGTGATCTTTTCCTGTGTAGATGAATTTGATGCTCTGCAAGCATTGGCTGAATTGTCAGCCTCAATGCTTCCGGCAGCTTTGATAGAATCAGGTGAGGTTTGTGTGCTTTTGCTTACAACTTAAACCATGGCACCTGAAGATACCGGAACTTATGTTTTTTTCTAGATTTTCTCCTTGATTATGTAGCTTGAGTTAATTCTGCAGCTTTCAATGCTCGAATCAGGGTCTATAGATGTCTATTTGTTTATTAATTTTTACTATATTGCTTTGGGCCCAGAGTCATCCGCACAGTTGAAGGAAGAAAGAACAGAAAATGACATGCACGAGAAATCTAGCACAGCGGAAGCTACATCTACAAGCAGTCATGGGGAAAAAGCGAGTGCAGAACTAGATGATAGTATCCCTCATGCGATTTCTGCTGTTGAGAATGCTAACAATAGAAAACCGAAACCTTCAAGGCAGGCATCCACTGATTGTAATGCTGTTCCCTCAGGGAAGCTACAACAAAAACCTACTACTGGCAATTTAAGAAGAAAACGTAAACCAAAGGTAGGAAGATAATTCTCTTAATTTTCTATGCATTTTCTTCTAGGCATCTTTTAGCTATATGTGAATTGTGTTCAATTTTCAGGCGCTATGGGATGAAGGTCTAGCAGATTCTAGTCTGAACAAATTCATAAACAAAAAGGTATTTTCTATGTATGCTGAATTAGTTGAAACTCATATGTTGATATAGTTGAGGACCGTGCTTTGAATTAGTTGGATTGACTCCTATATTGCCATCCTTTAAAACAAATTCGAGATCCTTGACGAAGTATGTTCATTAAAAAAGCATATATAGAATTCAAGCTTGTGCTTCTGGATAAAACATTACCTCATCTAAATTTGCGTTGCAGGAATTGGCTCAAGAAGAGAATAATATGAAGTCTTTGGCTAGGACAAAATGCGCTGGTCAAAGTCCGGATCAATCAAAGCAGCCAAAAATTGTTAAGGCGTTGGAGGAATTTACTACAGCAAGCGATAAGAAAATATCTGCGATGGATGTAGTAGTGCCAACTAAACAAGTTTCTGATTCAGGCCCAGCCTGTTCATTGCAGAAATCTCCAAGCAGGCGTAAGATGAGTCTGAAGAAAAGCTTACAAGAAAGGGCAAAATCTTCTGAAATTATTCATAAAGCTTCGCGTAGCTCAAGATCTCTATCAGTACAGGAATTGTTATTAAAGGTGGAGCCTCTAACTTCAATTCTCTTATGCACATTCAAAATATGATACATATATTTGTTTATTTCAATTTCAGGATAAGCTTTCTATTTCTCTCTCATATCCCTTGGCACGTCGAAGGTGCATATTTGAATGGTTTTACAGTGCTATCGACCTTCCCTGGTTTGCAAAGATGGAGTTTGTCGATTATCTAAATCACGTGGGTCTAGGTCACATACCAAGACTTACACGTCTTGAATGGAGCGTTATTAAAAGGTTTCTTCAAGTTGTGTTATTGGAAATGCTCCCAGAGAATATAGGTAGATTAAAAGGGTTGCTTGCTCTTTCTGTTATTGCAGTTCTCTTGGTAGACCCCGAAGATTCTCGGAGAGATTTTTACAGGAAGAGCGGGAGAAACTCAAACTGTACCGCGAATCTGTAAGAAAGCATTATACAGAGCTTCGAACAGGTGCTAGGGAAGGGCTTCCTACAGATTTGGCTCGGCCTTTATCTGTTGGGAATAGAGTCATTGCCATCCATCCCAAAACACGAGATATTCATGATGGGAAAATTCTCACTGTTGACCATAATAAATGCAATGTTCTGTTCGATGATTTGGGTGTTGAGTTAATTATGGTAATTCGAATACTACACCAGTTCCATCCACACAATCCAGTGTTTTATGATTTAAAGATATTAAGGTCCTTGTCTTTTGATCATCTCCTTTTTTGACAGGACATTGATTGCATGCCTTCAAATCCAATGGAATACATACCAGAGGGTCTAAGGAGGCAAATTGATACGTGTTTGTCTATAAAGAAAGAAGCACATCTAAGCAGGAATTCAAACCTTGGAATGTCGGTTATATTCCCTCCATGCGGACTTGAAAATGTCGGGATTTCTATGAATCCTCCTTTGAATCAGGTAGGGAATTATGTACGTGTGACTAGTTATGTCAGAGCCTTACACCTTAGATCTTCCCGTACAAAAGTTCTGTAAATTTTTTATGCCTAACCCATATATTCTCTACAGGGTGATATGATTGCTCCCATTCTGCATGGTAAAGTATCAACCGATTCACAGAAGACTAATCAGTCATATATCACAACTTATAGCAATGAGATTCAACGAGCACTTGTGCTACAGCATGCTTTAGATGAAAAGGTAGTGGACTACTGATGTCATGTTGGTGCATACTGTTTAGATGTTTTAGAAACCGAATGGGATAACAAATAATGAACCTTTGAATGCCCATGGAAATTGTGCCTTGAGTAAGCTTATATATGTGCTGTGTATCAGGAAATGGAGCCAGAGATGCTAGAAATTGTCAAGGGTTCAAAGACAAGAGCACGATCAATGGTGGATGCAGCTATTAAGGTATTGGTTCAGCCGCTTTCCTATATTCTCTTGCAACCGTCATATGTTTTGCTTAAGTTATGCTCACTCTACGGTTCTAGGCTGCCTCATCTGTGAAGGAAGGAGAAGATGCAAGCAAATTGATCCAAGAGGCCGTAGACTTGATTGGCAAACATCAGCCATTAGATGGCTCTATTGTCAAACATCACGAGCATGTATATAGCAGCATCAAGCATCATCACAATTCATCTCCCTCAGACACATCAGAGCGTATGTCTAACAACGATTTCATCTCACAAGATGATTCAGAGAAAAACGAGGCTCAAATGCCTTCAGAGCTAATCACCTCCTGTGTTGCCACTTGGCTCATGATTCAGGTAATCAGGAAATTGGCGCTGACGACTGCATACCCCATGAGATAATCTGGAAGCCTTTGTGAATCTCTATTACTAAGTTTTTCTCTATGTTTTACGGAAATACAGTTGGCTTATTAACCTCGCCATCTTGTTTCGGTATTGAAATTAGGTGTGGATGTTTTAGTTTTTGCTTAGATCCTCATGTGCCAAATGCCACCTAACCTAGACAGCATTGGATTCATGATTCATCCTAAAGCTGAATCAAACTACATCTTCATAGTAATACATTGAACTTTACTTTCTCGTGACTTGCAGATGTGCACAGAGAGACAGTACCCTCCAGCTGATGTGGCGCAGCTTATAGACGCAGCAATCACAAGCTTGCAGCCTCGATGCCCCCAGAACCTACCGATCTACAGAGAAATCGAGACATGCATGGGAAGGATCAAGACGCAAATCCTGGCTCTAGTACCAACGTAATAGCCAACTCATTTGGGTTGTTTTTTTGAATCTCCTTTAGGTAAGTCCAGTATCCTTTTAACTAGAGTAGATGATGACATTTTCACCTTGGAAAATGGTGTTAGAAGTTCAGACATCAGCTTGACCAGTGGTATTTTTGTTACCGAACAAGCTTTTGGTAGTGAGCCATTGGTTCTGTATCTTTCAACTGATGTTTATGGTTTATTTATGATTCTCCATCAATGTCGTCTCGAAATTGCTGAAGTGTCCCAGTTTTTCTCCTTTATTGCCAGTTTTAAGGTTAGATATTAATAAAGAATTGAATATAGTCATAGAGCAAGAAAACAGTGTAAAGTGAAACAGAGCTGGCAATCTAATTGTATTCAAACTAAAACTAAATTGTCAAATACAAACATTGAAACTTAAATTTATTTTTTCTTCAGATTGCAGGAGGAGGTTTCTCAAGCAATGCAGAGAGATAAACCGAATGCTTTGATTTAAGAGAAATAGCCCATGTGTTTCTTGTACCTGCTAAACTTCAGGAACATGTACATATAATCATCAAGATCCTTCTTTTTACAGAAGAATCTATCAATCCACAGTAACCCACCTGGCCTCAGCAATCAGCATTCAATCCCAATCAGAAGCAGATCGATCCAGCCATCCATTAACTCAACGGTGTGAATCATATCCATTGTATAGTTGAAAAAGAGCTGTAGCCTCTGGTTCAAAGAGATGTATAAAGGGATCAAACTTCGCAGCGGAATCATCTCTCATTCTTGCAGCAAATGTCTCTTGTCAAGCATCATCTTCTAGGCAACGAGTCACACCCGTTAAGTATCAGCTTCTGTGCTAAATTCCAATCGTCATTGCAATACGCTCCAAGATCATTTATTCCATCTTCATCAACACACAAGCATGACTATATTAGTGTTGTAAATTCTCTGTTCCAATAATGTTTATCTTCCCAACCCGATTATTTCCTTATCTCCTCAATGAGAATTTTATTGATCAAAGGCTCTTCCTTTTTCCGTTGTTTCAGATCTCTAGCTCTAGTTTATATCAATTTTCACCAACGTGCCTAATCAATTAATCTCCGGTCTTACAAACTCAACTATAAAATACCCACATGCCTACTACTTAACACATATTATCATATTCGTAATATAGTCTATCAAAGTACAATTGTACCAATCTTGATTCTTGAAATCTAAACCATACGACACTTTTAATGTTTGCCAAAATATAAAATTAAAACTATGTATAAAAAAAGAGCAAGACGTTGCTTTGATATAATCACTAATATATTATTTGAAAAACTTTTTAACAGAGTAACCTTACATTGACGTGTTAATAACAAAAATGACATGTTGACGTATCAACACCAGAGCGAGTTTCAACTTAAATATATAAAAAATGTTTAATTTACTAGAATAATTACAATACATGACATTAATATTAATTTGGTTAGAGAATAAATATAGTTTATTCAACTAACCAAAAAATACTATTACATTTGCAAAAATAATAATTTTTATTTATTTAAATTTTTATACGTTAATTTATAAATAATTTTAAATAAATAATATATTTAAGTTACTATTGTAATTCCTAATATATTATTTGAAAAACATTTTGAGAAAATAACATTACTCTGACGTGTTATTAACAGAAATATCATGATGCATGTCATCACTACAGTAAATTTTAAATAAATATACAAATGACTTTAACTTATTAGAATAATTACAACTATACCATTTTTATCTTGGTTAGAAAATTAATATATTTTTATTAAACTAACAAAAAAATAGTATTAAAGTCGTAAAAATAATTATTTTTCTTTTCTTAATTTATATATACAAAAATTAATGTTAAAATTAATTTAAAATTAGATAAATATTTAATTTATATTTACTAATAAAATATAATTTACTAATATTTTCTTCTAACTGGTATAAATCTAGTGGTAGCATTATTCTCAAAAACAGTGTAAAATTACTCTCCCAAATTGAAAAAGCGGTTCGACGCAAACGTCATTTGGGCCGGTTACGTCCGATTTATTTATCCAGAAGAGTTTTGGTCTTGTAGGACCGGACTCGATTGGAATCTGATTTGTTTTATATTTCTATCAGGACTCTATTTTTGGTTAAACCGAACCACCATTTTCTAATTAGCCTCTAAATGGAAATTAAATCATTAGAATAAGCCACATTGTATTAGAAGTTGAGATTTAAATAGAAAATGTTTCCAAATCTAAATTGTCATGTTTTGCGGAAGATTAAGGAGAAAATACGACCACATTGTCTTCTCGTTTTGATCGTGTCGCTATATAAACACTGCACCTAGAAATAATAACTTTTCACTAATTAAGAGTAAAAAATATATTAGTCATCTCTTAAACTGGAATTTTTAAACCGAAACGAAACTACAAAACGCCTCGGCTTCTCCATTTCCGATCAAATTCGCGGTCGAAGATAGTGAGGGAGACAAATGGCTACGGCTAGAGCAACCTCTGGCCCCGCTTACCCGGAGAGGTTCTACGTTGCCGCATCTTACGTCGGCCTCGACGGATCTGATTCGTCGGCGAATTACGTCAGCTCAAAATTCTCCAACGATACTGCATTGATTCTCTATGCGCTGTACCAGCAGGTTTGAAACTTCCATTTCTGATCTCTTCCGTTGCTAGCCTCATGATTGTGGATTTCGGTTTTGAATATCACGAGATCTGGTCGTTTGGATGTTGAGTTTTTGTTTTATTTCATTGATTCATATCCGTCTGGTCGAATGCTTTTCCGAGTTGGCTTTCCATGATCCTGGTTTGGATTTTCGGGTGTCACCAGAAAGAGTATGACTTAAGAAAGATACAACATATATATCCATTGCTGACTGTTTAACTGCTTAGTTAAATGTTGCCCGAGATTTGATTCTCAAATTGTTTGGAAACGTGATTGAAGAATCAGATCTTACGGATCGCCGTCCTTCCATTGTAGTTTACGTTGTGTATAGGTTCTGTAACTTGATCTGTGACTATAATAGAAAATCAGACTTTTCCACAACACAGATGTTTTTTTGTCCGACTCTTTTTTGTTATGATGTAGTTGGCCGTTGGTTCTTACTCTGAAACTGGCTTTACTTCACTGAAGGAGAGACTTTCTCTTCTACTGATGAAGTGTCGAGTTAACTAATTTCCGTCCCAGGGATAGATAAACTCAGACGCTCAGTGTTGATGATTTCATAGATTTAACATGTAAACAGGCTGCTGTAGGACCATGCAACACTCCGAAACCTAGTGCATGGAAACCAGTAGAGCAAAGCAAGTGGAAAAGGTTAGATTCTGTGCTGTGTCTGCCAATCTTATCTCCAGTTAACATTCTGCATTCATCTCAGGCTCCTTTACGTTTCTATGCTTGATTTTGTAATCTAAGCTTTGTGGTAAAGATAATTAGGAGATGCCTTAGATTTCATCAATTACTAGACTGGATGAATCCAGATGCCTCATGAGTCAGGGAAACGGAGTACTCTAAATGTAAGCTGCTAGAGAACAATTAGAAATGCAGGTTGTGTATGTGCATCCTTGGGGAAAAAACCAAATGCCTATCTATGTTTTGGCCTACATCACCAAGCTTGGTACTGCTTAGGATCTTGTTTACAAGGCTTGAACGTTGGCCTCGTGAATATTCTGAAAGAATTATGCTACTGTGCTGAAGCATTTCCACGTGAATATTCTGAAAGAATTATGCTACTGTGCTGAAGCATTTCCATATTTACTTAGCTGGCAGGGGCTCGGAACTATGCCCTCCATCGAGGCAATGCGTCTCTTTGTCAAAATTTTAGAGGTAACTCACAGAAAGGTCTATGGTTGTTTTGATAAGACTTTAATAGAGTGTAGGCTTGATTTCTTATTGCTCACTTTACCAGGAAGAAGATCCTGGTTGGTATTCGAGGGCATCTAATGATATTCCAGATCCTGTTGTAGATGTCCAAACTAATGTGAGTTTTGTATCCCATGTGATTCTGTGTCCAAAACATGGAAATTATTACACAGCTTGGCTGAATAAAAGTATTTGAATCTTTTAGTGCATTCATTCTATGTAGCAGAAAACAAAAGATGAGCCTGTTGCTGACAATGGGAACTCATTTGGCGTGGCAAAGACAGTTTCTACTGAGAATGGACGTTTGGTAGAAAGTGAAGATAAAGATGTAGTCTCGGAAGACCCAAATACTGTTTCTGTATATAACCAGTGGACTGCACCCCAAACATCAGGTCAACAGCCAAAACCTCGATATGAGGTAATATATTTTCTCTCTTTTGGAAGTAAGTAAAGGTCCTTTCATTCATGTATCTTGTCTATTTCCCAAATCATGTTCATCATAATTGTTTCAGCACGGAGCAGCAGTTATTCAAGATAAGATGTACATATACGGTGGAAATCACAATGGCCGTTACCTTGGTGATCTTCATGTAAGCAATTTATATGATTCTTAAGCATAAGCTGATGTATTTGAAGTATTCAGATTCATTTTTAACCTAGTTTGGTGATACCAGTCCCACTGACAGTTCCGAAGCATGTCTTCTGTGGAATGTATACAGGTTCTAGATTTGAAAAATTGGACTTGGTCAAGAATTGAAACCAAGGTTGCAACTGAATCACATGAAACATCAACGTTACTATCTCCTTGTGCTGGTCATTCTTTGGTTAGTTTTTTTTTAATTCTTGCATTTTTTTTTTGGTTTCTCTCGTTTTGCTTGCCAGCGTAGAAATATTCAGAACAGGTGTTTCAGCTAAAGCAAAGTAGTCTCTTCATGAAATCCATTCGCGGTATTAGTTTTAACAAAGAAACTAGCTATACATTTCTTTTTTTTTTGTAGATACCATGGGACAACAAACTGATGTCTATCGGTGGTCATACAAAGGATCCAACAGAATCTATGCAAGGTAAGCGTTTATATACTTTTGAAGACAGTTATTTGGCCATATCTTATAGGTGTTGTCTGGAATTTCAGTTATTACATATCTTTATTCGATTGCTTTCCTGTCACAGTGAAGGTCTTTGATATCCACACGTGTACATGGTCAATGTTACAGACATATGGAAAACCACCGGTATGTATATCTTTGCTTCTCTCATGATGTCCAATTTGTTTTTTTTTTCACCTTTTCCTGGAAATTTTCCACTCTTGACTCTTGTAAACAATTTACTTTTTGGCTGTTAAAAGACACAAGCATTGTTGCTTCATTTGCTCCCTTAATATCTTCAGGGTTAAGTTGCATCAGAGTCCAGAATTTATTAATTTCCTTTCTGATTTGAAAGTTACTTACGCAGTTTGGCTACTTAACTGAGTCTGTTTATCATGATCTCTTGCTTTTAGGTTTCGCGTGGAGGCCACTCAGTCACAATCGTAGGCAAAACCTTGGTTATATTTGGTGGGCAAGATGGAAGGAGATCACTTCTGAATGATTTGCATATACTTGACCTAGAAACGATGACGTGGGATGAGATAGATGCTGTGTGAGATTTTATGACGTTTCTTTCTATCCTCTTTCGAATAAGTCAGCCATTTAAGATTGGATATATAACCGGAATATGAAGATGTTTGAAAAGCCACCATCTATCCCATTAGTATCGTAGTGGTAAGTGAAATTTTACCAATTCAGGGTTTAAACTGCTGTCAACTTGCAGAGGTGTATGTCCATCTCCAAGGTCTGATCACGCTGCTGCAGTGCATGTGGAACGTTACCTTCTTATCTTTGGTGGGGGCTCACATGCAACCTGTTACAATGATCTGCATGTCCTTGATTTGCAGACTGTGAGTTAGCTCTATTGTTTCAGCTACCTTGAAACGTTTATTGTCAGCTTCTAATATCTGTCACATATAGATGGAATGGTCAAGACCACCGCAACAAGGTGATCAACCAACATCACGAGCAGGACATGCTGGTGTGACAGTTGGAGAGAACTGGTTTATTGTTGGTGGCGGTGATAACAAAAGTGGTAGGTTTATGCAATTTTCCTTCAAAATTCTCTTCTCTTTCCTGTCATTTCTGTTTAACACTTGGAACTTTTTCTGGGAAAAAATGATATTTGCTTTGCTTTTTTTATTTGATGTGTGGTTGTGATAAATTACTGCAGGGGCATCTGAGAGTGTTGTGCTAAACATGTCAACTCTTACATGGTCGGTAGTTGCTTCAGTTCAAGGACGTGTACCTCTTGCTAGCGAGGTACTTCAATGAACAGACTTTATCCATATTAATCCCCAGATAACTGGAAACATCATAATTTCCCCTCATCATTCCTGAAACACGGCAGTAGGCTCTTAAAGAATCACTCGTGTATTTCATTTTAATCTTTCAAAATTAAGCGCAAATCTTCCTTTTCTTTTCTACTGACAGGGATTAAGTTTAGTCTTGAGTTCATACAATGGGGAAGATGTACTAGTTGCTTTTGGTGGATACAATGGACGTTACAACAACGAGGTAGGGACTATGATCTAAACCCATAAATACCATTCTCTTGATTTTGCATTAAGTTCTGCTTCTAATTCTTTCTTGCGTTAGATTAATCTGCTTAAACCAAGCCACAAAACAACACTGCAAACAAAGACTCTAGAAACACCTTTGCCAGTGAGTCTCTCTGCTGTTAATAACGCCACAACCAGAGACATTGAGTCAGAAGTTGAGGTGAGTCAGGAAGACAGAGTACGGGAAATTGTCATGGACAATGTTAACCCGGAGTCAAAGGTATCTTTTTGTCAGAATTTCCCTCCTTAATCTATTTGAATAGCAGCATCTGATGATTTGTTAGGGATAGTTGAAGCATCTTATCCAGTTAACTAGCTGTTGTGGATTTATTTTACCATTGTGGAATAAAGATGTATATAATATGTATAGTAGTGATTGTAACCCCAGCCCCGCCCAGATCATCGTTGTCTCTTTCTTTCTTATTTTGTTTTTGGGTAATGAATACCCAGGTGGAAGGAAGCGGCGAACACATTATTGCGACTCTTGAATCCGAGAAGGAAGAACTGGAGACATCACTGAACAAGGAGAAGATGCAGACTCTCCAACTAAAGCAACAATTATCACAAGGAGAATCTAGAAATTCAGATTTGCACAAGGTAATAATACTTTTCACCTTCTTTGGAAGAAAAGCCAACATAAATAATGTTGAACCAACTGATCATAAAGACCCGTTGCAAAGTCTTCCAATTGCATTCACATTTAACATCTGGAAGTCTCAGATTTTTCTTTGATATCATAATATAGATCTCTAACTTTGTATTGGCACTTTATAGGAACTTCAATCTGTTCGTGGCCAACTTGCAGCCGAACAATCGAGATGTTTCAAACTGGAGGTATTAAACCCGAAACCACATCTCTTTTATACCATAACCTATACAAGATGGAATCTAGTGAAACCGTCCTCTCTTGATTTACATCATTAAAATTAAAACAAAGCAAATCTAATTCGGTCTCCTTTGAATATGTAGGTTGATGTTGCAGAGCTAAGGCAAAAGCTTCAAACATTGGAAACACTACAAAAGGAACTCGAACTTCTCCATCGTCAAAAGGCTGCCTCAGAACAAGCTGCAATGAACATTAAACGACAGAGCTCGAATGGCGTCTGGGGCTGGCTAGCTGGAAGCCCTCAGGAGAAGGATGATTCACCATGATAATAGGTTACTATTTCCTCTGTCGATATCTTCTTGGAGTTGAGAAATATATACATATATAGTTTTGTCCGAATCCCTCGCATGGTTTCTTCTTTCAATACCGTCGTTTTTGAGCTTTTAATATTACTATCAATGTTTAGCTTTGTTCTATATTGCTACTAATTCATGTTAGACGGTTAGTTCTGTGTTATAACCAGAATATTTTTTTTTTGAAATATTTGTTTGGGGAGTGTCAGAGAAAATGATTTGTAGAAAATTTTGTATTGAGGATTAAGTTTGATGAAAGAATTGAGATGTTCCAAAATTACATCCTCGTGAAATGGGGCAGCAATCCTAATATATTATTTGAGAAACTTTTTAACAAAATAATTTTAACCTGACGTGTTAATAACAAAAATACCATGCTGACGTGTCAACACCACATCGAGTTTCAAATTAAATATATAAAAGGGTTTAAGTTATTAGAATAATTACAATAGATGTCATTGATATTATATTGGTTAGAGAATAAATATATTTGATTCAACTAACCAAAAAATAGTATTACATATTTACAAAAACAATAATTTTTATTTCTTTAAACTTTTTATACATTAATTTATAAATAATTTCAAATAAATATAAATAGATTTAAGTTAGTACCGTAATCCCTAATATATTATTTAAGAAATATTTTAAGAAAATAACATTACTTTGACGTGTTATTAAGAGAAATATCATTTTGACGTGTTACCACTACAGTAAATTTTAAATAAATATATAAATAAGCTTAATTTATTATAATAATTATAATATATGTCATTGTATTAATTTGGTTAGAGAATTAATATATTTTATTAAACTAACTAAAAAATATTATTAAATTCGTAAAAAATAATTATTTTTCTTTTCTTAATTTATATATACAAAAATTAATGTTAAAATTAATTTCAAATAAAAATTAAAATTATACAAATATTTAATTTATATTTACTAATAAAATATAATTTACGAATATTTTTCCCCACGCATAGCGTGGATATAAATCTAGTTAACTACTTATATGTAAATTACCTGTATTATTAAGAGAAATATTCTTGTTAGTCATGATTTTATCATATGATACATATGCAAAACCAATACATATCCAATAATCTTCCAATAACGCACCAAAGACTCAAGAGTCTGAATCTTTGTCCAGCTGTAAACACCCAAACCACTGTTATGATAAAACAACTCAGAAATTTCAGTAAAAAAGGTATTCCTACAGAACCAAACAATCAAACCTCTGTTCATATTCAACATAGCTCATCGAAACGGAGCTAATGGACTAGGGCTATTGGGAACCCTAACACATCTCAATTCTCTACAAACATGATCCAACATCCCCAGAAAATCCCTAACAATCACAAAGATTCTCAATGGGTTCTTGTCATCTCCTCTCACATCTCCATGAAAATACTCTGCGATCTCTCCAACTCTCTCCATTGTCCTCTTCTCGTCTTCCCTCAATTCTTCCAAGCTTTTTTCTCCATATCTCAAGAACGAGCTCATCGAATTAACGAATGCTCTGTTTTCTTCGTCCCCTTTCAGCTTCTCACTCGCTAGACACCTCAACTGCCCTAACCCGTCTCTCAGATTCGACACCGAGCTAACAAGACCTTCCAGATCAATTGTTGCCGTCTTCTTCACGTTTCGTAGCTCCGTGTTTAGACCGGATACGAGATCGAGCCCCATCCTTCTGTAATCTTCCTCTCTTTCCTCAGGGGTTCTGTTCTTGTTTGATCTCTGGTTCATGATCCGTCCCATGATGCTGTCTGAAACCCTAATTCCTTCAGACCGAGAGATCTCTTGTACAACGAAGTGAAGCAGAGTAGTCTTTCCATCTGTGCCCTTTACATCAGAGAGTTTGAGCAGAGCGTCGAGCTTGAAGGCTTTTGCGCCACCTCGTATGGTTCCCACATTCATTCTATTTCCAGTCTTAAGCACAGCTTCTAAAAGCTTCAAGAATAACCTGCTTGATTTAAGCTCCTTGCAAGCTTCCTAGTTAAGGATACTCTATTACTCACCGTATCTTGCGACACAAGCAATCAAATAATAATCAAACATTGTCATACCTCAAGCATTGAGAAGGAGTTTCTGAGATGAACTACTTCGTCTTCAAAGGTTTCTCGATAAAGCATTGCTTCAGCTCTCTGAAACGCAAATGGAACAGAGACGAGAGCTCTGAGAAACTTCTCAGCCGAGCCAAGCTCATCCACAGCTCCTTTGTAGCTGCACAGCTTCATTTCTTCTTCTTTAGTAGGTACCATCTTCGCCAACGCTTCTAGTTGCTGTAAACACAAACCTTCCCCTACAAAAAAAAAGAAGAACGTTTTTTCAAATCAGGTCAGAACGATTTGAGTTGATCTTAGTTTACCTTTCCCCAAGGCAGAGCAGATTTGGTCAGCAGTTGCGTTGAGAGCTTTCAAGAGAATAGTAAAGTTTTGAAGTCTCTTAGGTTCAAGAAGGTGTTTCCCTGGTGATGGAGTTTTGCTTTTCCCTTCCTCATTCTTCGTTGAGCTTTGCATCGTGTATCCAAACAGCGACTCAATCATCTCTTCGTCTAATCTGTGTACCCACAAGACAACACATAATCACACATTCTTGAAAAGCTTTGTTGGTTTTTGGATAAAGGCTAAGAGCAAGTTGTAAAACTTACTCGAAAGAGCTTGTTCTGAGCTTATCCCAGACCATAGTCCGGTCCGGTGTAGCCCTGACTTTATCCCAGTGAAGCGGTTTCAGTTTAGGCAATGGAGCTCCGTCTTTTCCTAATGGTCTATGTGGAGAAAAATCAAGAGACAATGGCGGTGGAGGCGTTTTGTTCTTTCCTGCCACTTGAAGCTGTTGTGGCGGTAGTGGCGGTGGTGGAGGTGGACGCGGTTGAGATTTAGAACCATTTCCTTGTGGGTTTGGTAAATCCATCGGAAGACTTGGCTTCGAGGAAGAAGCACATACTTTTTCACATAATTGTGACGAAAGCGTCTGAAGATTAGCGGTTTGTGGCAAAGACAGAGTGTTAAGACTTTTATTTGATAATCTCGGAAGCGGTGGAGGCGGTGGCGGTGGCGGTGGTGGAGGAGAGATTACGAAATCGTTTCCAGAACATTCAGGAATATCCAGTTTGCATTCTGTGAACCGTTGAGAGGATCCAACGTTAACACTACCAGAAGCAGAAGAAGCATCTGATAATCTTGGATTTGAATAGTGAGAGACACCACCAACGGAATGAAAAGACTCATCATCGTCTGAAGAATCGCATCCATTGATAACAACAGAAGGAGCAAAAACAGAGACTATTGTTTGCTCATTATCATTTTCGTGCACCGACACAATCTCCTTGGTTGAGTGACTACTAGCATTGTCCCAATCTGGCGAAATCTCTGTTTCTATGCTTCTCTTTACCTCTTCTTCAAGTAATCCACCATTGTTATCACTCACATCTTTCTCGGTTTCTCGTATTTCTTTGACAGAAACAGAGTTTTGTCTCTCCAAGTCGGTTCCTAGAGAGTTTAGGTACAAGAAATCGAGAGAAGGGTTCATACTAACCTTTCTCGTCCCCTTTTTCGGCTTAAACGACGTCGTTTTTCTGTTCTTCTTCCTTTTCCTGATCCTCGCGCAGAGACAGAACACTCCAACAACACAAACAACGAAACCGATTCCAGAAGCTGTAGAAACAACTAGAGGTAAAAGAATCTTCTTTGATGTTCCTCCTTTCTCATGTTTTCGCCTTTTAATCTCGGATTGTCTCGATGGATGAGTCCGTTGAGGCAAAGGGCGATGGAGATGTGGAGGTATTGGACGTGGAGGAGCTGGAGAATACGCCGGAGACTCGATTGAACCGCCGTCAGGAAACGGAGACGGCGACGGTGCCGGCCAAGGAGAGAAAGAAGCAGACTTCGCGAGGCTTCTTTGGTGGAAAGTAGAGGGTTTTATCAAATCGAGTAAAGCTCTGAACTTTTCTAAAACCCGTAGCTTTTTCTTCTCGCCTCCGTCTTCTCCGACGAATTTATCGACATGGGTCCGATATCTCTCACCGTTTTCCACCATAAAAACCTTCCAATCATCAATCTCTTTAGCATCAGTAAAAATGCCAAAGAATCTAACTTTGCAGCAGTGTAATGATATCATCACTACAATGATCATGAGAAAAATCTGTCGAAAATAAACCATCTTTTTCTTCTATCTTTTCAGATCTTTTCTCTGCAAAACCAAATCATCACCTCTATAAATCAAAAAAAGAAACCATTTATTAAAAAAAAAACTCAATGTTCAGACTTTAATGCTACTCCAAGGAACCCCTGAACTCTGCAACTGTAGTTGTTACTGTTAATGGTAAACACCCTCTTTCTCCATTAACTCTCCCTTCAGAACAACAATGCTAATTTTGCAATTTATACCCATTATTTTAGGTAATCTCTCAAATAAAACAAACACTATGTTGTTTTTAAAATAAGGATTGAATAAAGGAACATATGTCAATTATTAAAACTTTGCAGTCTACTAATGCAGATTATTGTTGGAATTAATGTGGGGAACACAGCTTTTCTGTTTACAGAAGAGATTAAAAACAGTTAAAAATCTAAGAAGCAAAGAAGATAGAAAGAAGCATGAAGGTGTTGTTGGTGTGAAGTGGGCCTAACTATTGTTGGCACATTTGGCTTTGTACAGACATTTGGTAATTCACTGTACAAGCTTCCTCTCTTTCTCTCAACCTACCATTGTTTTAAGAGACATATACTGATACAATAATATATAAAATTGTATTTATTGTTTGGTATTTATCCTTGTGTTTTGATATGAATATGTTACATATACACATACATAATTCTAGATTGTTTCCAAACTTCATTGAAATTAATTGGATTATGAGACCAATAGGTGAACAAGATTATCTAATCACATTCTAAATTCCAAGTCAATTGGTAGGAGGATATGATGAGCCCGGGTCTGACCCAAACAAAGCATCCTCGTGTTTGCGACCCTCAAAATTAATACAAAAAATTAGTATTTATTCTAAAAGTACTTTTACCATAATGGTAAATAAAACAGTCTGTTTCTTTGAATTCTTCCGTTTGAATCATTATAACAACATATTTTTTAAAAAATTAGAACGATCTATTTTTTTGTATTATAAAACGGCTCATTATTTTTTTTTTGCGCTCCTATTAAATTCAGGACCGGATATAATGTTGATTTTTGGGGGGGAATTGTATCTAACATTTTTGTAATTATTTCAATATGATGAAGACTTTTTAAAAATCTACCTTTTGGTTTTGATTTGATTAATTAGTATCCAACAAACTGTATGACATGTGTTTACATGAAAATGTGGATTGGAAAAAGTAAGTATATAACATGATTTTATATTGGAATATTGAGTACACAAGGAAGTTAAATTTCATAAAACCTGGAAGACCAAAAAGTAGCTTAGTGGAATCTGTCTGAAAATAGTGTATATTTTGTTCATAATAAAGAAAAACATAATGGGACCAATATTAACTGAAAGCATTGAATGAGCAAACCATAAAAACAACATCAATCTAAAATATTTAATATCATGAAACTCATTTCACCACAATTTACACTAACCAACTAACCAAAAAAGTTAAATATATGTGTCATTATCTTAGTACTAGATTACTCATATACATCAATATAATTGTCGTTTATATCTTCTTAACAAATATTAAATTTTTATCTGACTTTTATTAATAGAACATCTACTGTGTCTCCATTTATTAAGAAGAAACTTATCAAAAATCTGCATGGATGAAATATATCATTATACAATAAGATAACAACTTATATTATATGTGTACAATAAGTCTTTTCAAATATGTAGCATTAAGAATAAAATTGGAGTTTGTTGTTGGTTCATTTGAAATCTAACTTTTGTCATAATAAAAAAGAGAAAATAATTATTAAAATATTGAATTTTTGTATTTAAACCATTTAAATATTGAATTTTTGTAATAAAACATTTAAATAGCAAATTATAGTTAACTGCACCGATTTAACTATGCGATTAGTCAATATTAACACTAAATTAACACTGAAATTAGTTTTAACGATGATGTGGTATTTCAGTGTCTAGTTTTACTTGGTTAAATAAGTAAAAAAGTTAACAGTGTTATTCTTCTGTTAATGTTAACTAATCGCATACCTAAATCGGTACAATTAAATATAAATGGTTATTTAAATGACTTATTACAAAAATTAGTATTTAAATGGCTCAAATATAAAAATTCAGTATTTTAATGAAAATTTTCTCCATAATAAAATTATAAGAATTCAGGAATCAAAGAATATAAGTCAACGTATCGAAAAGACCAATGGAAGTAGGAAACCATGCATGATTTAGGGTTGATATTTGCTTAAAGTATTTAGCTTTTGTCATATTTAAAAGTGGATTGCAGAAAGTTCTGCATTTCTCAGTGTTATTAAAAGGAGTTTTAATTTCATTTCTGTTCAGTCTACATTTTTAGCATAAAATAAAAAAGAAACCATATTTATAGAGAGTTGTTTGTACCTACTTTGTCTTGAGAATAAAGTATAGAAAAAGTTTGGAGAAACAAACAAAAATTAATTTACAAATATAACCCATAAATTGTCGGATATATCACATGGTTGCTCCTTTTAGAGGTTAATCGAAAATTGTAAGATATTCGTTTATTTCATTACACACAGAGATGAAATCCAATAAATCGATTCGGTCAAAGAAAAAACTACGACATTTGTGTCTCTGTCACAAGACAAAACACAACATTTCGCAAATTTATAAACTATGTCATAAAAAGATGCCACCGAATTAGTTAATGACGTCATCCTCGAGTGTCTTCTACAACATAGGCCCAATTAAATCGTTTCGTTGAAAGCCCATAGCCCATTTTAAGAGGCAACAAAGTCCATGTTTTTTTTAACTAAAAAATGTTATTAAAATACTAAATTTTTGTGTTTACGCCATTTAAATATCGAACTTTTTAATAATTCATTTAAATAACGATATATAATTAAATGCACTGATTTAAATATATAATTAGTTAACATTAATACCAAAGATAAATTTTTTAATTCTATTAATTATTGTAACCAAATAAAAGTAAATACTGATAAATAAAAAATAAATAACAAAGTTAATAATATTATTTTTAGTATTAATATTAAATAATTATATATATAAATCGGTGCATTTAACTATAAATCGTTATTTAAATTGTTCATTAAAAAATTCGATATTTAAATGGACCAAACACAAAAATTCAGTATTTTAATGACTATTTTTCCTTCTTTGACCTGATTGTACCGTCTTTTTTGTTTATTTACAAGAGAAAGGATGTGAAGAAGAAAAGTGCATTATTCTACTATATATATCATATATGTATGAAGCTTTCCCACATTTGTTTTATGTATTTTTCTTCTTTCACTTTGTGATCGATAATTGATAAGATTCGATGTCGCAAACGTAATTTGGTAATTTGGTAACGCGCAAACGCCGTTCTTGATGATCTGTGACTTTGGCCCCCACTTTGTTCTTAACGGTTTAGTCGCACGTTACGCGCCGCATCTCTTGCTCTAAACGCCGTCAAATATATAGTTATTCCGGAGAGTAAAAATAAAAATAAAAAAGACAAACTAGCCGTTGCACTATCGTAATATTTTTGTGTTACTAAACTATTATGTTTTACTAGTGCAAATATTGAAATACTCTATCTTTGGTTCTTTTACTAATGTTATCAGTTGTTTTATTCAGTTAACATGTAAGAATAGACTCAAAAAAAGCTTTTAACTTTGAGAAATATGATGAATCAAATAACATGGGTTTACTTCTGTCAACTACACGAATTTATGCGAATAAATTTATTTCTACCCGTACTTTTTAGGTCTTTTATAAGTTACATAAACTGTATTTTTTTCTATAAACTACATAAACTTCATAAATTATTTCAATTACAAAAATTTCGTTAATGTTTACACGTTAAATTGTTATTAAACCTTGATTTACTTTGAAAATCTGGTTTTAATTTCAAAATAAACCCAAGTTAAAGCCAAATTTTCGAATTAGAACCAGATTTAATAGCTATTTAACGCATAAACATTAATAGAATTTCTGCAATTAGAAGAATTTATAAAATTTGTGTAATTTATGAAAGAAAAATATAGTTTATGTAATTAAAGTAAAACTCAAAAAGTACGGATGAAAATAGATTTAGTTGCATAAATTTGTGTAGTTGACGGAAGTAAACCGAAATAGCATTTTGATTCTATATAAAATAAAAGACATAATTAACGGAAATGTGCGACGGGAAAAACACATTCACGGAGATAGGAGAAAATGTGTGTTGACGTTAACAGAAGGTTGGATGGATTTATGAGGTGGATGAGTGAGAAGGAAAATGACAAACCGGTCAACCAGCTGCTCCTTACCGATTGCCCATGGTTTTACATATTAATTACGTAAATGCCATTACGTAGCTTTTCCGGCGCTTTAGAATCAATAAACATAATAAAATTTGATAATCATAAAAAAACAATAATCATAAACAATTACGAGACTTAATTGATTGATAAACAACAAAAGAAAAACTAAATTAGTTATCATTTACAACAAGAAATAATAATTAGATATCATGATTTTTACATGTTAGAAATCAATATATTTCCATTGTTTCCACGGGAATAATTTATACAACGAAGAATTTGTCCATTGTAAAGATATTTTCAAGACTCTAATTATGCTCTTAAATGTTAAAACCTAATTAAAAATTGATATCGAAGCAGTCTTATTAAATTACACGTCGTGGATGCACGAAAATATAGGACTGTTCGTTTCGTAGCCGCAGGAACATGCGGCTGCATCATGCGGTCAAACGTTGTTCGTTTCACCGCTACAGGTTCCTGCGGTCAAACGCTGCGGTCAAAAATTTTAATTGCTGCGAAATTATAGCGTTTGCGATCAAATAATTACGATACAACCTGCAACGATATTGCAGCGTCTGACTGCAAGTCGTTGTCACAGACGCTGCGACAGACAAACGAACATGGCTTATATCCAAAAAAAACTTTAAAATAACTAAACTGATATTTCAAAACTTAGAATTTGTATTTTTATTAAAATATGCGAATTAGAACAAATTCAAATCATTATTACAATAAACAAAAACTAAGAATAAAAACGCGTATTTCCTTAAAAAAATGAAGAATGGCATTTTCGTTAATATATCTACAAACAAGCCTGTTTAGGTTATAAGAAGGTACACACCGACGCTTTGTCTTCAGCTGTATACAGAATTGAGCTTCAGAGAAACAAAAAAGGAAAATACAAATTCACAGAAGACAAATAAAGAAAAATCGAGAAGTCTCTTATTCCAGAAGGTTTTCATCAACAAAGATGATGAACCCTCGCGCGATCTACACCGCCATCGCGATCCTCGCGATCGTAATCGCAGCGGTTGACGCAAACGGCGACTTTGGAGATTCGCTGGACTTCGTACGGACCAGATCTTCTTCTTCACTCTTTTCTGGATGCAAAGGATCGATCGCAGAGTGTATTGCGGAAGAAGAGGAGATGGAGTTCGATTCGGAGATCAGCCGGCGCATATTAGCACAGAAGAAGTACGTGAGCTACGGTGCTATGAGGAGGAATAGTGTGCCTTGCTCACGTCGTGGAGCGTCGTACTATAACTGTCAGCGTGGCGCTCAGGCGAATCCTTACCGCAGTGGATGTAGCACCATCACGAGATGCAGGCGTTGAAGAAGATGAGTATTTTAAATTCCTATTTTGCCCTTTGTTTTTTCAATTATTTATTTATTTATTTTCGGGAGATGGGTTTTGATCTATACATTGGAAACTACAATCTTTGTTTTGAACACACAATGCTTAATTGTTTTATTTTATTTTTCGGTTGTTCATATAAATTAATAATTAATTCAAATTTGCGTAAGATTAAAAATAGTTATTAGTCGGAGAAGTGATTGAGACATGTTGTGTAGTTTTGTCTAGATTGTTAGCTAAAAGTAATTACAGTTTAAATGTGATGAATCAAAGATCTATAATATTTTAATTGAGAATCATTTTAACAAAATAATTTTAGATTAACCTGTGATTCACAAATGTAATGTGCTACGCTGATGTGTCATATTATTAGAATCTTTTAAGATAAATATTATCTAAGATATTATTTATTAAAATATTTACGAAAATTATCATTATACAGTATATTATATGTAAATTTTTAATATTTCGACATATAATGTATTTTGTCATAAAATATAAATACAATATAAAACAAAATATAAATTTAAAAAAATTAGTCAAACAAAATATAAAACAAAAATTTATTTTAATTGAATATTTATCATATGTATAATTTTATCCAAAATAGATATAATTTAAGTATAGATATATATAATTCGATTTTATTATCTATTTAATTTTCTTAATTAATATTAAAAAATTTTAAAAATTTATTTTAAATATGAAATAAATTATATATATAATTTAAATTAAAAAAATAAATAATTAATTATTATTTATGAATATTATTTCTCACGAATGGCTGTATTATCTGTTGGTCGCATGAGACTCAATCCACCCAACTTTCAACGATTGGCAAAATTAAGAACATTAGTGTATACTTATTCACTGGATTTTGTATATTTATTAGATGGATGCTACATAATAGTTGAATGAAAGGCTGAGATGATCACTATGCATTTTTCGGAATTCACATTCTAAATTCTTTAAAGAATCTCTTTTACATGTGATATTCCTAAATAGTACTTATGAGCTAAATTCAACTATACCTTTAAATTTACAAATAGTATCCGAAAATTAGAATTGAATATAGGAAGTAACAGTTCGTATTTCAGAAGTATGACGTTTGATTCATTTTTTATTCGTATGAATATGTTTAATTTTCGTATGAAAATATTAAATTATTGGAGTTGAGCTATTGCGATCCAATTAGAATTGAATATATCTACGAATGTAAGCTATATTGACAGCATGCAATTTCGGTTTATCGAAAGACACTAATTTTGTTTTGTCATCATGTTTCTTCAAACTTTCTACTTCTTTCAAAGAATCGAATTCCCTCGCTCGAAGATCGTAATTTTAGAGAAAAAAAATGTGAAATGCAAACTAGTTTCAGACTCGCAGTTGGGCCAAACTAGTGTTTTCTACTTCAATCACGTGATTTGGTAATTATTTTTGTGTTAATGTAATTACAAAGCAGTGGGCTTCAACTTGTTTTCGGACCGTTAGAAATGAAAAATGTTTTTTTTTTTTATAGTTTAATCCTTCGTGTTTATTTTTCAGTGATTTTAATTTAAAGTATCTTTCAATGAACATCAACATTAGTTCTTAAATATATAATTAATTAGTTTGTGTAAATTCTTATGCTTTTCTGTATATATTTATTTATTTTCTTATTATTTTAAAGAAAGACGATTTCTCCACAATATTGATGGAATTTATGCATTTGTGAATATAAGACCACGAGGTATTAAACGATTGTAATAAGTTAAACTTATTTATATATTTATTTGAAATTTATTGTAATGGTGAAACGTAAGCATAATATTTTCTGTTAATAACACGTGAGAGTAAAGTTATTTTCTTAAATTGTTTCTCAAATAATATATTAGAGATTAGGTAATAACTTAAATCTATTTATATTTATATGAAATTATTTATAAATTAATGTATTAAAAATTTAAAGAAATAAAAATTATAGTTTTTGCAAATGTAATATTATTTTTTAGTTAGTTGAATAAAATATATTGATTCTCTAACCAAATTAATATCAATATCATGTATTGTAATTATTATATTAATTTAAATCTTTTTATATATATCTAAGATGAAACTTGTTATGGGGTTGACAGGTCAATATAATATTTTTATTATTAACATGTCATGATAAAGTTACTTTGTTAAAAAATTTGTCAAATAATATATTAGAGATAATATAAATTTCTCTGATGACTCTCAATTCTCATAATTATAACTAGAATCTTCTTTTACTATTTTTAATTTTTGTAATTGTAAAAAACCCAACAAAAAAAGATCACTATTTATTTAAAACAAATTCCTTTTCTTAGCTACATACGTTTACGTAACCCATAAGTAGTCAACGGCCCATAGAATTCCAAAGACACGCTCTAAACCGACCCAATTGGAACACACGCTTGCGTGCGTATCTTCATTTCACACGTGCCAAATTCCCTTATATAAACAAGTCTAGGGTACATCCATTTTCCCATCATCACCATTTTCTTTGTTTTGTTCGTCAAATCTATTTGAATTTCTTTCTTCAAACGAACGCCTTTTCGATTATCTCTTGCACCGTTTAGTGGAGCGATCATGGCACAAACGGATCTCAATCAGCCGAAACTGGAAATGGTTATTAAGTTTTTCTGAATCCCTTTAACATCAATCCATTTCGGTTCTTATCGATTTTCGTCTCAACTCTTGATTTTACGTTTTCGTTATTTGATTTACTTTTGAGGCTTCTCGTCTTCTTCAACGTCTATTTTCGCTTGAAAATCAAATATATGTGTATGCCCATCTTAATCTTCCGAATAATTTGGAATTTTACATTGCAAAAATCGTAGTTCGTACTAATCTTTTGTGTCCAAGGTCAGGATTTACGATTTGAGAAAAGAAAAAAACTGTAGTTTAATTATGTTCTGATTCTTGAATTTTCAGACAAAGGAGGAGAAAGAACGGTTGAAGTACTTGGAATTCGTGCAAGCTGCGGCTGTTGAAGCTCTTCTTCGCTTTGCTCTCATTTACGCAAAGGCAAAGGACAAGTCTGGTCCTTTGAAACCAGGTGTTGAATCCGTTGAAGGAGCTGTCAAAACTGTTGTCGGTCCCGTGTACGAGAAATACCACGACCTCCCTGTCGAGGTCCTGAAATACATGGACCAGAAGGTAAATTGACGTTTACCTATTTTTGGATTTCGTTGAAAGTTCCTTGTTTTGTCTTGATGAATGATGAAGCTGTTGGATTACGAATGAGAGTGGGTCTTCTATTTTACTCGATAGAACTTTTCTTTTGGACTTTGTCAATTTTGTTGTCAATTTTGATGATTCTTTGAACATATGCTGTTTGGATTCTGCAATGAGACATAGGGTTAAGTTTTTCATGAACTCAAAACATCCGTTGTGTTGTTCCAAAATTGTTCATGTAAATGAAAGCATTTCTTTTGAGTTTTTGACATTTGAGTTCTGATCATATCAGCTGCTGGCTGTATAATCCAATAGAATGGTGTATAAAATGCTATATTCCTATTTTGAGATCAATTATACTCTCTAGGTAGAAGATTCTGCTAAGTGGGTCAATGTCAATATTATCACTTCATTTGAATCTGACAATAACTATTCAACCATTTTTTGGTCATTGCAGGTTGGCATGTCTGTGACTGAGCTTGACCGCCGTGTCCCACCAGTAGTCAAACAAGTGTCTGCCCAAGCCATCTCAGCTGCTCAGATAGCACCCATTGTGGCCCGTTCTCTAGCCTCTGAGGTTCGGCGTGCTGGTGTTGTTGAAACTGCTTCTGGAATGGCCAAGTCTGTCTACTCGAAGTATGAGCCTGCTGCTAAGGAGCTGTACGCAAACTATGAGCCAAAAGCGGAACAATGTGCGGTCTCGGCTTGGAAGAAGCTGAACCAGCTTCCTTTGTTTCCAAGGCTAGCAAAAGTAGCTGTACCAACAGCTGCCTTCTGCTCTGAGAAGTACAATGATACGGTAGTGAAGGCTGCAGAGAAAGGGTACAGGGTCTCATCGTACATGCCATTGGTTCCAACAGAGAGAATCTCAAAGATCTTCTCCGAGGAGAAGGCCGAATCCGAGCCCCTGGAGTTCCATCCACTTGATTGATTTGGGTGTGGGATTTTTTTTTGTTTGGTTTGGGTTGGTTGGTATTGAGGTGAACCGGATCTTGGTTAGCGACTGGTCCTTCGTTATGGTTCTTTTGTTTCTTTGTTTATGAATTTCGTTGTTTCGCTTAATAAAATACAAAAAATGTGTATTTTTATTCGATATATGTTTCTAATTTTGTTATAAACAATTATCGTGATTGATCCATATTAAAAAATCTAGTATCGTTTTATCTTGAATTTAAAATACAAATATGAACTATAAATTTTAAGAATAATATTCTAAAATAGTATTTTTAAAATTTTTTTTTCTAAATCTAGCATTATAAAATTAAAATTTTAAAATAGTACAAATATTTATGTGAAAATATTTATTTATTTTAAATAAATTATACAAATATTGTATTTGAGTTTATTATTTCCAATTTAAGGTTTAATTTTTTTCTATTAAAATATAATTTTAATATATTTTAATTTTAAATTTATGTTATTATTGGAAATTTAAACTAATTATACTATTTTTGGAATAAAAATTTAGAAATTATTGTGAATAAATTTTAATTTTCTAAATTTTAATATGCTATTTTCCCAAATTTTAATTTGCTAAAACTATTGTGAATAAATTATATCAAAGAGAATAAAAAGTAGAAATTTTAAACGATTGTGAATTTTAATTCTCCAGGTTCATCTTTTATCTAAAGATAGGCGTAGAGACATAACCAAAAATTATTACGTAAATGGGTCCACATGTCTCGCTGATCCAAAACTCGATCCATTTGCTATTGTGCGCTCAAACCTCACCGCCGTCCACTTTAGCATTCCAAACCCTTTGCGCGTAAACCTCTTCCCATCTCTATCTCCATTTTCTCACCTCCGACACACTCCCTCTCTCATTCGCCGTGAGATCAATTGTTGACGTAGCAGGTTCCTCCGTCGGTTTCTCTAATTAAATCAGATTTTCACAACTAAGTTTTCGCGCGGCTTATTTTGTAAATCACCATTCTGTATGGGAATTCAATTGTTCGACAAGTCAGATCTATGGAAGAGTGCACTGTTGTTGAAGCTTCAGCTCCGTGATCGATTTAGAATCGCTGTAGACGATCACCGTGGTCGAGCGGCTGTTTTCTCAACGGATGGCTACTTCTCTTCCACCATCCACCGCTTGGCGACTCGATTCCGGAACTTCCGCCGGGAATCTCTCCCTTCTCCCCCAGCTTTTTATCGCAGACGAGGTTTGAATCATATTCATCTTACCATTTTGTGGGTTTGATCTTGGTTTATTTACGTGTACATTACTAGGCCCACTAGAGAATTCATATGCTTAGATCATTAGCTAGGATATGTGAGCTCAATCGACTTGTTGTTTTAGTACTTTTGGCTGCAGTTTTATCTGTCTTTTGAAGTTTTGTGAAATGACTCGGGATGATTCTCCGGATTCTTTCTTTGTTTTATTCTTTGGTTTTGTCAGCACCTATTATGGATTGTGGGAATTTTGATAGACTAACTCTTCGTTATAGCAGTTTCTAAAGATTTGTCGGCAGAAGAAGAGTCTGCTCTCTTCCGGATGCTTCAAGCTGTCGCTGTTCCCCTTATTGGAAATGCTTGTCATGTTTTCATGAATGGTTTTAACCGTGTTCAGGTATGACATCTTAGATTAGTGCTCACTCTTATATTCATTTGTGTACTTGTGTTGTCAATTCTCACTGTGATTACCTTTCCAGGTTTATGGTTTAGAGAAATTGCATGATGCTTTGCTAAACAGACCACAGAACAAGCCCTTGATAACGGTACAAAGTGACTTATGTTCTAACGTGTTGTATGTATGTAGCTTGGATTTCAGATGAACCTGATTGTATGCTTATCGACTTATCATTGAACTTCGAAAATTATCTTCAGGTTAGCAATCACGTCGCATCAGTGGATGATCCATTTGTCATTGCTTCATTACTGCCACCTACACTTCTACTTGATGCCCGTAATATGAGGTGGACACTTTGTGCGACAGATCGTTGCTTTAAAAACCCTGTAACTTCAGCCTTCTTTCGATCCGTCAAAGTTTTGCCAGTCTCTCGCGGTGAAGGAATTTATCAGCAGGTAAAAGTAGACCACTTTTTATAGCCTATATTCTATAAAATATCTGATTGAAACAAGTGTTACATGTTCTGAGTTTACCAATGAGTATGGAAAATGGGTGAAAGTTTCGTAACTATTCCACAGGGAATGGACATTGCGATTTCAAAACTGAATAGTGGAGGGTGGGTTCACATATTTCCAGAAGGCAGTCGATCTCGGGATGGCGGCAAGACTATGGGCTCAGCAAAAAGAGGAATTGGTAGGTGAGTCATGTGTGCTTTGAACTCCATTCCTTTATATGAATGTGCGTTTTGTTCTATAACAAACGGACTAATTTTCATTGTAATACTCCTTCCGCAGGTTGATTTTGGACGCAGATACTCTCCCTATGGTTGTTCCATTTGTGCATACTGGTATGCAGGATATAATGCCAGTTGGAGCCAATGTTCCACGGATTGGCAAGACAGTGAGTATCTTTGTATCTCCCATTTTCTCCTCCTCGTTTGTGGGCATCACGAGCTCTGCTCGCCCAAAATCAAAAACCCAATAACAGACTATAAATTTTACAGTATTAGTTGCAGTGAGGTAAAAAGTTGAGAGTGTTTTGCTTTGTTTGACTCTCAAGCCCTGGATCTAATATCCCTTTTAACTTTCTGGCCTTGATTTTTTCAGTGATTTGAGGATTAAAACCAATTTTTAACTAGTGTTTTAAGAACGGATGAACCTGGCAGTAATTTGGGGTTTCATATATTGTATTATGTGAAAATGTAGCTGTCTATGGAGGATTTGAAATGCATAGTGCTATCAGTCTGTTATTAGGCTATTACATCGCTTCATGTATTTGCAATTTCTTACTATAAATTAACCCCAAACATTTTGTAGGTGACAGTGATCATTGGAGATCCGATTCACTTTAATGACCTTCTCGGGACTGAAGGCGCCAAACACGTTTCAAGGAAACAATTGTATGAAGCCGTATCTTCAAGAATTGGACAAAGACTGTACCAGTTAAAACTACAAGTGGATAGAGTATCTCTAGAACAACAAGCTTTGATGTCAGTAAACTCCAAAACATCTTCAAATCGTGCTACTGAAATCTTCCAAATGGTCGATTGGGACTCATTTGGGATGGGAGGAGCACACTTCTCAGAAGACTCGTCAGACATTAACAAACAAATTTCACAAACTGGTGATCACATCGTCTCCAATTGTTTGGATCGTCAGATCACAAGAAGGGGATACTCATCATCCGAAGGAGGGGTCAGCGTGAAGATTAAGAAGTTTATGGAATCTACGGAGATAAGGGTTTTTGCGGCTAAAGGGTTCTTTCTGAACAATTACAAAGTAGGAGTTTGATTCTACCAACTATGGTAACTATCTGGCCCTTTAAATGCATGGAAAGTGCATTTCGAAATCAATCGCGTGAACAATGGATTGTTCCACATATTTACTGGTGTCAACGAAGCATTAACTCATGCACTAATTTTAGCTCAGCTCAGATTAATTTTTGTTTTCTTTTCCAGTCGTTCTTGCAACAGAAATTTTATAGAAGAGATTTATAAAATTTATAAAAAAGTATGTAAATGTCTGTTTTTCTTCGTATCTTCTTTATGTATGTTTCCAGAATTGGCCGGCCAAGATGAAGATTTCTTTAGAAAAACTGGAGCCGCTCCACATTCTGACCATTGGAGATTTAGGGCTCATTGATTAATCCGACCCGTGACAAACACGGAACTCTAGCAAGTAAAATTTATTCGAAAACTAAAAGTTTCACAACACATCGTCACTATTTTGTTCAGAAATTTGGTTATTATACACAAGTTTCTTCAGCTTCTTCTTAACAACCTTCTCAAATTCAGTTCCCGACAACGACAAAACCTGGTTCAACAGCAATCTCACTCCACTTCTTTTCACCAGCTCGTACCTCGGCTTGATCCTCTCCTGTAAACTGTACCCAAAAAACTGTGGAAACTTCACGAGCTCTGAGTTCGGATAATCCATTGTCTGAAAGTATTCCCATTTCGGCATCAGATTCTCTTTCAAGCTGAAAGTGTACAAAGCTCCATATCTAGAGATCATGATCCCAATTTCATCTAAACCATAACCTTTTTCTAGGAAGAACTCAGTTACAGGCTTCAAATTCGACTCTATGCTTAATCCAAACGTTTGGGGACATCGATGAAGGAGAATCGCAACATCAACATTGAGAGATTTAAAGTACGCCATAGTTGGACGGAGCTTTTCTTCGACGCTGTAACTCATGATGTTTGGACATCGGGTCAAGATCTTTCCAATCTGCACTTCAGAGAGACCAGTTTGTGTTAAGAAGTCGACAGTTGAAGTAAGTTTCTGACGGCTGTAAGTTAGTATGGCAGGGAAACGGTAAATGATCTTCGCCCATTGATTCTTATCGATCCCAAGTGTCTCGAGGAAGGCCATTGTCGGTTTAAGGTTGTCAGTAAGGCTGATTCCGCAAATCTGTGGTCGTTTGCAGAGGATTGTCGGGATATCTGACTTCGGAATTCCCAGGTCTAGAAGAAACTCCACGACGGGTTTGATTTTTCCATCAAGGGTGTAATAAGGAAAAGCAGGGAATTTGCGAGTTATTGTTTTGATCTGCTCGAGGTTTAAGCCGAGGTCAAGAAGGTAAAGTGTCTGAGGACGTAATGCACCTTCAGGGTTGAGTTCGCTGACACGAGACACAGCTCTGAGTTTGCGAGTGTGTGCAGCGGAATCCGTGTGACCACGAGGTGGAGACACCAGAACTTGAGATGAAGAAATGGGTTTAGGCTCAGCTGGTGGATCTGGGAAGCTTACAACGAGCTCAGACAGAAGATCACCATGTTCTTGATGAAGGTGTTCTAAGTAAGGAATTAGAGAATCTCGAATCTCAAGTGTGGTAAGCTCTCTTCCTGTTAACAATAAAACAACAACAACAAATGATCAAACTTTTTATCGTTTACATCTCATTGTAATTTTTTGCACAAAGATGAAAGATCCAACCTACGAGATATCGGGATTTATGAAGAGAGTGGAGTCTAGAGACTAAATGGTCAATGAATTGCTCAGATTTGTTGATTATCCTAACAGAGACACTGTTGCTAAGACCTTGATTCTTGAAGAAAAGAGTTAAAACAGCTTTAGCTTCTTCTTTCTCTGCTGCAATCAGGTTTGGAGGAACAGGTCTTGCGCTATACTCGACTCTGTTCTTTAAACGAATCCCTATAAATTCATCATTCCTCAATATGAAACTGATAATTGGGAAAAAAGAAAGAAAAGAAAGACCTCACTTCTTCAATGTATCATTTTGATAACTCACCATATGTTTCTTGTCTAAAAGAGAGTTTTCCCGTGAACCAAAGCTGTGCCCTGCAAATTTTTTAGAATCAATACAACTTAAGAATCGAATCTCTGTATAGAAACAGTCCTAAGAGATTAAACAGAAATAACTAACCTCGTACTGGGTTTATCTCTTAGGAAAATCTTCGAAGATCCCAGCTGACTAAAACTTTGCATTCTTGTTCTTGCAATGGAGTCCTGTTGAGCACAGAATAACGAGGAAGTGTTGAATGCTACTCAATTTATATATACACATAACACAGCCAAAGTGGGGTTAAGAAAATGCACCCGTTTTATAATACCATCGAAATTTCGAATGAAGCAAATGAAATTATAATGAAGAACCATTGACCATTCAAATGATATCTTGTAGGTTTCTGAGATTGTAGTTACTACTCTGTGGTGATGACTTAACCACATAAAAAATGCAGCAACGATGAGTTTACCATTCCTGATGATTCACAACAAGTTAACAAAGATTCATTTAAACCCAAAATTTCTCTAATTGAAAACGGAATTAAAAGAGTAAAATGAATCATTTTTCTAAAATCCTTTAACTTTAACCAAAACCCATCAACCATCAAGCATTAATTGAAAAGATTTTTGATGCCAAATCAGTTTCTGAAAGATGAAAGTAGAGAGAGAAGATTTACATTTTCCATAAATTTTCTGATATTGGTGCTGTTGTTGGCGAATGTATACATGAAGACCATTGGAACGGTACCGAACTTGGCAATATCCAGAATCCCTTTTGATGTTCCTACAGACGACATTTTTCTCAAGAGATCAGTTTGCAACAATGCCCAGAATCCAAAGACCACGATCGATGTAATTCAGATAGAACAAATGATGAGCTTTAGGGCTTCTCAATTGACAAATTGGGAATCCATGAACCGCCTTAAGGCCATTTAATGGAAGAATGACCTAATTTGGAGATTTCTTAAAAATTGGAGGTGTTAAGAGCAAATATGTGGCGTCTTTAAAAAAAGTAAAAATTGGAGGTGTTAAGAGCAAATATGTGAGCGTCACAAATTCTCTCTCTCTCTCTTCGTCTTTGCTTCTCCGAAAGAGATAGAGAAGTTATGGCGGACGAAGAAAACGAGTTACCAGAGACGGAACTAAGTTACGATCAGAAGAAGGAAATCGCTAAATGGTTTCTCCTTAACTCTCCTGCTGGCGAAATCAATTACGTCGCCAAGGGTACTCATACACATTTACGTTTAACGAATTATGTTTCTAGTGTATCTTATGATCTGAACCTCTTATGAGAAGATGTAATGGTTCTCCCTCTGAATTTTGATTTGTGGTCACTGTTGTTTTTCACTATCTGGAAATATTTTGGATTTCCGGCAGATTTAAAGGCGGTTTTGAGCGATGAGGAAGTCTACAACGAAGCAGCCATTGAAGCATTTCCAGTGTACAACAAGTCTCACATGATTTGCCTTGAAATGCCCAGTAGGGCTGGTGATGTGAGTTATCTCTTAATCCGGTTCAAAAAAATTCGTAAGGGGTTTAGACTTTTAGTTGTACTGATTAGATTTGAAGATTACGCATGCTGTTTTCATAGGATTTGTGATATAGTATCAATCGATACCAGGATATTTGGCAAATGAAAGGTCGAACGGCTTTGAAATGAATACTTATTGGATCACTCAAACGGAGATAATACATGCAGAGTTTGTCATATTAATCTCTCTTTGAGGCCTGATGCTTTGCTGTGGTTTTTCTTCTTTAGCTTCAGAAAAACTGCAGATTAGTGCTTTGAAATCAATGCTTTTAGAATTTAATGTCCTGCATCTTCTTTTCTTGTTCTTTGAAAATATTTTTGGAGTACCATTTAATGTTTATTAGCTGCGAGATTTAGTATTACTTTGTGTTGTTGTTGTTGTGTGTCAGGTGATTGTTTCATCTTACAGTGAAATTACTGAGAACGAGTACCTTGATCCAAGAACTGCCCAGGTTGCCACAGTTGATCATGTTAAACAGGTACATTATTGAATTGATTGGATTTCCTCTTCACCGTAATGTTCCATGATTTCTGAACCCAATCTAAGTTTATGCCTCTTTTATTTGACCAGATTTGTACAAAAGTACGGCCTGCAAATGATGAAGAACTTCCATCTTCATATATTGAGGAATTCAGGTATGATTTTACACCTAGCTGGAGGATTTAAGATCAAGTTACTGCATCGAGATTCACTTATGAATGTTCATATAGTGAATAGCTTTACTTCTTATAGCAGCAAAGACAAGCATAATAAGTATTATAAAGGTCTTTTGTCTTTCTGCGGAATATATATGTTTAAACAGTTGTTTTTCCATAACAGATATGCTCTTGATGCTGAAATCCAGAGATATGTTAGTGAATCTTACCCGAAAGGTGTGTCTGCAGTTAACTGTGTGAAGGGAAAAGATGTTGAGGGTCCAGGGTCTGACTTTGAGCTTGTGGTTATAATTACTGCCACGAAACTTAGTCCCTCGAACTTCTGGTGTGTACAGAAAGACCTACGTATTATTTATTTTTCAGAATTAGAACAGTTTCTATAGCTGTTCGATTTTCCTTTTGAAAGAGACATCGAAATTTTCTTCCAGAAAACAAACGTTTGCCTAAAATCACTTTGAATGACCAAAACCGAGATGTTGTGCAGTAATGGAAGTTGGAGATCTGTATGGAACATTGATTTCCAGGATGAATCCCAGGTGCTGGACATAAAGGGGAAACTACAAGTAACTATGCATACTCATTTTTTCTAACGGTAGCGACGTTGTTCAAAGTCAATGGAAGATCAAAAAGCATCCATGTCTTTTTCTTCAGGTAGGAGCCCATTATTTCGAAGAGGGAAATGTTGAATTAGACGCAAAAAATGAGTTCCAAGATTCGACAATATTTCAGGTACCTCCACATCCAAATACTCAAGATGACTACAATGCATTGTCTTCAAAATCACATAAAATTATCTCATAAGAGGCCAAGCCAGGGCAGTGCCGATTATCTTGCTCTTTCTTCAATTCTAACAACTATTGTACACTGCAAACAAGTGTAGATTTTTATATAAACTTATCGTGAGTTATTGTTTTCATTTTCAGTCTGCGGATGATTGCGCTGTTGGCATAGCCAATATTATCCGGCACCATGAAACTGAGTACCTTGCAGCTCTAGAGGTCTCCAAATAGCTACTCATTGTAATTATTCGTTTCATTTATTGTTAATATTGCTTCTGACCGTCTCTGAATCTTCAGGTAGCGTATTCGAAGTTGCCCGATAACACTTTCAAGGTAATCAATCTTCTCCCTGAAATAACGAATTCAGTGCCTATGAATCTCATTTCGAGGTGTATGTACTTTTTACACAGATAATAGATTTTAGCTCTGATTTTGGAATTTTGCAGGATCTGAGGAGGAAACTTCCGGTGACACGAACTCTGTTCCCATGGCAAAACACCTTGCAGTTCAGCTTAACCAGAGAGGTCGAGAAAGAACTTGGACTTGGCAAGTGACTGAATCATCTACTTTCAACCTTTTATAATTCTCCATTTTGTTGTCATTTCGTTGTAAAAAGCTATTAATCGATATCGTTATTAAGCTGTGTTGTGTCTTCGTTGTCAACAAAGTAACTTGAACTACTGGAAATTGCTGAATTTCCTGAAAATTGCGATTCAAAACCCTTAGTTAATCATTCAGAGCTGCCTGTAACTTTCAAGGTTTTACAATCATTAAATATCTGTGTAATTATAAATGATGTTCCATCTCTCTGTTGTTTCTCCCACCGGACTTTTTGTTGAATGTTAATGGAATCGAGTCAAATTGTGAAGTTATAAGAGTAAGGGGGTACAATTGCAAAACCATCAAAGTTTCTATTAACCTTTTAGGGCCCAACTCTTTATAAATCAAATTCACCAACTTAAACCCTTCTTTTGACAGATAAGAACAAAAAGTACAAAACTTGGAAATCAGAGTTCGATTTTAACATTGATCGTCGTCTTCGATCTCTTCCCTCTTGTTCATCGCTCTCTCCTCGAAAATCATTACTATATTTCTGGAAGAGGAAGTCATTTATTCTGCATCTCTACTCAGGTAATAAGGGTTCTTTCGTTCTTCCTCCATTAACGAGTTTTCGAGCCAAACCTCGAACTGTTTCTGCTATGGTTTTTATTTGCGTTCCTTTTTGCGCTCTTATTCTTTTCTTTTGAAATGTATACTCTTGGGTATTTTCAGGTTCTGTTGGAATCGCCAAATTTTCTGATTCGAGAAGATGGTAAAATGTTGTGAAGGATTTTTTTGTTTGTTTCGAGGGCTTTTTCCTTTTCCCCGTCTCTTGTTTTTTGTGTAGTTGCTAACTTCTCTTCTGATTCTAGCTTCCTCTTTCGCTGCTTAAGACTGCTCAAGGGCATCCAATGGTAAGAGAATTTTACGAATTTCTGATATTGCGTTAGGGTTCTATATGTTCTGCTATCTGAATGTTGTGTCGATTTGGAATTGTACAAGCCTCAGCCTTTTTGTAATGAGTATAGATTTTGGGGTTTTAGTTAATGCTGTGCACTTGACGTGTTTGTTCTTCCACGTTTCTGTCGGTTTGGTAGCTTGTAGAGCTCAAGAATGGGGAGACGTATAATGGGCATTTGGTGAATTGTGATACATGGATGAACATTCATCTGCGTGAAGTGATCTGTACATCAAAGGTAATCTATCTACTGCTCTCTCATAGATTGAAGAAATTCTAATTTGTTTTGTTTACATGGATGATACCGTGTGATTGATACTCCAATATGGTCTCACTTTTCTGTAGGATGGAGATAGGTTTTGGAGAATGCCGGAATGTTATATTCGTGGCAACACAATCAAGTACCTCCGAGTTCCTGATGAGGTATTTTTTGTATTCTTTGTATTTTTTTTTTCTTAGCCAAATCCGACATGTGCTCCAAGAGGCACGTTGCTGGGTTTTCATGTGTTGAGAACCCTGCAGCAAATAGTGCCTCTTGTTGTAGTGTGTCTTGGATGATATCAGTATATCACAGAGATGACTGGAATATCGACACTTTTAAAGACTTCTGTATCATGTACCTAAAGCCAGCTATCGTATAACTTAGAATATTCTCTTTTGCATCTTCTTTCCTTCCGTTTGAACTTTATACTCAAATATGATTCTGTTGAAGTTGTTATCCTACGTCAAAAAGTGAGAATTAACTGGTGTCTCCAATCTCTATTTTGTGTTCTTGAAATTTGAAAATCTGGATCACCACTTATGCTGCATTAGGAGGTGCTTCATTTTAAATTGAGCTAATATGCTTTCTTTTCTTCTCTCTTCAGGTAATTGATAAGGTACAGGAGGAGAAGACCCGTACAGGTATAGTTTTCTCATATCTTCTTAATTATTATGGGATTACAGAATAGTGGAATCATGGGTTTTCTTTGAGGTTTTTGTGTCAAAAGTAAGAAGTTTCTGATAATACTGAACAAGTTGTGAATGTACAGATAGAAAGCCACCAGGGGTTGGAAGAGGAAGAGGACGAGAAGGTCCAAAGGGGATGGGACGTGGTATGGACGATGGAGCTGCCAGAGGCCGAGGCCGAGGAGGTTCAATTGGAAAGATGGGTGGTAACAAAGGTAAATAGTTAACTCTGGCTTGGTTAAAAAATATGGGATTGCGGTTAAACTAAATTAGTATCCTGTGAAAAAACAGTGGGAGGTCGAGGTCGTGGTTGATACAACCTTTTAGACGTCTCCACTTGATTGAAGCTGCCAAGAACTTACCTACATATCGCTGTCACCACAACTGCGCCATGGCCACTGTGAATTGTTTCACTATATATTTCTTTGCCGTTGCCTCAAGAGTAGACTTGGAACATTCTTGTCGTTTTTATTTTGGTGGACTTCTATCTATGTATGTTTTAGGGCTCTTGAGAGTGTTTTTGGATTCTCTCTGGCATTATTTTTAGAGTTTGCAAGAATTGAATTGATGGTTTTTAATGGGTGAAATACTTCAATTTCTCTTTCCTGCAAGACGAAATTTATCTGACAGGCTAAGCTTAAGCCATACAAAGGCAAGCAGCCCTTCTAGCAATAAATCTTTGGTGGTATTATTGTGCTTTTGGTTTTGTAATTTTGTAAAGTAGCAACGTAATACTTCGCCGACACAGTATCTGAAACCTGTCGGAAAAGTTTGGAGTTCATCAAGGGGGCAAAAGTTACTGATCTAAACAAAAATGTTAGAAAAAACTAGTTCATGAGTTAAAAATGTAAATCTAAAGAGCTATGACTATGAGGGTTTAAATTGAAATATGTATCCGAGGATGTATAAGACTCCCACTCACTCAGAGGTGTTGATGATCTATATACATTTCTTTGAAGACAAGTTTTCCTAAAAACACAAATCTGAGTATTAGTATTTTGGTAATTATCTTTTACTTTTGCTATTTATTTTCTGTCGTCTTCTCCTCTTTTCTCATTCTGAAACCCCTATCTCTCCTTCCTCCTCTCTTCCCTTCCATTTCTCGCTCTTTCTCGGATTTAGCTGTTTAAATGGCAACTCCAATGGTTGAAGATACGTCAACCTTTGAAGAGGATCAGCTTGCGTCCATGTCCACCGAAGATATCACTAGAGCTACACGTCTCCTCGACAACGAGATTCGAATTCTCAAGGTTAGCCCAATATCACTCTCGACTTGTTTCGCTTCTTTGTATCTTCATGATTATATCTTAGGACATAATTTGGGTTCAGCGGTTGCTTAAAATTCGAGTAAGGGATGCCGGAATCTGGTTTTGTTTTGTCACGGTTACGGGTTTAGCGTTTGATTTTGGTGTAATCCGTGGAACCAAGGAGGCCTTTGTAAAGTCTTGTGGTGTACTATCTCGAAGTTTAAATTTTCAACACAGCTATGATTGATTACATTGAAAGCTACTTCTATGCAGCCTTTCTTGTCGAAATTGGATCTCTGATTCGGTTCGGTCTGTAATTTCTTCTGCTTTCTGGTTTTGAGATTATGTTGGCATGATATGATGACTGTTGAAACTGCTAATCTTGTGTTTTTCTTCAATGGGGATAAAGGAAGACGCACAAAGAACAAATCTTGAATGCGATTCTTACAAGGAGAAGATAAAGGAGAATCAGGAGAAGATTAAACTCAATAAGCAGCTGCCGTACTTGGTGGGCAACATTGTCGAGGTATTCAACAAATTTTATTGCTTGTTTTGGATTTGGTTTGCTTTTGTATCTATTTTTGGTATTGACTTATAGATTTGTTCATATTCCAGATTGTTCTTTACGTTATGATCTGTAAATATATTTATTTCATTTCCTGCTTAGGTTTGAAGTATAACTGTCATGATAACATATTATGCTATTAGATTTTGGAGATGAATCCAGAAGATGATGCTGAGGAAGACGGTGCAAATATTGATCTTGACTCGCAACGGAAGGGAAAATGTGTTGTGTTGAAAACGTCTACACGGCAGGTGGGTTTTCCATATCCCGATTCTCTAGATTTATTTTCCACTTCATGTCTGAGGAAATCTTTTTTCTTCTTCATCATGTGGAGTGCAGACTATCTTTCTACCAGTTGTTGGCCTTGTGGATCCTGATAGTTTGAAACCTGGTGATTTGGTTGGAGTTAATAAAGATAGCTACTTGATTTTGGATACCTTGCCATCTGAATATGACTCCAGGGTTAAAGCTATGGAGGTCGATGAAAAACCAACCGAAGATTACAATGACATAGGAGGACTGGAGAAGCAGGTAAGTTTAAATGGTGTATTGTGTATTGACTTTGCTTCAGCGACTTGTGTGCTAAACTGAATTGAGTTTATATCCTCAACAGATCCAAGAGCTTGTAGAGGCAATTGTGCTCCCCATGACGCACAAGGAGCGTTTCGAGAAGCTGGGTGTCCGTCCACCAAAGGGAGTGCTCTTGTATGGTCCTCCAGGGACAGGTAAAACTTTAATGGCCCGTGCTTGTGCAGCACAGACTAATGCCACCTTCCTAAAATTGGCAGGCCCTCAATTGGTTCAGGTATGTATGAGTGGTATATTCATTCGATATCCTCTTGAAAATTCATTACCTTATCTGAATCTTAGTGTGACAATCAACACATTTGAGAAGCTATAATGATGCTTGTGCATAACTGTAATGACTTTGTGACACATCTGCATGCATACAGATGTTCATTGGAGATGGAGCAAAACTTGTCCGTGATGCCTTTCAACTTGCGAAAGAGAAGGCTCCATGCATCATCTTCATAGATGAAATTGATGCAATTGGTACAAAGCGTTTCGACAGGTACAAATCATTTGCTGATTCCAGTTCTTCTATTTCTGCAGTTCATTACCAGCTCAGTAATCACATTCTTTGGCTGAGAGCGCAGTGAAGTAAGTGGAGACAGGGAAGTACAGAGAACTATGCTGGAGTTGCTGAATCAACTTGATGGATTCAGTAGCGATGAACGTATCAAGGTCAGTTTTTTATCTATTCTAGGCATTAGTCATACTCGTCTATATATCGTCCCACAAAGAAAGAGTAACAATGAAACCTCTGAAAAAAATTCAGGTGATTGCAGCCACAAACCGTGCAGATATTCTGGATCCAGCACTGATGCGTTCTGGTCGACTAGACAGAAAGATTGAGTTCCCACATCCAACAGAAGAAGCAAGAGCCAGAATCTTGCAGGTTTGTTTCTCTATTTATCAAACAGGACCCTTGATAACAAACAAACAAAAAAAAGCTAACCGAACTGAATAAGTCCAGATTCACTCGAGGAAGATGAATGTCCACCCAGATGTCAACTTTGAGGAACTTGCAAGATCAACAGATGATTTCAATGGAGCTCAGCTGAAAGCAGTCTGTGTAGAGGCTGGCATGTTAGCTCTTCGCCGCGATGCCACAGAGGTAAGAAGATACAAAAACTCTTAATGGATTAAGCTTTGTGATTGTGAGTTTGGTCTGGTATATATAAATGCGGGTTTCTCTGTTGTGTGTGTTCAGGTGAACCATGAGGACTTCAATGAAGGTATCATCCAAGTCCAAGCCAAAAAGAAAGCAAGCTTAAATTACTACGCCTAATCTCGAATCATTCCTATTTGGATCTTTCTAACATTTCGAATCAGGATATCTTATTATCATAATACATTTCATTTGTGTGCATTAACACTCGTGTTCACGGTTTATAGACATGAGTTATGCGTGTTAGACTTTAAGCAAGTTAAACAATTATGTTATAATTGAATTGAAAGAATGTGAACGAAACAAAATCTAGTTAAGGCTTAAGAACATGCATTATAATCTACTAAGAAACTCGGTCAACAAGACTCGGTCAAAGTACATACTATTTTAGGTAGGAGCTAATCTCATTGGTTTAAATGTTGTTTTGAGTCGATTATATTTTGTTTGTCCTCTTATGTGTTCTGTCTCTTATTGTATCCAATGGGTCCTCTACGTTAAGCTTATATTTGGTGAAATCGGAAGAAGTTGCATTAAAGCTGGAAAATAGTAAAATATCGCCAAAAGAACACAAAAGAAATCGACCCTTGAGGAAAAAAAAGAGTAAAATAAAATAACATATTGTAGCTTTGAAGAGAAAAATTCAGCACTTGATCTCCTTCAAGCCGTAGGCAAAGTAGAGAAAGGTTGGATCGGTGGCTCCGTCTTTGTAGTAAGCAAACACTAAGCTTCCTTCTTCTTCCATGCTCTCTCCCACAAAGCTGGTCACGTTCATTCAAATAATCATAAACAAAATTAACTTCAATAACAAAAATTGGAATAACAAGGAGAAGAGAAAATGGTGCTTACAATTGTAACTCTTTGAGCTTCGACATCAAGAACTTGGTAGCACTCTCGATATGTTTCTTGAAAAGCTCTTGTTTTTCTGAGTCCAGTTTAGGGTTTAGTTGCTTTATGTATCTTTTCATGAACATCACAAATTGTTTCTTATCAAACGATGGTTGCTCCTACCAATTAACACCCAAAAATTACCTTCGACATTCTAATTTCCTTGTTGCTCGATTCAAAAGAAAAGAAGATTAAAATTAGAAAGAAACACTGATTTTTTTTTTATTACCTGAAGCCTGAAAGTATCGATGATATCGACAACCTTTATAGCTTGATCATCGACTCCTTCGTCTTCTTCGCCGTCTTCTGCCGATGGATTCGCACCAATGTCGAAATCCATCGCTCCTTTCACAATCCACTGATTAACAAAAACATAACATTAGTTTTATGTATCAATTAAATTTCGACAAAAATTAACAAAAACCAGAATCTTCATATATAATTAATTATTACCTTTCCTTCAACTTCCCATAACATCCCGTTCTCGATTTCCTTGTAAGGGAAGGAATCAGACAGAAGCTCATCGCCTGTTTGATAAGAAAGACAGACAAAAGTTAACTTATGACGCAAGCTAAAGATACATATCAATGTGTAAGAGACGATGATTTGATCATCATAAGACCCAAACCAGAGTTCTATTCCAGTTGTTGTATATGTACCTGTTAGAAGATCCTGGTAAACCAACATGTTTAATCTCTGTCTTGTTTGCTTAATTCGGTGAAGTAAACTTAGAGAAAGAGAGCTATCGAGACTTTGTTGTTGGTGATGAAAAGAGAATAGATGTTTGTTTAGTATTTATAGAGTCTATTGTGAGTCAAGTCGGTCACTTGTTTTCCTTTTTTTCTTTCTCTGCTTATGTTGAGTTTTAAACCCTAAAACAATAAAAGGAAAGCTTCCTTTCTTCATTCAGAGCCGTTCGTTATTAACGTGTATAAATGAATCCTAGCCGTTGATTTGTCTAGGATTGTTGGGCTTAATATCGGTTTTCTTGATTAAAAGTCATTTCGATCCTAATTTAGATAAAATAAAATCCAATCTTTTCTATTGGAAAATTACGAATTTTGGAGTTTTCGAGTCGTGAAAATTAGGAGGAGATTTACTTTTCCAATTTTGCTAAAATCGTAAGAAAAAAAAACAGTTTTAAACATGTTAACTGTTTCGGGTTAAACTAGAAAATAGTGTAAAAAAAAGGTAAAATAAAAGAGCGAAAATGGAAACTAGGGAGAGAGCAGAGCTGTAAAAGTCGGCGCGAATAAACTTTTGTCATGTGAACGCAATAATTCACTTGGGAACATCGTCACTTTGGTCAGCCTTAAATCTTTGACTCCTGTTGACCTTTTAAATCTCTTTTAATTACTACCCAAACTTTTCAGATCGAAATTATAATTTACAACGACACTAACACAATAATCGTTTTACCATATGATTGATTACACTTAAGTAGCAGCAAAATAAAAAAGGGAATAATAAATATGAATAGTAGCAAAACCAAAAATAATCATAAAACATTAGATTTATAGGTTTTTTTTAATTATTATATATTGGATCTCAGAGTGCGAGATTAAAATTCGATATATCAACTTTTATATTTGTTGAAATTTTTGGAAATTCAAACAAAAGATTTAAGAAACCGAACAAGGAATTGTATTGATTTATTTAGACCGGTTACAAACAGTTAAAGTTCGTTATGGATCCGAACTATTAAAATCCGTCTCTAAATTGTGGCACGAACTTATCGTTTTATACTTTTTTAATTTTATTTTCAGTATCGTAATCATTAATGATGACATATAATGCCATTTTCGAAGTCGGTGAGATCGGACGAGTTTTTGATCTACCCGACGGCTTTTCGATAAGTGCGCATCCACTCTTTTATAGGATGGGACTTCGCCATAGTAGGCCTAACTCGCGTTGGACCGAGCTCGGACTTAAAAGGAGCGCACAATACACCTCTAACATTATATAAACATTTTGTTGATATAAATAACGAAATCAATTTATTTAAACTTTATCACCATTTTCATAAAACTAGAATATTACAAGAATCCAAAATATATTTGGTAATATTGTTTGCACATAAATTCCCTAACGTCGCATGCAAAGTTTGTTGAGTGATTCAATTATTGATGTTTTTTAGAGATCGTCGTTATTAATTAGGAATATAAACCCCTCGTGCATTTCGAATATTTATATCAAAATTAACTAATAACATTTTAATAAATAATAGAGAATTACTAACTTTACTTATTTTGTAGTTTATTACGATAAAAATATATGTTTTTTTGTTACGGGTCACAACTGCCCGACTCAATAGTCCAATATCTTCATACGAAATATTTGGACGTAGAGGTAGTACAACCAGTAGACCACAATATATGTTTATATAAGTGATTTGTAATATTTATTTAAAAAATCAGTGATAATATTTTTACAATTAAGTCAATTCAATAGTTTTTCATTTAATTTAAGTGAAACCAAAAACGATTGTATTTGAACTGACAAACATATGATTTGATTTAGTTAATCTAGAATAAATTAAGGAAACTAAAATCAAAATAATATTTTAAAATACAGAAATACTTTAAAATACCACAAATTTTTTTAAAATATCACAATAAATTTATTTTTGAGAATATTATTTAAAATTTAGTTTAAATTTATTTTTTAATACTTTTGAAAAAATATTAATTATAGTTTCGAAAAAATAGATTATAGATGTTGTTTTTGAAATAATTTATTTGTGATTTAAACGTAAAGCTAATAAATTTGATTTCCAATGAATTGTAAAAAGAAAAAGAAAAATTGAAATAGTTGGGGGAGAGGCAGCTGATATCTCAAGTAGACAAATCCGTCAAAATAAATCTGAACCGTCCATTATAAAAAGTTTGGAGTCTTTGAACATCGGTCATTGCTTCTACCCGTAACCCAATCTTTCTCACACAAAACATACGAAAGAGAAGATCAAAACTTTTTTTAAAATATAGAGCGATTTTTTTCTTTCTGGGTTTCTCTGGTGGTAACGATCGAATAGAATTTCACGGATTCATATGGGGACTAATTATTCTGGTTAATTAATCGAATCGAAGCGTTAGCAATTGGGAAGAGGGATATTTGCGTGATTGGGTTCGGAAGAAAATATAAAAAAGGGTTTTGAGATTTGGGTTGTTTTGATTGGATTTTGGCTATGGGTTTAGGCAACAAAGGTAACAAATTCAATTTCGGCGATACTGATCTCGCCGACGAAGGTAGCGGTGCTGATGGCGATTCCCGCAACGAAGGAGATGGGTTCGGCTCGGTTGCGTGTTCGATTTGCCTTGAGACGGTGGTTAAAACCGGTGATCGAGCGTGGGCTAACCTTCAATGTGACCACCAGTTCCATCTAGGTGTGTTTCCGTTTGTGGATTTGAATGAGGGGATATGCTCTATTTTTTTTTTAATTGGCTTGAATTTGCTCCTGATTATCTGAAAAAGTGAAAAATTTGTTCCAGATCTACCTCTGTTTGGATTCGATTTGTGAATTATGGACCTATTACATTCTGGTTCGCCGCTACCATTGTTTGTGCGATGTGGCTCTTTTGTTGTTAAGATTATAGTTGGACATTGAGCTCTTAAATTAATCGGTTCATGCGTGATGTAGTTTTGATCTGGTCGAATTGTTGTATTACTAAACTACAATCAGTTATGGTTTTGGTTCATTGCAACTGCCAAGTTTCTTCTATTGATCTCTCCTCCTTGTTTGATGCTTCTATCAGCTCGGAATCTCAGAATATTCGTCTCAATGCATTATGTGCTCTTGATTAATATTGTCTAGAAGTCTAGATAGGAGTATCTGTGTGTTTGTATTTCTAAATCCAACCTAACTTTCGTGTGATAACAAAGCAAGAGAGGTTTCTAGCTAAAGTTTGATATATCCTCCAAAATGTGTGTGTGCCTGTGTGGTGGTATTAATGCTTTACGTTTGGTTTCTTATGCTTTTCACAAAGCCATCTAGTTTCACATATGTTTCCTTTGTTTTCTAGATTGTATTGGTTCAGCTTTCAATGCAAAGGGTGTGATGCAATGCCCGAACTGTCGGAAAGTAGAAAAAGGCCAGTGGCTTTATGCAAATGGTTGCCGCTCATATCCTGAATTCAGTGTTGAGGATTGGGTTCACGAAGAAGATATTTATGATATCGGAGGATACTCTGAAATGGTAAGGAACTGGTAAACCTATCCATGTCAAATTCTGTTGCTCTTCCGTGTTACTTTACACTTCTTTGCCTCCCATGCTGAGTGATTAATTACCAAAAAAATTATGTTCATTTTATTCGATTGCTTGAGTTATATTCCATGTCGAAAATGCTTGGCCTTTATGTTTCTTTCCAGTCTTTTGGAGTTCACTGGTGCCCCTTTGGTAGCTCAGCGCGCCTTCCTTCTTTCGAGTAAGCAACTACATAATATCTGTGTACATTTATGACTTACTCTCTTTTCTGCTACTTTTCAAATCAAAATTGGCTCTCTTTTCCTATTTGCTGATGAATCTTTTCCAAACTTTGTAGGGACGGAGAATTTTCGCCGAGTTCATGTAAGACTTTTGTCAGATTGGTTATTTCATTTTTCTCCCCGCTCTCGTCTTCTCACGTTTCTGGAATTTGGGTTTATTGACCTATTAATTCTGATGACATGGCACAGATCACGATCTCTTGGGCCAGCAAGGATATTTTACTGAACCAGCGGGGCCAACAGCAGGTCACCCATGTCCATATGTAACCTACTTTGGCCCTGTTCATTCATCTTCCTCAAGCACCAGCGGTGCTGCTGGCGTTTCAGACAGTTCAAACTTCAGTGGTCACTGGAACAGCGGCTCATCGGCTTCCGGTGAAATGTCAACTCCCTATGGTTTCCCTGTGGATCCGCACTATCACGGTTGGGATTATCACTCGCCCCCACCCCCACCACCACAGCATTTCTCTGCTTCTGGTGGCCATGTAGGCAGTCCAACTCAGCCTACACCTCCTCCTGCTGCTGCAAGGACTTCCCGAGCCAACGGCGCAGATGTGATCAGACCCCGACCACCGCATTTCATGCGTCCATTTCATGGTCACAGGTAAAACATCTTTTCGCTTGCTAGGTCTTTCACTACTGATTTTAAATTATGACCCTGATAGATTCTATATTGCAAATGTTTTGAGAATTACTTTGCAACATCTAAAACATAAAGTTAAAACAAAAACCAATCCTCAGAGACTTCAAATCTTTTTTTGTACAAAGATTTCTCAGTATTGGATGACTGAAATGTTATTTTCATACGTACTCTGGAACTTGGAAGCAGCCTAATATTTTCGGAATGAAATAAGTAAGAAAAACTTGATTTTCTTGAAGTGGAACAGCTCATTTCCTTTGATTTTGAGACATTAATCTTGCGGAATAGATGCTTGAACGATTCTGCAAAAATTAGTGGTTGGGAAAAGCCTGTGATTCGGGGATCCCAAAGGTTTACCAATAAGACCATTTATTAACTATCATATATATGTTTTTGGTAATACACATCTATTATTGGCGGGTTTTTTGCAGCTCCAATGGTAGAGCGGGTGGCTCAGTGGCATCAGGTCCAAGGACACCGCCATTTCCAGGAAGCAACGCTCGGACTAGAGACAGAATGCAAGCTCTTCAAGCCTATTACCAACAGTCTTCTGTACAGTCACACCAACCGGATACAGCTATAGTCTCTCGTGGGCCTGTGTTCCCATCTGGGCGGAGGCCTGCTAGAGGAATAGCTTCTGGGATGGGATCAACTTCATCTTCTTCTGATCAGGTAGGCGGGAGTGGTTTTATCCGGTTTAACATATGGGAGAGAGATCCTTATGTTCAGCCAGCCTACTCGGTTAATCAAATGGACAGAGAACCATCCATTTGGACATCATCCTTCAATGAAGGATCGGGAAGCTTCCATCAGAGGCACGGTGGCGGAGGAGGATCATCATAAGAATTAAGTCAGTTGCCGGTGAGAATTTCACCGGTCGGGCAATTCTCATGAACTTTGGACAAAAACAAGAACAATTGGGAATTTGGTATTTGGAAAAGAAAAACCTGCTCAAATTATGTGATGAATTGATAACCTATAAACACAAATGGTATGTAATGGTTTAGACTTTGAAGACAACGGCTTCCCGTTGACGGAGACCGTGCGGTTCGAGTCGGTTTGGATCGAGGGACCTAAAGTTGTTGGATATTTGTTTTTATGTGACAACAATGGGTATCGCAGTGAAATACCCTAATGAAAAATTCTTTTTCTTGATATGTGGAGATTTATTAAGTTTCTTTCTTCTGCCTATCAAAAATTTAACTGGTGTTTGTTTTCTAAACAAAATAAAATGGTTATATGCGTAGACCAAATATGAACAATTAGCTTTTCACGTCAAACACCGGTCATGTTTTGTTTGGTACAGGGCCTGTATAGCTAGTGAACAATTTTGTACACCTTTTCATCAAAAAAATTTATGTATTGATAGAAGGGATTTGATACTTTCAGAGGGATTGTTCTGTGTCGTAGCTTGCACACGAAATACGGATTTGTAAGAAAGACGTACTGAAATTAAATTGAACAACTGAGCAATTGTTGAATACAAGAATAAGAAAAATTCCCACGTTGGGGACTTCTTGTTGAAATATTAAATATTGGGGTTATTGTGCAATTTAAAAAAACTTTGGTGATGTTATAGTTATTTATTGAAATTAGAAATTAGGGCTACAAGACCACTTTATAAGCGCAGAAACCATAGCTGTTTACCTTTTTTCTCGTTCAAGAGCTAGAAGACGCCGCTCGTCTCTTCAGACAGTTCCACCTGCTAGGGGTTTGTTCAAGGTACGCTGTTTCGGAGAAACAATATTGTGATATTCAATGGAACCCTGTTCAATTTCTGATGATAAACTTATCTCACGAAATATGATGTAAAAGATGAAGCACTTTTTAGTTTCACCGTTGTCTTGGTTCAGCAAATGTTTCGTCTATTTAGAGTATAGTTGACGAGATTAGACATAAATTCGCATCTAAGGAGTATCGATTCTCATCTGCGATGCAGATCTCTGGTTTTAAATTAAGCTTATTATCTTGAAAATGGCGTAAAACATATATGTTTCTTTCTTTATCCGTATCTAAACGCAATGGTTGTATGCGAATACATATATTTAGTGTGCCCTATTACATTTCCAATGAAGTTTAAACACTCTAATGGGATTTTACAGAGAAGGGTTGAAAAATGAGTCGTGGAAGTGCAGCGGTTGCCAAGGGAAAGAAGAAGGGAGTTTCCTTCACTATTGATTGTTCGAAACCAGTTGATGACAAGATCATGGAGATTGCTTCTCTTGAGAAGTTCCTTCAGGAGAGAATCAAAGTCGGTGGAAAAGCTGGTGCACTTGGTGATTCCGTTACAATCACCCGTGAGAAGAACAAGATCACTGTCACTTCTGATGGCCAATTCTCCAAAAGGTATATATAGCTAATCTCAACAGTCCTCTCTACATTTGGTCTTGAGATGATTGAACCTACTGAAAAGTGATTGTAGAAACCAAACTTGCTGTATAGTCTCTCATAAGTAGCAAGAGTGATTTTTAATTTCTGAGATGAAGCGATGTGTTGTGAAACTCACTGTTGTTTTCAGGTATCTTAAGTACTTGACTAAGAAGTATCTCAAGAAGCACAATGTGAGGGATTGGCTCAGAGTGATTGCATCGAACAAGGACCGTAACCTCTATGAATTGAGGTACTTCAACATTGCTGAGAACGAGGGTGAAGAAGAAGATTAAAACCACTAAACCGGTTTTGCTTAGAATTTAATACTCTGTTCCCTGCTTCTTTTTTTGGGTTCTTTTTTTGGTGCTCAATACATTTATCTTTGTCTCCTCCTGTTTTCTTGACAGATCTTACTTAGTTTTGGTTGAAGTAACAGTACTTTAACATTTATGAAGATCTTGTTGTTTCAGTCAATTGTTTAAGAAAAAATACTTTGGTAAAGATGGTAAGATTCAGTGATCTGTTAATGAAGATTAAACGTTTTAGTGATTAAAATACTTACATGGTAAATTTAAACAGTTGTTAGGATTTGATCATAAATTTAATTTGAATATTTCGACTAAAATATAACGAGATTTTTTTATTTTTTTTGATATTTTGATATTTGAAAAATCCGAATCTGACTTAAATCCGATCAACTTGAATCAAAATTATAAAAAATAAAAATGAATCTTAGCTTTTACCACAATCACAAAAATACTAATATGTGTGGACTCATAGATGTTGCAAACAAAGTATCAATGGAACTCTCTCTCTCTAATAGAGCGACGTTGAAAATAATCAGATACGACTGAAATATCTCACAAAAGAAGAGATCAGAATGGTTCAATGACGAAGATAATATAGGAGGCTAAGAATTCAACTAGAAGTTGTGTTGAATAACAACTGGAACTAGGATTTTGTCCAAAGAAGAACTCTAATCCGAGACTGTTGTCTGAAGAGGCAAATAACTCTCGACTCCTTTAGTGTCAGCTTCATGCTTCTCTGAAACAGCCTTTGATAATCCAAACATCTGAAAAATCAACCACCAAATAATATAAAAAGAAGCTAGTATTAGCTAAATCAAAAGAAATTCACAACTAGAGGCTCAATGATTAAGGTCTGCTGCTATATGCTTTGGAATTAGTGAAAAAGACCAACTTTCTTGATTGTCTTGTTGAAACAATTCTTGTGATCATCCATTGAGGCATTGATGAATTCATCAATGTGATCTTTCACGTCTTCTAGGAAATTAGCATCATCCTTTGCCTTCTTTCTACATGAAGTCATGGCCGGTTTGGCCGGTTTTGGTGAGTTTTCCGCTTGAGTTTTCTGCGTCTCCATTTCTGTTTGACCTATAAAGAAACATGAAAGCTTTCTAGATTCAAGATAAACCCAATTAATGATTCAGTAAACAAAAGATGCAACAACATATAGCTGAAGAACCAATGAACTAGATAGGCTTATCAGCTCTCTAACTATTTACCCCATAGACACTAAAACCTAAACCCAATTCAACAAAAAAAATGAAACCAAAGTCTCTAATTTCAGAGTTTATTAAACTGAAAGATCTGAACTAGAAATTGCTATTCAATATCTTCTTCTCAGATATGCTCCAATGTTTTTCTCCATTGAAAACACACAACACTGAGAGTAAACATAAACATTGCTAGAAACTCTCCAACTTCCTTACTGTATATCCTAAGAAATTCCGCCATTACATATTCATAGTGGAAACAGAAGATTAGGTTAGATCAGGAAATCCAGTAAACAAGGAAAGAAGTATGCAATCATATACACAAATGATAACACAAGTCTTGAAATCGAGCATGGATCGAGACACAAGAAAATAAATATCCAGAAACGCACAAACCAAGCAAATTTAACAGCTGAGATAAACCCAAGTCGAGATAATAAGATGAGATTCAGAAGTGGTAAATCAGAAATTCACCAACGAGACGAACGACGGCGACGGAAGAGGATGGCTATCTTCACCGGATATGGAGCTCGTGCTTCTTTGACCAAAGGGCACACCCTTAAAAGCGTTAAGGATTGCTTTTGCAATCTCAGTTTGACCCGGATCCGACCCGTTTGAAACCTGCAATTCTAGAACCCTAAATTTTGGAACCGAAATTGAACAGTAAACCGGATTTTGGCTACGTGTTATAAAAATTTTCCATATTTCTATTTTGGTTTAATAGTGTCATTCACGTAGTACTCTTTGTTTAACATCAGGTTAGGTTAGACCGGTGTGTTTATGAATTCTTGAGCACTCAGAAGTTTGAGAGAGTGCTTGTTTCTTGCTGTGTCAGGTTATAGTCCTGTGTGGAGTAAGCCAAGGTATCATCTGTGGGAAAGCTTCTAAATGGTAGGCTAATGGCACAACGTTATGCGATGCAATGGGTTTCACTGTTCAAGTGCCTTGAAGCGGAAGCAAATCAACCAGCGGTGGAGTCTCACTCATGAAGACGGAGAATTTTGCGTGGTTCCAATATCTTTAGAAACTGGTTAGAGAGATGACACTGGTTCAACAGATTTCTTCGCTAGCCACACTTTTTGTAAAGAGAACAACGCTCTTTAACAGGTTTTGCGTCTCTCTCTCTCTCTCTCTCTCTCTCTCTCTCTCTCTCTCTCTCTCTCTCTCTCTCTCTCTCTTTCTCTCTCTCTCTCTCTCTCTCTCTCTCTCTCTCTCTCTCTCTCTCTCTCTCTCTCTCTCTCTCTTCACTTTTAACCGATTAGATGCTTGAATCTTGCTTTGAAATTTCATAACTCAGGTGGCGTTATCAGCAGCATATAGTAACTATGAATCTATGATCCATAGGTATGCGACAGGATGATAAGGGACATGAATGGGAATGCGTAAGAGAAGGTAATAAACTCGTTTTGAGTTCCTTAGCATAGCTTTTAAACCCATAAGCAAGCTCTGTAAAATCATATGATTGATATTTTACTGTACAGATGATTCAGAAAAGTAAGAGCCAAACCATGAAAGTCAGTCAATTCAATATGAAAGATTAAGAAATGTGGTAATTTGATGATACAAGAGAGAATAAAGAGGAGAGGCACTCTAACTTAAAACTAGGGAGTTAAAAGAATAACCAAAGGAAAAAAAACAGACCAAAAAGAGATGAAAATCTCCAAGACGTTTCTGCTGCTATACACAGAATATTTGGATAACTAACATTTTGTTTTCTCTCTGTTTTGTTTGTTTTTCTTACAGAAGCTTCTTCTTTGATGACTAATTAAAGTAGCCTTTGAAGTTCTCTTCTCCATTGCAGTTTACATCCATCTGAAGATATGCAGAGCGTCTAGCTTGAGCTTGTGAACCCAAATCTCAAGGGAATAAGCTTTCTTGAGTTTCAAGACTTTCCCATTTTTGGTACCTGGGAAAACAGAAAACGATGAGAAAACCATATGTTAAGATGCTGGAAACTTGCGAAAACGACAAAAGCTTGTCATTTCTTCTAGTAGTTGTTCGTATTAGTTAACCAGTTGTACTATCAGAAAAGGGCTTCTTGGTGTTATATTCATTGGTGGAAACGAACCTTCTTGAGAGGATTACTGGTTGAAGCTGGAATCGGTTTCATAATCTCAAAAGAGCAAACGAGTGATTGGTCCACACTCAATAAAGCACCAGCATTGTCAAACTCTCCACCATAGTTTGGAGCTGAGAATATTGTGACTAATCTCCGTTTTGCGAAAAACTCATATCCATCTTCAACTACCTGCAAACACATCCCTCGTGGGTCAATATCTTGTGAGGTTCTCATAAAATTATCTCAACTAATGTCAAGCATTTCCAAAGAAGGAAAAACCGAAATTTTAGTTATAGTTTTCGATCTCTATGGAAGTCTGTTTACCTGATGGCCTCTGCAAATGAGGTCGAGATCATTCTTATCCAAAAACTCAGCGAGTACATCAGCTCCAAATGTGCAGGAAATACCTCGATCGCTATCAGACCATCCTTCACTCTTGTGATCAGGATCAGACCAAAGTAAATCACAAAGAAGACCGTTGTCTGGAATCTCTGTAGGCCTTTGAATCTCTCGAATCTGCCCCAAATTTTCGAGTTCTGGTGATAACCCACCGTGCATACATAAGATCTTGTCGTCGATGAGAGCAGCTACTGGCAAACAATTGAAGCAGTCTGTGAATATCTTCCAAAGCCGTACATTGAATCTTCGTTTGCATTCATCATAGAAGCCGTAAATCCTGTTGATCTTAGCGTCTTCGTGGTTTCCTCTTAAGAGGAATATCTTGGATGGATACCGGATTTTGTAAGCTAAGAGTAAACATATTGTTTCAAGACTTTGCTTGCCTCTATCAACGTAATCGCCCAGGAAGAGATAGTTTGCTGAAGGAGGATAGCCTCCATATTCAAACAACCTCAAAAGGTCTTGGTATTGTCCATGGATATCACCTGATTAGAGAGATTCAAGATGCAAACCATTAGTACCTCAAAGAACGTACTGACATCAACAGATTTTGCAACAAAAAAAAGTTAATCTAATTTCATCAAAATCAAAATTTGTCATGAATAGGAAACCAAATTACAGGATTGATGGCAAAAACAATCACCCAGATGCTACAATCTTCAAACACACGTTTTCGACATGATTAATAAGACCCCTACCCTAATCAGCACAAGTTTCCCCCCAATTCACCATCGATTCTTACATGCAAAATTAACCAAATTTTAAACTATCACAACCTAATAAGCCACAAAAGATTTTCATTCATCCCACATGAAGAGAAAAGAGAGAGAGACCGCAGATGCGAATGGGAGCATGGAGCTCGAGAAGATTGGGTTGAGAAAGGAAGATTTGTCTGGCGTTAACGCAAAGTTGACGGATCTCGATCTCCGAAAGCTGAACCTGTTTCCCTCCTTTTCCTTCCAACAATCTCCTTATAATATCGTCCAACACACCCATCTCCATCATCCCTTCCGTTGTCGTCATCATTCTTTCTCTGATTCCAACTTTTCTCACCAGAATCCAAAATTAACGCAAAAGGGTTTGCGCCAAATCAGGCGACAAACACTGGGTCGTGTAGGGGTAAGTGGTTAATAAAAGAGGCGATCCGAAAATCGCAAGCTCTTCTTTTGTTCCGAGAAAAAATGTGGGGATGGTCAAACAAAGGGAGAAACCAGAAGAAATTTCTTTATTACTCTTAAAACTTAGAGGAAAGTGGAACAAATGGCAATAGAATAGTTCCTTTTTTTCAGAAGAGAAAAAAGCTTACAGCTTTAGAATATGAGGGAAGAAAAACAGACGGTGCAGACAGCTCGTCCTCTTCTCTCTCCTGCAGCCATAAATTTTGGAATTATATTCAACGCAATTTTTTTTTTCAATTTCTAGTGACTAAATTTATTTAATTAATCCATTTCAACACTTTCTAGCCATTTACATCAATTGGAAGTCGTGTCTAAGTTTGTTAACAATAGCTGCGTTTTGTAATGAGAATCCAATGAATTACAAAGAACTATGCAAATGATGTTCTTTTGTCTCAAAGAACTAAAAATGATTAAGGAAGGAAGTCGTCAAATCTCAATATACAAGAAAAACGAAGAACAAGTAATTATTGAAGCCTTCTAAGGCAAGAATATTGGGGAGTAAGTGGACGGTGATGGAAGAAGATCCAGCTAAAATATGAGACGTGGATGATTCTCATTGGAACTGGTCAAAGTAAGTAATCTCCTTACATTTACTTTATTCATCTAATGTATTGTCGGGCGACAAACCGCGTCTTTTGAAAAGTTCGGTTTTATGGTTAGATTACATTTTGGCTCACACATTACAATATCTTTCAAACTTTAATACATTTTTAATATTTTGTAAAAGATAAAAATAGGGAGATATCTGAACAAGACAAAACTATTATTTGGTGGAACAAAATTACAATTTTATTCCACCTTTCTGAGGTTATTTACCAAAAAAAAACTTCCTCATCGTTTACAAAAATTGGGCTTACAAATTGCAGAGACATAATAAATTTATTGGGCTTAATAGTTTGGGCGGGTCCATGATCGAAAGAAGTAAACCCTAAATTTGAAGGTGTGTTATAAACATAGATTCATCACTTCTCTCCCGCAGAAGATCGACCGCGGCGGCACCACCACATCCCCGGACGCTACAATGGTACTTCCTTCTTTCTCTATCTCTCGAAATACGTTTCTGGATGTATCTCTTGTCAAACAAAGATTCCTAGGTCTCATTGTTGAGTATGGGTTATGTGTTCCGAAATGTGAAATCTGTTTTCTGAAATAGATATTGAGTGATTTCTCGGATTTGTGGTTTTGGATTTGGGCTATTCCTTATGACATTTTAGTCTCGGTTTAGAGTGCTAGATATCCTTTTTCGTATTTTGAGGTTGGATTTTTGCTTAAAATGTTGATTCTGGGATGAATTCTTCGTTTTTGAAGGGTATTGATCTGATTGCTGGAGGTAAGAGCAAGAAGACCAAAAGGACAGCTCCGAAGTCCGATGATGTCTACCTCAAGCTTACTGTCAAGGTCAGAAATTTCAAAGACCATCTTTGTTCTTTGTTTTTTTCTAATTGAAGTTGTTTTATGTAGGCAAAATTCTGCTGAATATAGCTGAGCTCTTGATTTGAAATTTTGCAGCTATATCGGTTTCTGGTAAGAAGAACTCAGAGCAAGTTCAATGCAGTGATATTGAAGAGGCTTTTCATGAGCAAAGTCAATAAAGCTCCTCTTTCTCTATCTAGGCTCATTGAATTCATGAAGGGCAAGGTTCCATTTTCTTAAACCCTCTCGCTTTCTGTACCTTTCTGTCGAAATTAGTCCTAGGTCACGATGTAACTGTTCCCTTCTCTTTAGAAGCAATTTGCAATCTGCGAAAACTAAAGTGGTTACTGCTAATTCGAATTTAGTTTACAACGTAGATTTGTCTGAATTTCAACTGACCATATTGTTTAAGTTGAGTTTTGAATGTTTTTTGTGTTGTGATATTATAGGAAGATAAGATCGCTGTCTTGGTTGGAACTGTGACTGATGATTTAAGGGTACACGAGATTCCAGCAATGAAAGTTACTGCCCTGAGGTTCACAGAGAGAGCAAGGGCTCGCATTGAGAAAGCTGGCGGTGAATGCTTAACCTTTGATCAGCTCGCTCTCAGAGCTCCATTGGGCCAGAACACGGTATTTCTCTTAACTAACCCACTCTACTCAAAATTCAACTTGGTAATAGTAAAAAATATATATGAATTTGTGGTTTCTTGCGATATAGGTTCTTCTTAGAGGACCTAAGAATTCACGTGAAGCAGTGAAGCATTTCGGTCCTGCTCCTGGTGTGCCACACAGTCATGCGAAGCCATATGTTCGGTCCAAGGGAAGGAAGTTTGAAAAGGCCAGAGGAAGAAGGAAGAGTCGTGGATTCAAGGTTTAAGAACTGTGTCACCACAGTTGAACTTGATTCCAGAGTATTGTTGCTTTGTCGTTTTTTCGTAATCGGATTTCTCCTAGAGAATTGTGACTGTTCTTTGCCTGTTTCAGACATGATTGTTTGTACTGGATTCATTGTGTGCGTATTACACATTAGCTTTATATCTTAATCCATAATCTCTCGTCTAAATATTTGGAGAGATAAAACCACGCGATCAATAATAATGAGAATGAGAGAATGAATTCTCTATTAGCTGTAAAATGTCGAAAACTTATTTATAATATCCTGGAAACAGCACATGCAAGAACCAAATGGCTTTTGAGAGACAACATAACATAACCAATCTTGAAAAACAACACAATAGGAACCAAACAAGAACCCTAAAAGCTTTAGTTGTAGTTCTGAAGCTTGGTGAAGAAGTCACTGATGTGAGCAGTGACCTCTTGAGGTTTCTCTTGGTTGACGAAGTGACCAGCATCTTCAATCACAACTATCTCTAGAAGATTTGGAACATCTAGAGCAAATCCACCACCGTGAATGTACTCTTTAATCCCTGGTGTGGTGTAAACCATGTCCAAGTCACCGGTCATGAATTTCACCGGAACATGAATCTTAACTCCGGTCCATGGTGCAGTGAGTTCCCAATTCCTGATAATATTACCCAAGAATCAGCAATAATATAAGACACCCCAATATGTGCATTCATATATAAAGAACTTACAGATCCATGGCTCTGTAGTAGTTCAATCCACCCGTAAATCCGGTTTTCTCAAATTTGGAGACATAGAAATCGAGATCTTCTTTAGAAAACCAGTCAGGAAATTCAACGTTTTCGCAATTAGGGTTAGTGTTTTCCCTAAAAGGACTATCCTTTGGTAAAATTGGAGGACCGGGTTTCCTCACTGTGAAGATGTTCCTCAGAAATCTTCTTGGATCTGCACATGCAATCTCTCCTTCAATCTTCCCCGGTTCCTGCAAATCCACATTGAATAGAAAAAAATGAAATTCATTTGGGCACAATCAAAGTATGACAACTGAATGATTTTATTTGTAGAAAGAAAATATCAAAATGCAAAACCTGAAATCTACAAATATAGTAATCATCTCCAAACACAGCCTTAAACCCTTGAACAGGCTTGACCATAGGGTTTCTTGGTCTATACGGGACACTCAGACACGCAAAACCTTTAATCTTTTCCGGTCGAAACAAACAGAGAAACCATCCGATAATAGCTCCCCAATCATGAGCGACCAGAAACACTTTCTCTTGATCTCCAGCAACACTTTCCAGAAGAGCCACGAGGTCACCAACGATGTTAAGACACGTGTACTCAGAGACAGACTCCGGCGACTCGGAGTCTCCGTATCCTCGAAGGTCTGGAGCTACGGCTCGATAACCTAGAGAAGATAACCCACTAATCTGGTGACGCCACGTGTACCAAAGATCAGGAAATCCATGGAGGAGAAGCACCACGGGTCCTTCTTTGGGACCTTTTTCGGCAATGTGCATTGTTATGCCATTGACAGTCACCATTCTATGATCGATCCCTTCCATTTCTCCTTTTTTTTGTTGAATCTGTGAAACGTACTTTTCCACCTTTTTAAGCCGTGTGAACGCGTAAATTTGGTTGTGATATAAATGCAGAAGCTAAAGGGAAATTACTTATACTTGTACATATATATGCTAAGTCTCTATATATTACTCCTGCATGTTGCCTGAACTATCTATTTTGTTAGATAGTAGGAATACCAGTTTTTAATCGTAACATAATTTGTTGAAATTGATTGAAAACCAGCGAATAACTTAATAAAATACGCCTAAAACCAGCGAATAGTCTTGTTAATAGTTGTTTTGTATAACAATGTTAATTAGTATATGCTAGATATAAATAAAACATATATCGGTTGCTATAGTATTACCAAACAAAATTTAAGGCAATAATATTGATCAGTTTCTCAAAAGAAGAGTCTTTCTCAATTAATGCAGACGATGAACCATTTCGAGGTGAAGAAGTAAATGCCGACTCATAATGCAACAAAAGTAGTTGCCATTGTATGCATTCAAATTTGCCTTGGGAATCTACTTTCTTTTATTGTCTCAAATTCTTATGATAAACTAAGAATTTTGATTTCTTCTATGATACTATATAACATAATGGGGAAATTAGTATTAAACATGAGTTTAAAAAGAGCTAAACGTTAGTCTCAACAATTTGATAGACACCAATTATCCTGAAGTCCTTAAGGTTGTGCAAACATTTTAATTTCAGTTTTTTTTTGGAATTACAGAAAGAAAAAACACGTTATGTTGCAATTTTACTCGATCATTAATTTACGTAGACTTTGAAAACATCGTGACTGGGCTCTCCGTTGAAGCGGTCATAATTGGACCTTCTTTTGGGAAGCTGATGTTGAAGCTATCTTAACCGAATCTTCCGAAGAAGCTTCTGGTGAAATAGAGCCAGAACCAGTTGTGTCCGTGAAATAGGAGAATCTGGGAGCGGCTGAGCTGCTCGACGTGGTGGTTACGGCAGCCGAGTTACCGACCAAAAGGCCAGGGGAGTATGGAACACCTTTACCTGGAACCCAGATATCACCTTGGATGTACTGAGACGGTGTGAATTTGAGGATCTCTTCCTCGCTCAGTGTCTTAATTCCGGCCCAAGTAACTCGGTTTGCAAGGGCAGCTCCTGGTCCTGTGTTTTGGACCTCAGAGTAGAACAATGTATTGAGGCCGAAGTCTCCGAGCCACGGTTGCCATCCTTGTGGTTGAACGAAATCTGGGATGAAAGTGTTCATGATAATAGTCCTTGAATACTCTTTCCATGGCCTTCCGAGATAGGTTTTGCTAGTTTCCTTGACGGCCAAATAATCTGGTTCGCCGGCTATAGTGCACCCTTGGAACACATATCCGGTGGTTTCCCTTGGGTCTTTACGACCGTGAGCTGTTATTGGGCATGCCTGGTTTGGGAGTGGCTTCCTCACCAACAAAGTACAGTTTTGGAATACAGCAGCCGCATCTCCAAAGAGGAAATCGATGGTGCCTGAGATGGTACAATCACGGAAGAACTGTCGGTGCGAATGAGTGTATAGCGTATCTTGGTAACCATCAAATCTACAGTTGAAAAATATGGATTCATCTGACTGAACCCTAACCGCAACTGCTTGATGTTTTATTGCCCCAGCTGTGTTTTCGAAACCTATGTTCTTGGCGATGAAGTAATCTCCAACAATCGCTGCAATCACAAATTAGATTCATTGGAGTTTTAAGACTTTATAAAGTAACAAATGAGCAAAAAAAATATCTTACCGACGGTGGCGGTACGGTAAGTAGTGATACCGTCCTTGTAATTCTTGTTGCCGGAAATGATAGTTTTGTCGGGACCATCACCGATGAACACGAGATTTGTCATGCTTTTGTTCACTTGAACATATTCCTTATAGACTCCGGCCTTAATGTGGACCACGAAAGTCGTGTTTCTCTTCTTAGGGACATACATCATCGCGTCGTTAATCGTCGTGTACTGACCGCTTCCGTCCTGAGCCACCACGATATCAGGCTTCACATCAGAATACGCCGCAGCGGCCTGAAAGAGCTTACGCCCCCGCTGGTCCACCCACGAAGGGAACTCTTCTTTGCCCAAAAGCCGGCGGCTGTTCAGTCCTGAAATCTGCATTTGGCCCACGAAATTCGACATTTCGCTGATGATCGCTAGCCCGTTTTGGGTCAACTCAATAGCAGTCTTCAACGCTTTCTTCATCGTCTCTCCTGCATTCCCTTGTGTCCCTTGAAACCCTTCAAGACACGTCTCCTCGTGGCTGATTGCAGCGCTGAGCCAAATCCTCAGATTGATCAAAACATCGTCGAGCTTGTGGAACTCTAACATCCCAAGCTCCTCGAACGAGTTTCTAAGCTCGTCCAACGCGTAATCCATAAGCTCCTTGCATTGATCAAGAGCCATCCTCGTCCTCGGATCTTTCTGAAGCCCAATCATCGTTTGCGACTTCTTAGCCGCGTCCATGATCTCCTTCATCGTAACATTAAACGTCATCTTAACTAACTCCATAGGATCGGTCGTGTTCTTCCCGTTCTTAATCAAACTGTCCTCACAAGTCTTCTTGTAATCCGTTGGTGCACAAACGTCCTTGACGGCTTTTACGGAAGCCGTTATCTCTCCATTACCTTCAGAGTAATTATAACCACCTTTGTTTTTGCTGAGGCTGACGCCGACGGTAACGGCGACCACCATCGAAATCAGAAGAACAGAAGAGATTGAAATAACAGCATGACTTCTCTTCCTCTTGGAATCATCTTCGTATCCGCGCGACATGTCTTTCTTTTGCGTTTTTTCCTTATAATTTATTTTCTTTTTGGTGTTGTCTTCTATTTACCAAACTGTTTTTGAACTTGAACAGCTCTGAAGATTTTTGTATACAAAAAATCAGAGCTGTTCGTTGTTCTGTTCGAGAAAACAAAAAGTTGTGAGTTTTATGGACTCCTCCGTCGAAGGTTAAGTAGCCTCCTTAGGAGTGTGCATCTTTACGTATTTGTCGATATGGCTTATTTATAAAGGTTCGTTATTTTGGTTGCTCTGTTTTCAAAGGCTTGACGTAAAATTCGGCCAATGGGGAACTGAATCAGTGTCTTAATTAACCGTGTGTTTGTAACTAATTAACAATTTAACATAAAATGATACATCTAATCAAATTTGTTAAAAACACCATTCGGTACAGTTGTTAATATGGAGGTTTTCCCCATTACTTATCAAACTCTTTTCCACTAACTGTTATTTCACGCGTGATGTCATTTGTTTTGTTTCTTCATATTCTAGAGTAAATGTGATAATTTATAACAATTTATGGGTAAATTATAACTAAACCGATTAAGGCATTTATATATACGCATGAAGATTTTAATTAACCTATTAAATATCTGTTTATACTCATATGTATTTGTATATAAAAGACACTAATAGACAATAACAAATCACAAATATATTATTTGAGAAACATTTTAACAAAGTAACCTTAGGTTAATAACAAAAATGTCATGCTGACGTGTCAACACCACAACGAATTTCAGATTAAATATATAAAAGGGTTTAAGTTACTAGAATAATTACAATACATGTCATTGATATTAATTTGGTTAGAGAATCAATATATTTTATTAAACTAACCAAAAATAGTATTACATTTGCAAAAACAATAATTTTTATTAAATTTTTAATACGTTAATTTATAAATAATTTCAAATAAATATAAATAGATTTAAGTTATTATATAATCTCTAATATATTATTTGAAAAAAATTAAAAAAATAATATTACTCTCACGTGTTATTAACGGAAATATCATGTTTACATTTCATCATTACAGTAAATTTTAAATAAATATATAAATATGGTTAACTTATTCAAATAATTACAATATATGTCATTGTTATTAATTTGGTTAGAGTATTAATATATTTTATTAAACTAACCAAAAAATACTATTAAATTTATAAAAAATAATCATTTTTTCTTTCTTAATTTATATATACAAAATTAATGTTAAAAATATTTTTAAATAAAAATTAAAATTATATAAATATTTAATTTATATTTACTAATAAATTACGAATAATTTTCCCGAGTATAAATCTAGTAGTTGACTTAATTAGTGAAGAAATCCAAGGGCTAGACGTGGTACAAATCCTATTTTGCAGCTGCCACCAAACTCAATATGCCTCTGGTGTTTCAGATTATCTCAAAGTTTGGCTCTTGTGAACTAGTTTGTTTTGAGATACTTCAAGTGATTCAAGTTCTATGAGGTTCGGCATGGATGACACATGGAAGAGCTGCAAAAGTGTTTAGAAAAATCGAGATGAAGAGGAGATTGGTACTAGTTGAATACAAAGAGATTTTCATTTTCTCAAGTATCAGAAATTATGGGATATGTGCCTAATGAATCCTTAATTACTCTAATCAATTTTGTAACGAAGGCCTTAAACCCAACCTCATTGACATCACAAATTAACCTATTCAAGCACAAACGGACCTATTACTTCATTACAATTGGCTTAATGATCAAAATTTATAATAGAAAACTGCAATGGAAATTTTGAAAATATAATGACACTTTCACTAAAATTGGGCTTTCAAAGTGTAACCGAAATAATTGAACTGTTTTTTGATAAGGTATTTTTTTTTTTGTCTTTTTTTGGTTAATAAGTATAGTTTCTTAACTACACATATATTACAAATGGATAGTTGTATTGAATATTTTTCTGTTATGTTTTTTTATAGGATTCGTTTTATATGAAATTTGAAGAGTTAAATACAGTAACAGAGTAATGGCGTTATTTTGAAGGCTTTAAAAGATTGTAAAATACGAATCCATGTTATCAAAAGATTTTCTACGAATTTTTTAATATCGTTATTCTTTTCGTGTGGATCGGAATTTATCCGATTAGGAATTTCGCTATTTTAAAACCGTTATAGTTTCACATTCTCACAAATTTGGATTTTTTTTCTCTTCTTCTATTAAACAATTCAACACTCTTTTTACTTCTATATTTCTTTTAACAATATGAAATTTTAATTAATTGATCACTACTATGTTTTTCCTGTTTTTAGATCTAATTTGCAAAGGTCACAATTTCACAATTTTATATTATATAAATTAATGAACTAACATTCACAATTCATACACTCTTTATTTATTATCAATTAGATAATTTTTAAAAGAACAGTTAAATTCTCGATAACCAAACAACTAAATATTGTCCATTTCCAATCATTCGTCGTTAAAATATGAAGATAGACTATTAACCGTCCGATACGAAACATTCGCTACGCTCAACCACAGAATATAGCTGGCTCACATGCTCACGCAATCATACAAAACATTAAAAGTCAAAAAAGCCCAACAGGAACTACAACTGCCACCAGAAGCGGTCGAGGGTAATATTGTCATTTGATACGAAAGCTCTCACCTCCCAACGCGTAGCCTCTAAACAAATCAAAATTCCACCCTACCTTCTCCAATTTGGCTCATTTCGCAAAATTAAAAAACAACAACAAAAACAATTGTAAATAGAGAGGAAAATAAGGCGGGGAAAAGGATCACGATTCACGATTAGTGGAAATCTAAAGTGTTCTTTCTTCATCCTCGGAGGTTCGCCTTTTTTTTAAGCTCTGTTTATGTATGAGAGATTGTTGTTAATTATTTTCTGGAGGATTGTGATTTTGTAATCTGAATTTTTTGTTTTCTGGAGATTGGGGATTCATTTAATTTTCTTTTCCAGGGGTGATTTCTGCTTTTCGGTAGATTTTGTTTCTATAATAGGATGGGAATCAAATAGCATTTGGTATTAATTAGGTCGTAACAGTAGAATTTCTATGGTCGGTATCAAATCGAGAGCTTTTATGAGATATATAGGATTTTTCAATTATGTTTCTGATTTGTTGTGTGTTTTGGGATTAATTGCAGATCTGGTGTTGGAGAATTGGGATTGAGATTTGTGGGAGGTCTAAGGGTTGGCTATAAATTTCAGAACAAGACGAGCTGAACAAATCACGGGAATCATTGTTTTTGGTTCATGAGCTTAGGGAATTGTATGTATTTATTGGGTATTTAGATTAGTGGTTTGGTGTTTTTTCTTCTCTTTCTTGCGCTAACCCAAATCCAGGGGAGATTATGGGAAAAAGAAACACGTTTTGGGCAAGAAATTCAAATAGAAAGGTTAGATCTAAGGATAAGGGTTCGGATGAATCAGATGAGGATTACGTAATATCAGAGGAGGATGAAGAAGATTCAGAGGCTGATCTGAAGGAGTATGCCTCATCCATAGACGGTGAACCATCCTATGATGGTTTTGATGGATCTGATGCGGTGGAGGATGAGGAATTAGATGAGGTGGAAGAGGAAGATGTGATGCTAAGAAATGTTGATTGGCCAAAAGTGAAAACTGGTCCTCGTGGTAATCGGAAAATCACGGGATGTAGGTCAAGAAAAATGAGCCAGGTTGTATCTGATGATGATGTGGATCTACAGGATGAAGATGATGGCGAAGAGGAAATAAGAGATTCAAGGAAGGTTGTTGAAAGGTTGAATGTAAAAAATGGGTCTTTGGATGGAGAGAACCACAGAAGTATAGGTTTAGGAAAGCGAAGGAGAGTTTTCTATGAGATCGAAGATGAAGATGGAGACTATCCAGAGGAGGATGGAGAGGAAGAGGAAGAGAGGGATGTGGAAAATGCCAGGTGCGAAAAAGTAGATTTAAATTCCTTGCATGATGATGGTGAAGATGGTGAGATGGCATTGGAAGAGCAGGAAAATGTTTCACACGAGACAGAAAAAGAAGATGATGGAGATTATGAGGGTGAAGATGGCGATGAAGACTTTACTGCAGAGGAAGATGTCTCATTAGACGAGGAAGAGGAGGAGGAAGAAACAATTACAAGTAACAAAAAATCACTGAATGTTTTAAAGAAAAACAAGCGAAAGCAAAGATCTGTAGAAGGGCGTAAAAGAAGAAAGAAATGTTCTGTTGCAAAAACCCGTTTAGCAAAGGGAAGAAAAAGACGTGGTAGAAAAACAAAGAAAGGAGTCGATGAAAACGTTGATGATGATGGTGATTTTGTAGATAATTGCTTACCTGCAAGAAAGAAGCCGAAGACGAAATCATCAAGGCCAAGGCGACGGTATACAGTACTATCAGATTCAGACATTGCTTCCTCTGGAGAATCAGATTATGAGTACACAATCTCGGAGGAGGAAAGAGAACAGGTAAGAGAAGCCGGTAGTTTGTTGAGAAGTAGTGGGATGCATCTATCATCTATAAGACAAACTACAGTCAATAAAGATTTGCCTCAGCTTCGCAAGTCACCTGTGAAGAAAGGTGAAAAGAAGGTAAAGCGATGTGATGTGATGAAAAACGTTTGTGGGATTTGTCTGTCTGAGGAAGACATGCGAAGATTGAAGGGCACATTGGACTGCTGTAGTCATTACTTTTGTTTCACTTGCATTATGGAGTGGTCAAAAGTAGAATCTCGCTGTCCGCTTTGCAAGCAGCGGTTCAGAACAATCAGTAAGCCTGCAAGATCCACACCTGGAGTAGATTTGAGAGAAGTTGTGGTACCTGTACCCGAACGAGATCAGGTTTGTTTTTTCTACTCTCTTCTATTGCTTTACGCCTGTAAAGTCGTTTATTAGTTTTCTCACTCGGACTGCTTCAGATGCATGATAGGTTTCTGTTAACCTATGGACATAAAATTGCAATTCTGCTCATCAAATATGGTTGCATTGTGTTTATGCCACTTCTTGTGTAATAAATTTGTTTTATATATGAGCTTTTACTGTGAACAGGTCTATCAACCAACTGAAGAAGAGTTGAGGAGTTATCTCGATCCCTATGAAAATATAATATGCACGGAGTGTCACCAAGGTGAAGATGATGGGCTTATGTTGCTTTGTGATCTTTGCGATTCATCTGCCCATACGTACTGTGTTGGTCTGGGAAGGGAAGTACCTGAAGGAAACTGGTACTGTGAAGGTTGTAGACCCGTTGCACTTGGATCAGCTAGTTCCCAAACGCATACTACATTTGAGCAGCAAAGGGTCGGTGGCTTTTATAGTAGACAATCACCTCCTGTAGTGTCAGGGCAAGATGCGTCCTTGCTGGCCTCCCCACGTACACCATTTTTCAATGGTGAGTACATTTTTTCTCCAAGGCTTCCTAATGGTGATGTTCAAGGTACTTCTCCATCCGGCTTAGGTGCAACCACATTATCAAGAAGAAGGACGCTTCATAGACATATTCAAAATATTATCAACAATGATAGGCTTATTCATATGGGTAGTAGGAGTGCGGGAACATCAATTGCTAACTCGAGTGATAGTTTTGTGCGTACACAAATTTGTCATGGCAGAGAAACAGAACCGGCTTACCCTGCAGCGACCCAAGAAACAGGGATTTCGATGCATGCAAACTCTGAGGAAAGACTAGCGAATAACAATTCATTGATTTCTGGCCATGACTCTGAGCTTTTGTCTCCAAAGTTGGATCATTTTGGAAGCGAAGAAGCATTCAGACGTTTGTCTAACAATATTGATATAGGATTGGGTCATGGATTAGCTCAGGCTGATCCCTTGTTTGGTAATCAACAACATCTACGGAGCTACATGTCAAACACAATGTCTTCCGCAGCAGAACGACTTCAACAAAGAGTTAAAGCACATCTCAAGAACTTGTCCAGTCAAATCGACTTAGGTACGCATAATCCATTTCCTTCTTCAAGCTCTTGGTTTGGCCTAGCTAGTGCTCTTGGTTTGGCCTAGCTAGTGCTCTTGGTTTGGCCTAGCTAGTGCTCTTTTATTCTTTCATTTACATTGTAGGCTAGTTTATTTACATTTAGGGTTTGTGTTTGTTTTTTAAATAAAAAATTTAGTGGTAAATTTGGATTTGGGCCACAATTTGATTGTCGTTCGCGTACAACTTATTGGATAAGTTTTCTGCACGAAACTTTTAAGTTACTTTTGAGGTTATAGCTTACACATATGCCTCGCTAACTTACTTCAGTGTCGGCTTTAGACACACATCTACAACTCTCTAGATTAGTTTCTTCTTTGCATAACTCCACTTTATGGATAACGATTTAGATTCAATTGTCATCTGTACTCTCTGATTGTAGTTTTCTGGGCATTTTTCCACTCTCTTCTTCAGGTCAAGCCACGTTTGAAGAAATTTCCACGTGCTCAATACACACGATATTGGCAGCTTGTGGACTCGAACACCAGAGTAGCCAAGTCCATCTTGTTCCACCGCCAGTGACGTGTGTTCACCATGATTTGACACCTTGCAGCAGCAGTAGCAGTAATTTGTTGATGAAAAAGTGTTGCTATTCTTGTTTTGATTCATTTGTAGAAGATGTAGTTAAGATGATTTTGGACACAAGACAACCGCATTGGTTGAGGTTAGGTCTCCACTAAACCACGTGTTTCAATTGTTTAGACTTGTTAGAAAATTGTTTTTTTTGTTCGTTTATATTTTTTGTTCAGATTTTGAACCTTTATTTTTAGCTTTGTATATTGTTTCTAAAAGAAAAACAATTATTTTTTTCTATTCCACCACACAGTATATGCTTTTTATACAAGGGTTGACTCACACTTTCTTGACTAATCTTTGAAATTACTGCTTTGATAAAATTGCGTTTCTAGAAACCAATAATTAAATCAAATAAAGCAATAATGATGAAGCGGGTTTCAGACTCGATTTTTCCCTTTTTCATTTTCGTCTTTCTTCTACCTTTCATCTTGAAAATAATCAGAGATGCAACAAAGAAACAACATCATCCTTCAAAATCCATCTCGTGAATTTATTTTATTGTAGTATGGGTGATGAAGATGCGATGTTAAGAAGGAATCTACACGATGATTTTCACGGCCAAGTTTAAATCGGTGCATGTCATAAATAGATTACTATATGCATCTGGAGAAAAAACCTGGTCAGAGCTATAGTTGCTCATGGGAGATATGAGTGTAATTCCAAAATTTGCTAAGGTTAATTCTCCATCTTGCTGATTCGAAGCTTGATCAGACAACGAAAAACATCCACAGTTTCACTGATTTTGTTTCCGTCAATCGCCATTAGATAGAAACCGAAGATGTTAGCAGCGGAGAATGAAAGTCACGTGTTTGGCGAGGATCGAGTAAGGCCGGTTCGCGAATCGGACGCTGTTCTTGGTGAAGCAATCCTCGACAATCGAGTCATGAGTTCACGAAAACGAGTCGGCCTATTAGATAAGTTTGGCCCAGTAGAGATAATTAAGTTTGGCCCAATAGATATAAGTTTGGCCCAGTAGATAAATATGGCCCAGTAGAGATAAGTAAATTTGGTCCACTATATATAAGTTGGGCCATGTAGATATAAGTGGGCGCAGTAGATAATTTTGGCCCATAAGTAAGTTGGGCCGAATATAGATAAGTAAGTCGGCCGAATATAAATAAGTAAGTTGGGCCGATAGAGATAAGTAAGTTTGGCCCACTAAATATAAGTTTAACCCAGATATAAGTTTGGCCCCGTAGATATAAGTTCGGCCCCGTAGATATAAGTTTGACCCATTAGATAAGTTTGGCCCAGTAAAAATAAGTAAATTTTGGCCCAGTAGAGATCTATAAGTTTGGCCCGTAGATATAAGTTTGACCCATTAGATAAGTTTGGCCCAGTAAAAATAAGTAAATTTTGGCCCAGTAGAGATCTATAAGTTCGGCCCGTAGATATAAGTTTGACCCATTAGATAAGTTTGCCCCAGTAAAAATAAGTAAATTTGGCCCAGTAGAGATCTATAAGTTCGGCCCGTAGATATAAATTTGGCCCAGTAGATAAGTTTGGCCCAGTGGATATAAGTAACTTTGGCCCAGTAGATATAAGTTTGGCCCAGTAGATATAAGTTCGGCCCACGCCCAGTAGATATAAGTTTGACCCAGTACATATAAGTTTGGTGCAATAGAGATAAGTAAGTTTGGCCCAATAGAAATAAGTTTGGCCCAATAGAGATAAATACGTTTGACCCAGTAGATATTAGCTTGGTCCAATAGAGATAAGTAAGTGTGGCCCAATAAAAATAAGTTTGGCCCAATAAAAATAAGTTTGGCCCAATAAAAATAAGTTTGGCCCAGTAGAGATAAATACGTTTGGCCCAGTAGATATAAGTTCGGCCGAGTAGATAAGTTTGGTTGATATGGTCAGGAAAAAAAATGAATCTGTAGAATTCACTTTGGGCCGCCAATGAGACTGGCCCAGTAGAGAACCTAAATAAAAGCCTTGGCCTTTTCACCAATAAACGGCATGCGTTGCATCTCTAAGAAGTTAGGACGGCGAACAGTGTGGAGCTTCGCAAAGTCCCACATCGGTAATATGGAAAGAAGGAAAGTACGAGAATCGAGTATAAAATAAAACCTTGTGACAACGGAGAAAGCACTTACCTGGACGGGGTCAACTCGTGATCAAGAAGACGAGTGGCCTAGACTAGTGACTTCCATTGCACATATGGGAAGGGTGCTTAGTCTAAGGTCTTCCCAAGTGGAAGAGCCTGCGTCATTATTTGTGGCAGAGGGGGTTTGCGTTCGCGCAGCCCCTACCATTATTTTATATAAACTTTCATAATTGAGTTTCAAACTGTTCGGTGATAATGTAGGAGTCCCAATGTGATGCTTAAAGCGTAGAAGCTTGGAAAAGAGTTTCCTCTGATTGAATATTTCATATGCAAAAGATGAAAAGAAGCTAAGAGTTGACACGAAATCTTAGATATATTAATATTTAGTAAGTCCAAGTCCTCAATGCGTGATACCCGAGAGTAATCTTATATGTTAATGGCTTACAACAAACTCAGGATTCTCGCATTGTCAGAGGACCATGAAAGAGGGGAGCGGGGGATTTCTTTCTCGCTAATGTACATGAATCTAACTGAACAACAACAGTAAACGGCACCGTTATCCACTTTTGTCTACATATATCAACTAAGACAATCAATGTACATGTTATAAAGCATTACAGGAATAGATAAAGCAACCAGTAACCAAGGGATGTATTTGCTGCAAGTCTCTTGTCATAGCTGACCAAGTTTTTCCTGTGAAAACGAACAACTCATTTCAGGCTAAAAATCTATAAGTGAACACAGGTTGGTGACATACTTTCAGAAAGCACTTGAAAACAAGAAATTTATGGTAAATAATGAATACAGAAAAGAACCTGAAGCATCTGCATTAACTTGGGATGTTGTTCCAGAAGCTGACACAGCTTGTCACGGTCACTTAGTAGAGACTGAAAAGGAGATTTAAGAATTATGACGAATTGTGGCACGTGATACTAAAGAAAACAGCGCATCTTTACAAGGATGTGAAATACAAACCTGAATAGCTTCTGGGGACTTAAAGTAGTCATGTAATGACATTCCAGATTCTTGTTGCTGGGAAGTCCCAGCTCCTTGCTGACCATGAACAGCCTGGTGCTGCACCTGAGAAATCTCTTGTTGAGGAGGGTGATAGTAAGGCTGGACTTGTGTCTGCTGCATCATCTGCATCTGATGCATTGGAATCTGATATGGGTTTTGCAGTGTTACTCCTTGCTCTGATGGTAAAGATATCTGTATGGGTGGTCTAACATGCTGAGGAGGCTGCATAGGGCGTTGTAACTGTGAAAGCTGCATCGATGGCAACTGAGGCATGGACTGTGGATTGAGTGATTGAGGAATGGAGGGAACCGACAACATAGTCTGTGGCTTATCACCACCTTGATGCTGAGGATTCCCATAGAATGGCACAGGGAGAGATGACTGCCTAATAAAACCAGGTGATGGCATTAAATTCGGGGGTGGGTAAGAGGTCATTCCAGCACCTGACACAGATAGATTGCCTGACTGAGGATCAATGGCTGGACCACTTTGTTGTTGCTCAGTAGTACCAGCACCTGCCTGGTTGTATCCAAAAGATTGAACTGTAGATGTCCTTGGTGGTAGCGAAGCATAGGGGTTAGATGAGTACTGAGGAATTCCTGAAGGGAGAGGTGGCATAAGCCGGATGGGTCCCCCCAAAGATGGTGTTCCATGATTAATAAACGAGGAGGATTGATTAGAAAGAGAATCAGAAGAATGTGGTACCACAGGTGAGACTGATGGAGGTGGCACTAGGGGCAAAGGAGGCTGGTTTGGTATCACTTTCTGTTCATAAACCCCCCGACCATTGAATCCACCATGAATATGGCCTGTATGTTGCTGACTGCTCTTTGCATAGAAACCCTGAGGACCCATTCTAGGATCATTCAAATTTTGTCCTGTAGATCCTGGAATGTTGTAAGCAGGTACACAACCAGATTCAGAGATTCCAACATTCTTCAGCGGAGCCATTTTCTTTGATTCGTCTGCTTCAGCAAATTTCCTGTCTGAAGAAATGCTTGGTTCCCGAATCAATGACATATCAGGGCGTGAAACTGATACCCTCGATGAAAACTCGCTCTGAGCATTCTCGTCAACATTAGATGCCAATGGTGTGCCCATGTGAGAGAATTGACTACTTCCATTTGCATCACTCTCGGTTTCTTCAACAATGGAGTGAGGAGAGTTTTGTTCAATCATGACAGGAGCAGGCTGCATAAGGTTCTCATCGGGCTGAAGAAAGGGCAGCTTGTCATCCGGTCCTTCACATTCTTCACCATCAAAAACTATATCTATTCCTTGTAGATCATCATCAGGATCAGCTTTGAATGGTTTGGGTTTACCTGCGACTTTTTCAGTATCTCTAGCAGGAGTAGGATTTTTTACTTGCACGACAGCCTCTCCAGCCACAATGGTGGAGGCATTTTGGCCTCGTTCTCTTTGTCTGGCCATAAATTCATCAACATGAATAGATGGAGGTCTACCACTGCTAGATCCCACCCGTGAAATGGTTATTGCATTAGAATTACCAGCTGTATCAACACTCCTTTCCCTGGCAACATAATCATCTACATGCATAGAGGGGGGCCTGCTGGTATTCGGCTTGCGCTGCCTAAAGGTATCTCTACGTGTAGGTGCAGGAGGAAGAGATACAGAACCCAGTCCCCGTTGAATTAAATTTTGGGTCGGTATGTCAACAGAAGAGTTTTCGCCCTTAGCACGCCTACTCGTGCTCTCCATGGTCGGTAGCTTCCGTTTCGCAGGAAGAGATGACTGAGGCAAACGCTCAGGTAATGTTTCTGGACATTCCCACCAGAACTTTTCTTCAAGTCCTCTTTGATAGAAATCATCCTCAATGTTATCGGAGTCTATATCATCCATATCAAAATTCTCAGGAGACACAAGAACACCTTTGCAGGAGATAATGTCATCAATATTTTCGTCTTTTAGCAATGACAGCAACAACCGTGAGAGCTTCAGATCCACAAAGAGAATACAGAGATCAGTATCAAGAGGAAAACAACAAAAGAAGTGGATGATGCAAGAAAAAGCAGGCATATGGGTAGTCAGGTACCTCATGCAAATATGGTTTCATCTCAGTTGTTCCTGAACTATCAGATCCCGAAGTCATTGAACTGAACATCGCCACCATTTGTTCAACCAAACCAATGTTTTCTTCTCTAAAACTCTCCGTACTACTAAAATCACTTGGAAGGCCGAAGAGGGATTTTAATGCTGCAACTTTCTTCGAATCCAAACTGGAAAAAATTTCAGAAAATTTGACTACACAGAACTTAATTGATGTGATAAATAGTTAAAAAGGAATGGTTTAGTAGCCATTTGGAAATATTTAAACGTGATCAGCATCAGATGCAACTAAGCAAGTTTTGTGCTTGATAATATTAGGCTTATATCAATTGAACCAAGATTAACGGAATGTATGCATGCAATAACACAGAAGTGGCATCGCTGGACACTATGTTTCATGTATCCACTTATACAAAGTGGCCATGCATCAGCTAACAGTTCTAACATGAAACAAGGATACCTAGCCTATCAGAATAAAGAAATCCTACAAATTCGTGTTAAACTGGGCTAACATGAAATTAGTAGATTATGAAGACAGTGGGAGTCACCTTTTGCCATCAAAGCATAACTTGATGGAGCCCACACTCAGAACGTTTACTGCCTTAATTGCAAGACTAGACAAACCATCTTTTGAATGAACTGAGTTCAATAACTTGATCCAGCAAGAAAGAAGAGGGGGATTTTTCTTCATTTCTAGTTGATTGAGACTCAAATTATTCGTGACACACCAGCTTTCAGATACTGGCTCTTCGGCGCCAGAAAACAGATGAAACAAAAGTGAAACCAGACCATCTTGACCTTCACCATATGAGACCAGGTCTTTGAAAGCGCAAAGACAAGATAAGAGCTCACTGCCAATAGGCAACACCTGTAAAAAGAAAATTGTTCTTTGTAATCTTATTTTTGTAGGGAAAACGTTACGAAGATGTCTGCTGGAGAGCTCACTGATATTTAAGAAAACTATATCGTCACAAACAATCATAATGCAGAACCTGTAGATATTTAGGTGCATCATTTTTTACCCTATTTCCAAAGGGACTGACGAGCAACATAAGAAGAAAAGAATTGATAAACAGTCATTACTACAATGTTGACAAAATTTAATAATACCTGACAGAACTTCAGCACAGCGGGAAAAATCAACGCACAATCTTTTGCACTCAAACTGGTCAATCTGTAATAGTGAACAGAATTTTTTTTAAAAAAGCAAATGGATATAAATGTGATCAAGAGGTATACTAGCACAAGTAGACTCCGAGATATAAAATGCACCCAAAAATGGTAACATTAAACACTCCTGCACAGAAAAGACGGCTTACAGCTCCTTTTTTTGAAAGTCCGAGAGAGGCATTTGCGAATTGCATAGCAGTGAGATTGATCTGAAAGCTGGAGCACACCACTGAATTACATTAGACTCGGGCACAATTCCATACTCTAGAATCCTGTTTTCACTTGAATACGTGACATCATAACATCTTTCCAGAACTTCAACAAGCAGTTGAACAATACCCTCCTCTAACAATAACCCCTGAAAGAATAAATTCCAGATGAAAAGAGAAGCAAAAAAAGTGATGGAAAACTTTGATCATAAGGCAAAGGGTATGACCTTAGCATGCGGATGCTCTAGTAAACTAGCCAAAAAATTAAGAAATCGGTAGACCTGAAAGGGCGTAATAAGAGGGGTTAATAGCAGCAGTACATAGACAGAGAGTTAGAGAGGCAGAACAAACACCATATAAGCTTCAGTGTCTCTTGTTGATGACTGGTCCGAAATACCCTCTCTGATAGATGAAAAGATGGGTCGCAAAAGGATAGAAGCATGTTCAACCCTTTGACATGCAATACGAACTATGAAAACCCGAAGCATATCCTGAATGACCACCAATGCCTGTTTGAAAATACCACAATCAAACTCCAAAGCATGCTGAATAGATGCTAACATAAACCAAAGAGCAGAGAAACACTGAAACTAACAAGAAATAGAAGAACGTACAGACACTGCATGATGTTGGATAATCTTTGCAATCTTTTCAAGATTAGGTGTCAAATGATTTATCAGCTTTTCAAGGGGGGCAGACTCCAGATACCAATTGACCTGTTTCTCCTTCTGTGGACCCATCAATGTCCCAACTGCCAACTTTCTAAGACCACTTAACAAGGGCAGGCCACTCTTCCAAAACCAAACTCCTTCTTCAGGCAGAATATCACTCTTGCAATGAGAAATACATAAAGATTGAAATAAATCATAAAATCATTCTAAAGTATAAAACAATACATAGAGATCTTCTACTAGTTACAATTTATATGAAATGGCCACACATGTATGAAATTCAATTGCAAAAAGTTAGGATGGAGTGGTGTGTATTTGGCTAGATATAAATGTTGAATTTCGTGCAATGATTCAAATAATGCCATCACAGTCACAAGGTAAAAAATAATTAGAGGAAGTGTAAGATTTTCATACTAGAATGCAGAGAAAGCTACATGTCTCCTTTGGACCCAATGCAGGAACAGAGGACGTCTGGACACCAAAAAGAAGAGTGTGGAATAGCCCAGGAATCCATCCATAAACTGGCCAGCAGACAAGAGCAGACACAATGAGGTGGCACACTGCTCCAAAGCCAAGTGCAGAGTCCGGATAATGAGAGGATAAATCAGCTGCACAAGCAGCTAGCTTTGGACTGGAAAGACAACAACCCATCATGGCTTCAAGCTTAAATTTCCATAAACATACCAGCATGTGACTTATAGTACTAAAACAAAAGACAACATAATTCACCTGACTTCCCGATGTAGCCTTAGGAGCGCCTTCATTAGTTTGGTGTTCCTATACTGCTCCTTAGATTCCTTTAGACAGAAAATATTATGTCAATGACCAGAGGGGATATTGAAGTATAAGCCCGTAATTTTGTAATCTCAAAAAAGAAAAATAAAGGCAGGATATCAGAAGTTATGGCTCTTGAGAGAAAAGATTTTTAATCAAATCTGTTCTGCACAATCAAATGAAGAAACTAATAATGTTTAAGTCAAGTAGTCAACAGACCTGTAGTCTCTGCAGAACAGATATCAAAAGGACAAGGGAAGGAATTAACAGGTCCACCAAGCTTTGCTCACGATTACGTTCAGACAAAAAGTCAGAAATAGAACTGCACCCATGATCATCATCAACCAGATAATCTGCCCAAAACAAAAGAAGTAGTGAGCATCACCTATAATCAGCAAATGATTCATGAAAGTAGCTGAAACATCGTTAACCTATGGGAAGAAGGTTATTGAAAGGTTAAATGTAAAATATGATATCCAGCCAGTGAGCGATTTAAACTCTTCCAATAGCATCTCTTATCATCACGTCAAAAGTTAAAAGTCACATGGTCGCAATAAAAAAATTGAAAAAGTTAGATAAAAGCATAGAGTATACAAACGTTTACCATAAATATTAGACGACCTCTCAAACATGAAGCTGCAGTTGACCAAAATAGCATACACAACTGTAACCGCACCCTCATCATATAAAGCAGCAGCAACAGTCTACAAAGGACAGCATTTCAGAGCACCAAAATAAGAATACTACAAACATCTAAAGAGTAATTGCTGAACTAAATAGTGGGGAAGGGTAACATACTGAATTATCTGAAATTAGGGCTAAAATCCGAAGTGACGTTGTCAATTGTGAAATTGATGAGTCAGAAAGGCTAAAACCTTCAAAAGATTTCTCAAAGATAACTTTTCCAAGGTTATCTAGGACGTTCATCTCAGAGACATTCGTTGATTCTCCAACACCATTCTCAACCGGTGTTAAATCCAGTGCAAGTATGCTTGATGATGATAATTGAGCATCCCCTCCGGAAGCCAAGACAGCAGCATAACGTAACAGGCCAACAACACCATGTTTGTGATAAACCACACCAGCATCAATCCATTTAAGTAATCTTGAAGGAGCATCTTTTCGATTGGAACCACCTGGTGACAATGTATGCAAGGCCTTATGAAGGACTGGAGCGTGTTCAATCCAAGCATGCAAGCATGATGCAGTTGAGTCGGAGACTATGACTTCAAAAATCTCAGCAGCTGAGTGACATATTGCTAGATTAAGAGGTGAAATTCCTGAAAATGAGAATGCGAAGAAAGTAAGAGGTTTTGAAGGAAGATTGACCAAGAGACTATGCCAAGATAGTAAATTCAAAGATGAAGCAGCATCAATACCACTGTTTTCAACTGCTGGCTCCATATCCTTCACTGAATGCAAAGCTTCAATCAAGACTCTTAACGCCTAAAAAAGAATGATAAAGTCTGTTACTGGAAACCTTTACACCACTCAGAACAAGAGAATTAGAAGAAAAATTGCGTAAGAATACTAACAAAGTCCGCAAAAGAAACAAGGTGATTAACTATATTCTTAATATCTTGTAGTCAAAACTATAGCCATTCAAGCATGACGTTTCCCTTTTGCCATCTTAACAGTAAGATTCAAGCATAGTTCAAAATATTCTAGGTCTTCTCATAGTGAGGGCTAGAATCGCTAGATGTGGTGTGCTGGGTATATCTTTCCTTGACAATTTACATAATCAGCACAGGGGACCATAGATGAAACACTTACGTCAGTAATCTCCCAAAACGTTCCCATTATGACCAAAAGTTTAAATTTCATGACGGTAGTCAGTAAGCACCACAAAACCCATGCTCTTTGAAACGATAAATGTGTCATTTTTTACCATGAAATGTTTTACCACTTATCAGCTCCAAAAAGCAAAGCTTGAGAAAAAAATGAGAATTATGAATTCACGAAGGACAAGTTTATCATAGATAGCAAGAGCCATGATGAAAGAGAGCAAAAGTATTATTATAATTATAGTGGTTCCAGATTCATACCTCTGGGAAAACACCTAAAGCCAATAACGCTTCACGCCCACAATCAGACCTGCACATGCAAAATGGGTTCAAGTTTATTAAAAATGACAGAAGCAAACAAAAGCAGGTTTTGGCACACTGAGACATGACAGCAAAACATTACTCACCTAGAAACATCACGCAGCTCCCATAAAATCCATAGAAATTCTTCTGTTTGTGGAGTCGACTTGAGCAAACGATCTACCGCACTCACCTGAATGAAGTATGCAAGAAATAATGGAATACAAGTATACATTTTACTTATATAATTCATTTGCCCTTATGGTAGAATGAACTCACCACCCTCAAATGCACTTCAAGGTTTATTCCAATTTCCAGTAAGCTGCAAGTAAAACCCTTGGATATTAAAACTGAAGCATAGCGAAGAGGGACACACTCCTCCTTGGTCAGATCAACAGATCCCTTCAGAGATTGTATTATTGTCGCAGTCAGTTGAGAATGATGTAGCAAAAAGCTCAATCCTAGAAAACAGAAGAAACAGAATGTGTAACAACTCTAATGCACAGAATAATCAAGGGTGTTCTTATGAGAAAGCTAAAATACCAGTGCGAGAAAACATAAGTGAAAGAATTATGTTTCCAATAAACATTGTGATATCAGTGAAGGCATCCATAACGTCTCCAACTTTAGAATGCAAACCAGGTACTGAGAGAAGTGCTGCTGACAAAGGAAGAAAACCCCGCTCCTGCTCAGTGTGAAATTCTTCAAGTAAGGTTTTGTCAATGAGAATACTCTAGAAAATGATTTTAGTGGCATAACAAGAAGTGGAAAAGATAAGTCCATTTTGACACGCAACATATTTAGTAATTAAAAAAAGTGCTCAAGGTAAAGTCAAAGACTAATTTAACCTTCAGAAGTGCCAACATGTGTGAATCAGTTCCGGAGTTGGAAAAGGGACATGCCCATGAAGCAGTTAGTTTACTTGTGGCTTTGTATGACAGCCACCCATCAGAATGGTCAGAAACCAAACTTCTTTCCGCGTAGGCTGATGGTGAGGGATCTTCAACTGATCCAAGTGACTTCATCAGCTTCTGTATTGATTTTCAGCAGTAACACCAGTGACAATCTTAAATGGTTGGTTTTACATGATTGTATAAACGACCAAATAACATGGAATTTCATCAACAAACCTGGAGCTTTTGAAGTTGCGACTTAGCATCAGAAAGCATATTTAGATTATGAGTTGCAGTCCCATGAGAATTGGAGAGACCTTCCAGTGCTGACAACACTGCAAACTGATAGGAAAAAAATATTAGTAACAATATTAAAATAGGGGGCTATCAAGGATTCAAGATAGTGCCAACGAGAAGAGCATCTTAATATGGAAAGTACCTCATATCTTGATATAACCTCATAAATTCTCAAGCGGCGAAGAATATAAATTGCTAGAGAGGCAACTTCATGACGTGATTTCTGCATGAGTAATTTCAACAAAAGACAGTACCCCTTGCTCTTCCCAGACGGGATACTTCCATCCTCCCGAGGCCACCAACCTAAAAACCCCTCACACCCAACGGAATGGCGAGTAGCCTGCTCAAGAACTCCAAGCAATAGCAAAGTAATAGTGGTAGAATTCTGAACATCATGACCTAACAAATATACAAGTTGATCCATCCCCCCAGAATTGACAAAATGGAGGCAGCCTTCTCGGCCAGAGCATAATAAAAAGGCAAAACTTAAACCTAGAAGAGTGGCTTTTCCCTGAAACAAGAAAAATAAATTGCAATCATCTATGAATATCAGAATTTCTATCACCAGCGTATGAGAGAGCTAAAAAAACATTTGTAAAAAACCATTTGTAATACCTTTGAAAGCTGTGGAAGGGCAGTACACAAGGAATCTCTTTCAAACTGAATATATGGGCTCAACAAATCAACCAACTGTTGCGAAGTGGCCAAATAAGTCTCTGAATCAAGGACACTGAATAATGCTGATGATCCAAGTGGTACATCTGATTCTTCAATTTCATTGAGATCTAGAATGTCTTTCTTAATCTTGTCAATTATATCATGGAATGTTCCAGAATCTAGGGAACTGGTCACGGCTAGACAATCCTTATTCTTTAAAAAGAAATCTACATTGTCTGTGACATAAGATGAGACCCCAAACACTAACATATCCACAAATTTATTTACTACATCATAAGTAGCTAGCTGATTAAAGACTTTTAGCAGCAGCTGCAACAATCGCTTAACTTCCACAGGCACATCTACAGCCGCCATGGGGAGAGACACTATGTCTAAAGAGGATAGGCATTCCTCTATTGTTCTGTTGACTGAGTGCAATACCAATGGCAAGTCCTCAAGATTACCTTCAGTGGAACTTACAATATCAGTTACAGAACGACCTTCAAGAATGATATTGTACTGGCCCAAATCTTTCACGATGTTCCCGTAGACGATCAAGCTTAAACTCCGATAGCTACCTCTAACCACCAGATGGTTTGTTACAACAGCCTGAAATTTTGATGAAAACAGTCCTTTAAGATCTGGGTGTTTCTCAAAATAATGCAAGGAATTAAACCCTGCAACTGAGGATGATCAACCACTTTTTTGATATCACAGAGGCAGGTTGAAGTTCTGCCTCTTGACACACAAGATAACAGAAACAAAAGGTATTCAATACTCCATACTCCTACCACCCCAACCCAAACTATACCTTTTACCCTCTGCTACAAGTTATTTACTCCCTCTATTTAGGCATACACCTTATTATCAGAAGGCATATATGTGGTCTAGCAAATTTCACATGTACACACCCCTAAGGGAATGTGTACTGCTGTAAGTCACATTTCAAGCCAACGGAATCTGAGGTCAGATAGCTAATTACTCTGGTCTAGGGACAGGAACGGCCAAGTCTCAAAAACATTGCACACAAGAACCAGTCTCAAATGTTGTAACCAACATCCGTGGCAGAATATCGAACTAAGCATTCTCAACAAGGGAGCAAAATGAAAGGGAAAAGCAAAAAGCATCAATTTGAAGAAAAATCACGTCTTAGCCGTTACCTCCACTTCCAAAGGATAGGGCGCTGAAGGGGTGTAAAGAAAGGGGTTACAAAGTCGCTTAAACTTTGATTCTCCTTCACATCGAACAAACACTTCCAATGCAAATGAAGGAGGTGAAGTTGCCCTAATGAGGAATATTGTCAACATTCAGATAAACAGACATAGATATCATCCGCAGTAAAAGACAGACCTCAAGACATGTCATCAGATTTTATGTCACTCACTAAGAACACAAATTCAACTATTTAGCAGAAAAATTTAACTACAATTTGTTAACCTACAACTGATTCAAATTCTAGATTTGTTTGAAAATGACTAAAAACTGAGGTGTACTAATGAAAAGAACCTAACTCTAGAGTCTGGACATGTCAACCAAAATACAGTTCCAGAAGTAACGTTTTTTGTTACGGTTACAATTTCCTGAATTTCTGCACAAATTCTGGTTTCTTATAAGTCTCCTTTTTAGTTATGAGAATAGCCCATCATGGACTCTTACATCTAAAGCAAGCTAAACATCAAAGAGTCTACTAGAGTTTATGGCAACATGGTCAACAGTATGGGACAATGCATTCCCACAAGACTCTAATGGCTACGTTACCACTTTAAGATCCTCATAGTTCAAATCTAGAGAGAAACGTATAAGAATACACCCCAAAAGAACATACCCGACAAGGGAAATGGCTTGAGAAGAAGAGGAGGCATTCTGCTCCAAAAATTCGCAAGCTGTGATGATTACTGGCTCAGCAAATATCACCTATGCGAAGTAAAGGATAACATAAAATAAATCCCCAAAAGTGTTAAAATGAACAAGTAATTTCTGACATCAAATGCCAAACCATAATATGTAATAACTGTTCCGACCAAATCTGTGCATATACAAGTAGTTAGCAATAGCTATTCATCCACACGTTTTTTTAACCAGATTTAAGAGACCCAGATAAAACGGAACCCTAATCTGCGATAGATACCCCCAAGAAGTTCAACAAGCACAGCGGAACATTTCAAGTGCATCATAAACAAAAGAACAAAAGGCGACATCTAAGCAAGGTTACCTCGTCCACATATTCGTCTAGCTGAGGATGGACAAATGTCTGAGCGAACAGAACACAAGGCTCGGATCGTACCATATCTAAAGGATAATTTTCGGTCTTCTGGGATTTGGGTCAGCATAAAATTGATTCAGCCTGGTTGCTAAATCTGAGAATATCAAACTATGCCACTAAATTAGAGTAATCAGAGACGAAGCGCAGCTTAACAAAAATTCAAAAACCCGGAAAAGGGCATAACACTTCTTATCACATTTACATGGAGTTCACAGAGACGACTATCCAGGACCGTTTCTGAAGGGTGTAAGAAATGTGCAATGTAAAGTTAATACAATCCAAAACCGGGAACAAATTAGGTTTAAATCTCTCTACTTTAAGATCGATACAAACCTTGAAAAAAAAAGGGAGAAAACTTGCGTTTAGAAACGAAGCCACTGGAGGAATGCGAAAGCACTATTTGTTTAAGTGTAAGAATCGAAGAAAGCTTCTGGAATTTCAAGAGAGAGAACGCGAGAAGCGCGAAGAAGAAGAAGACAAAGGCCGTTGTTCGGACTTTGTTTGACCGGTGTTAAGGTTTTTAGGGTTTGGCTAAACAAAATAAAAGGCTCGATTGAATTAAGCCAATCTCAAATACCGTACGGAAACAACTGTTTGTTATAATTTGTTTGCTTTTAAATTTTTCTTTTGCCTCATTTTACTTTCTACTAGTTGGTAGGTTACGATTTATTTTAAAAGATAAAATAATAAAAAAAATTATATAGTATATTAATAACAATGATCAGAATTGAAAAGAGGAAAATAATTTTTTGTTAAAATATTCAATACTCAAAACTGAAAATAAATATTATATTGAAATATATATATGCTTATATTAAAATAATATTATTCGACTCAATTTTCCATCATTAAAAACCGTATTTTCTAAGTAAAACAATAAATGATAAAATATACAACAATTTAACCCGTACGGCTATGGAAATCCTGGAAAAAGCACGGTGGGAGAGTGAGATGTGGCTTCGAACGGAAAAACATAATGCCCAGGAAAAACAAAAGGAGCAGCATAGTGTAATACTAGACACCGACAACTGGGGAACCTCTCCCTTCGCGTGCTATGTGGATGGGTCATGGAAAGAGGGAGAGAACACGTCAGGAATGGGATGGATACTGAGACTTCAGGATGGTACAAATGATCTGATGAGAATGAAAAGCACCTATAGGGGGCAAACTCCACTGCATACGGAATTCCACAGTTTACGCTGGGCAATGATGAGCTTGCACCAACTGAAACGCTACTGTAACAGGTTCTACATAGATTCAGCAGATCTAATCAGTATAGTTTTTGAAAAGGAGAAATGGCTAGGTTTTGCTACGGAAATAGAAGAGTTTGAGGAGGTACGGAAAAAATACCCAGAATTTTCCTTGCATCATGAAGTTAGGGAAAACAACTACCACGCTGACGCACTGGTAAAGCAGGCTAGGAAGAGAAACTTCATCTTCTCACACATTAGCACTTCGATACCACTTTTGAAGACGCAAATAGCGTATTTTAACCGGAGCACGATTGTTGTGGTAATCAAAAGTGACAAAAAAATAAAACAAAAAAATAAAACAATAAATTTGGTGTCTCTAATTTAATAACTCTGAAAAAGTCTCTAATATTAATTGGAAGTTTTAGAGGGAATTATGTTGTTGAGTAATTCCGTCTAATATGAACAGAGTTTGTTGACTCTCTTTGTTGTAATCGTGATAAGTAGCATAGTTTCAACCAAAAAATTTACGAAAAAGGTCTTTCAATATATTACATAACATAAGCCACATAAACTTGAAGTTCTTATTGTTCTTTCTGAAACATACACACAAAGAGATAATACAACATGAGAAAATCAAACGATAGATGTTACACACACACACACTAGTTCGAACAAGTGGGTTTAGTAACCTAACCCATAATTGTAGTTTACAAGTCTTTAACTAGTTTTACACTGAGATATATATTAAGGTGTAGAAGCCTTAATACAGAGAATGAGCCAAAGATGATTTGCCTGTTCACAGCCAAATGGATTGGTAAAAAAAGGACAATCCTTTTAAACCAACAAAGAAAAGAACTCATTGTCTCTTTTTCAAGACAAGAGTTTTCTCTGTCTCCGTTTGACTGAAAAACAACGGTAAAAGATCAGGTTTTGAAATTGCAGCAGCCATTATCCATTGTTGCTGCTGCAATCCACTTGCTAGGCATTACCATGCCACCAAGAGGATGGATTGAAGAACTTAGAAAGCAATTCATGCTAGTGACTTCTGATGCCGATACATTTAATCCGTTGGATAAGTTTATGGTCCCGCTTTCTGGATGAACCACTTCAGAATTCTGAGAATTGCTTTGTTGAGGTCTAGGCTGAGACTGAATCTGCTTACTTCCATCAGCTTTGGTTCCACTTTTTTCCAAGTTCTGAGTTTTAGTGTTCAAGAATCTCCCACCGGATCCTCTAGGACGGCGCAATGCATGGAGGTGGCGAGAATGATGCATATATGGCTACATAAAAGCACTTACTGGGATTGATATGCAGCAAATATATCAAATAGTTTTTGATATGTTACACTCTTACCTTACGGCATCTAGTAGTCAGTTTGTTCTGATCAAGAACAGCAGCAGCTTTTGCACGGGATTGACGTCGCCTTATGATTCCATGGTATTGCTTTGAGTTTACATAGATTGTTCCATCTTCTGTTTCCATATTTAGAGGCATCATTACTCTGCTCTGAGATCCATAAGCTGAAACAAATCCATAGTATTGTTGTTCCACACAAGGATACTTTGTGTAGATCTAAATGACCAAAGAAAAAACAGCAAACAAAAAACTACATACTCAGAAACAAATCAAATGAAATTGAATTTAGGCTTTTCTTTTAGATGGTTTTGCAATGCGGAAAACTTTACCGGTGATTGAGTAAAACCAAGTTCCAAACAAGGCGATTGCATTGAGAGAGTAGTTCCATGAGGCTTTGGCACCAATCTTGAACTTTTTACATCGCCTGCAAAATTATCCTAACATCATCATATTTGGAGAATTCCAAGATTTCAGTAGATCCATCAGTTTGAGAACATTCAAAGAGAAGTCAATGAAAGTGAAGTTAAGAGTTACCAAGTGAGAAAGCTAAGTGAGTTGCAGAGTTACTCTGTTTATCTACAGCTTGTTCTGTCACTCCGGCAGCTACGACCTTAACTCCGGCGAAAGAGTCAGAATCGCTGGAGAGACTTTCCGGAGCCAGCGGCTGACATCCAAAAGCATTCCACCAAGAAATCTGCGGAGCAGAGAGAAGTCCTTCTCTCGCAGTTTGCATAGCCATCTCCAAAATCCAATACAGAAAGTAGGGAAACAAAAAGGAAGAGGAAGTCACGATTCGATGTTAAAAGATCTGTTCCTGTGAAAGATGAACAAAAAAAAAGTCAACATATTAATAAGACTTCGAAGTGAAATCTTTGTCGAATTTCAAACCCAGTTGAGAAAATCCGTAAAGAGAAAAAAGGTAGGAACTTTGGGATTGAGTATTACGCAAAACAACACGAATGACGAAACCCATCTGTGAATCATCATCAAGAGACTGACTTGTTGTCTAAAGTAAGAAAAAATTGTGAGAAACGAAATGATAAGACACAGAAATTTAAATCTATTCACAAACCAAACGCTAGACAAGAGTCCCCAACAGCAAACAAGCTCCAAAGATAAGATGAGTAAGAAATAAGTAAAACCCCAAATGTTTGTCAAACTCAAACACACTAAAATCTATGATGAATTTAAAAGAAAAACAAAAGGATATAAAAGAGAAGAGATTGAAGAAAACTTACACAGAAAGAAAGGTGAGAGAAGGAGAGCTTCAGATTCCTAGGAAGAGGCAGAGAAAAGCCCAACTGTTAGGAGCCATGTCGGTTTGAAAACAAGAAACAGAGATTCATTCACACAACACTAACAGAGAAAGATAGACAAACCAATATATGGAATACAAGTGTATAATGACAAGTTCAACTATAGTTTCATCCACCAATCACCATCAAGTTTTATGCAACTCTGTTTTTTTCCTACTTTATTTTGAGATATTAAACTGTAGCGTTGGCTTGACGTGCTTTCTTCAAAAGCTACAATGAACCCACTTAAACCCATTTTTCAGTTTTCCATTAAGTAGAGAGAGTAGTGCTTGGGTTGTCAAATGTATCTTTTATTATGATTGTGGTCCTTGTAAGCTTTTTGTATATATAATAGATCACCACTCAAAAATAATACTATAACTGTAATACGACAAACAAAAATAATAATATAAATATATAAGTAGCAGTCTGATAATTTGAACAATGACTTGCCAATATTTTTGCTATTATAAGCTTCAAAGACTACTAGACTCATCCTTGTTTAATTCTGTAAATAGACAAAACACATAATCACAATAGATTGACAGTTGTTGAGATGTTATTCTTAACTAGGTATTCAAGTGTTTTCACACTGTCTCCTTTTTTTTTTCTTTTGATCTCACAAACTTCCTTTTATTTCCTCTTTTGTTATGTTTCTTTAACCTAATCAACTTTTGTTTTGGTGACCCATGACGGTACACGTGTTATATTACAAATTTACAAAGACAATTAACAAGCTTTTATTTATTTTACCATACTCTTTTAGAAATTATATTAACGAGAATCTTTAAGAAGTTTAGTTTATTATTTGCTTCTAATTCTAACAATTTTGATAAAAAGTATTAATAACTTTTTTAAGAATAAAATAATACCGTAAAATAGCATATTACAAATCTAACACTTTAAAATTAAAATTTCAAAATAGCATCAATATTTATGTAAAAATACTTATTTATTTTAAATAATTTAGACATAAACTTAAAACATTATATTTGGGCTCTTTTTCTAATTTATGTTTTAATTTTTTTATTAAAATAAAGTTTAATATATTTTAATTTTAAATTTATGTTATTATTATACATTTAAATTAATGATACTATTTTTGAAACAAAAATTTTAAAATATGATATTTTAAAGAATTGTCCGATTGAATATAAACATACAAATTAGTTTAACCAAAAAATACTAGTTGTTAACATGTAAATATAAACCATTAGTGCAAAACAAAAAGAGTAATACCCTAAAATAGCACCATTTTAAGTTTATCTTCCAAATTTAACACACTCAAACTAAAATTCTCAAAATAGCATAAATTATTATGTAAAAATAATTATTTATCTTAAATAAAATATATATAAAATTAAAACATAATGTTTGGGTTCATTTTTTTCCAATTTAGGGTTTAAATTTTTTTCATTATGAATAAATTTTCAATTATTTTAGTATTAGATTTATGCTATTTTGGAAATTTAAATGACTAGTGCTATATTTGGAATAAAAACTTGAAATTATGCTATTTTAGTCAATTATCCAAACAAAAATCACAATAAAAATACAGAGATAGTTTGATTAAATATAATATAAAGGATAATAAGACTAAGAAAACAAATATAGTTGGTTAAATTTAGTGCTTGTTTTTGGTTATATGTAGTGCTTATAGCTTACTAATCCCACTACGAGTTTTTTTTTTCATCGCCAACATAAATATAGTTGGCTAACCTTAGTGCTTGCATTTTTGTTCATAAGTGGTTAATGGTTAAAACTATCTCTTTATCAAAAATTTCTACTTTGATTGATAGGAAGAAGTTTCAAAATTGGAATGCAAGAAACGTAATACGTCTAGATGTGATGTCTCTCTTCAGAAACCTAGCTAATTTCAAGCACATGCTTAAAAATTCAAAACCAGTTTAGAGTACAATTTGTGAATAACTTTAAGGATTGACCATCTTTTACAGGAGAAACTTTAAGCACCTCGAAGACTATTTTTTCGTGTGTCGATTGTTCTGCAAAAAACGTGAAGTCAAACACCATAATCTTTATGAAATGGATCTTGGATGAAAAAAAAAAAGAAGATTCAAAATTGATATAGTCATATAGATCCTAAATGTATGCACTTTAAACCACACTAGATTCATACCCACGTCATGCGTAGAGAAAAATATTCGTAAATTATAATTTATTAGTAAATATAAATTAAATATTTAATTTTTATTTAAAATTACTTTTAACATTAATTTTTTTATATACAAATTAAGAAAATAAAAATAATTATTTTAAAAAAATTTAATAGTATTTTTTGTTAGTTTAATAAATTATTTAATTCTCTAACCAAATTAATAACAATAATATAATTGTAATTATTCTAATAAGTTAAACTCATTTATATATTTATTTAAAATTTACTGTAATGAAAAACACGTCAGCATAGTATTTCTGTTAATAACACGTATGAATAAGGTTATTTTCTTAAAATATATCTCAAATAATATATTAGAGATTACAGAAATAATTTAAATCTATTTATATTTATTTGAAATTATTTATAAATTAACGTATAAAAAATTAAAGAAATAAAAATTATTGTTTTTGCAAATGTAATAGTATTTTTGGTTAGTTGAATAAATTATATTTATTCTCTAACCAATTTAATATAAGTGACATGTATTATAATTATTCTAGTAACTTAAACTCTTTTATATATTTAAGCTGAAACTCGTTGTGGTGTTGACACGTTAGCATGATATTTTTATTATTAACACGTCATGATAAAGTTAATTTGTTAAAAAGTTTCTCAAATAATATATTAAGGATGTCGAATTTGTTCTTATAAATTTAAGATGATTAGTTTACTAAGAACATAATTCCCAATGTGAATTGTCTTTTCTATCTAGAATGCTAAAACATTCTTGTAGTTTTGTTTTTTTTTACTATGAGATAAAATTTACTTTGACATAATTAACATTTATTTGATTACAACTTTCTGAGATGAATATCCAACAACACTAATATATATATAAAAATAATCCATTAGCTTTGTTAAAGTGATTTTGCTTCGCTTCTAAAAAAAACAGCCGCATTAGATATTCTTCATTATGCGATTTATTTGTAAGTCACTCAATCTTTTCCATAAACTTCCAAAAAATATTCACCAACTATATATTATATAATCTAAAGAAAATCTTGCCTTTTTTCCAAAACGAGAAAACTTAAAAAATACGAATTAACAAAGAATTAAATGAAGTAGAGCTACATATGCATTCCACTTGAATACAATGTAGTGGAAGTCTAGTGTGTATGAGTTTGCGGTGTAAAGGAAGAAAGAACATTGCTGCTTACTATAGCAAAGGTATTAAAGAACATTGCTTTTAGTTCATTTTTTCTTTGCTTAGTTGATCGTTTCCAACAAAAAATCTTTTGAATTAGATTTTTATTATTTTAATATTCAACTTTTTACTGTACGTCTTGTACATTATAATTTGTAGTTTTGTTAGACATGTAATCCACATCATAGGGTGTATATATTAATTCCCTGTACTTTCAATCTAGCTTTTCTATTTTTTTTTAGATTTTTTTAAACTTAATTAGATTTTTGCTCGATAGTTCAGTTTTATGTTATAGAAATATTTGTACTAAAAAATGATCAGTGAAGGTAATGTTAATATTCAGCTAAAAAGAAATTAAAAGACATTGAAAAAAAGTATAAGCATCGATAATGTCTCAAATTTGCTTGGGATGTCGAATTTCGGACAAAACAAACCGCAAAGAAAAAAATAACATAAACAAGTAAGAAAAAAATAACATAAACAAGTAAAAATATATAAAATATTGATAAACTAGATTTATACCCCGCCATGCGTAGAGAAAAAAATTCGTAAATTAGATTTTATTAGTAAATATAAATTAAAATATTTACATAATTTTAATTTTTATTTAAAATCACTTTTAACATTAATTTTTGTATATATAAATTAAGAAAGAAAAAAAATAATTATTTTTAATGAATTTAATAGTATTTTTTTGATTAGTTTAATAAAATATATTAATACTCTAACCAAATTAATAACAATGACATATATTGTAATTATTTGAATAAATTAATCCTATTTATATAATTATTTGAAATTTAATAAAATGTAAATATGGTATTTTTGTTAATCACGTGATAGTAATATTATTTTTTTAATTTTTTCTCAAATAATATATTAGAGATTATGTAATAACTTAAATCTATTTATATTTATTTAAAATTATTTATAAATTAACGTATTAAAAATTTAAAGAAATAAAATTATTATTTTTGCAAATGTAATACTATTTTTTGATTAGTTGAATAAAATATATTGATTCTCTAACCAAATTAATATCAATGGCAAATATTGTAATTATTCTAATAATTTAAATCTTTTTATATATTTAAGCTGATGGTGACACGTCATCAGGACATTTTTGTTATTTAAAGATTTTGTGGTAAAAAAAAATGTTTGTGGAAAATTGAAAACTTGGGCCACCAATGAGACTAGCCCAGTAGAGAATCTAAACAAAGGCCTTGCCTTTTTGCTAATAAAAACGATGCGTTGCATCTCTGAGAAGTTAGGACGGCAAAGTGTAGAGCTTCTCAAAGTCCCACATCGGTAACATGGAAAGAAGGAAAGTACGAGAATCGAGTATAAAATAAAACCTTGTGACACCGGAGAAAGCACTTACCTGGACGGGGTCAACTCGTGATCATGAAGACGAGTGGCCTAGGCTAGTGACTTCCATTGCACATTATCGGAAGGGTGCTTAGTCTAAGGTCTTCCCAAGTGGAAGAGCCTGCGTCATTATTTGTGGCAGAGGGGGTTTGCGTTCGCGCAGCCCCTACCATCTTTTTATTAGTGAATTTTAAGTTCCATTAGGTTCTTTTAGCCGAGTAAATAAATTTTTTCTGTTTTAACATCAAAGCGGTAAAAGGGTACCGGTGAAATCTAACAGCCTTTGGGAGCAAGAAATTTAAACCAATAAATCTAAATAAGATTTGACATTGTAAAACGTAAATTGAAAGTGGATACATTTTGGTTGTTTCATGACAATTTGAAAATTAACAGCAGAAGCTAATGTATTCACAAGTTATAATCTCTGTCTCTTTCACCCTACAAAGCTCTCTCCTTTATTTAGTTCCCTCACATTCAACAAATCCGTACACGACAACATGGAGCTACCTCGAAGTTACCAGAAGAAACAAATAGTCTCTCCACTATAAGCCGTCATCAAGAACAGTAGAGCTCAATAGCTCTCTAATAAACTCGCTCCGTTTTAACTTCTGCTTCTGATCCTCTGCTGAAAGAGACGGGCTTTTTGAATTCCTATCACTGACCACACATTTATTAGTGAACCATAAAGGAATTCCAGTGATACAATTGTTTGATCCAGAGTTTACAGATTTCATTTGAAAGAGGACGATCAAATGACCCAATGCAGCGTTGGAGAGCAATAATCTAGGTTCGACCAGATTTTCTTTTGACATACCAACAAAATGTAAGACTTTAACTAACAAGAGCTGACAAGAAGAGATTAGGCAAATCAAATGATGGAGAAGAAGGAAAAATACCGTTCAGGTAAACTCTGAGTTGATGTTTTCTTGACAGAACGGGTTTCTGCAGATATACATGACTCCGAAGTGAAGAACTCCTTGTCAACTGGGGAAATGAACGAAGAAAGCAGTGTATCAGCCGCTGCATTGGATGATGAGGAAGAGGATAATATACACGAAGATCCCACAAATAGGCTCTGAAAGTTTCCATCAGGAAGCTCTCTCTTCAAGTTTGATAACGTGGAATGAGACCCGCCTCTTCTTGATTTTCTCTTCCGCTGCATGTAATATCTCATTAAGGCATTACAACATTACCTAATGGCGGATTAGAGAAACAATAAGAGAGAAAATGAATAGGTAAAATATGACTTGACAGAGAATAAAAAGGATATTTTGAATATATTTGAGTGCTGAAGGGTTATATGAGCAACCATGTCAACACCCACCCTAACCGCACAAACTGGACACACCTGCAATAACAATGTTCACTAGACTTTATTGAAAACGAATTTGTCACAGAATCCAAATAAAGTCCTCCAAAAGTAGATTCCATAAACACAGCTGCTTCTATAATTCTGCTATGAGTCTGGCTATAAACATGCATATATTCTCATATTTTTCGCATCTTTAGTGTCATATCCTCCAAACAACAACCAAGTGGTATAGCTATCCCTGTCAATACGACTGGATATAGGAACCAACAATGCCCAATCTAAACTATAGAGAATCATTCCAACATATTTTTTTGCATTAACATGAGAAATGTTTGATTTTGAAAGATAGAAAGAAAAGTACCCCATTTTTGGCTTCCGTAGGATGATCTTCATCTATGTGGCAGCAGAGAGACACAATATCAAAATACTCAGAACAGAAAGGGCAAGCAAATTCTTCCCTGAACTCTTCTCCTCCTTCTACATCTTCAATCCCTAAGAACGTATCTGCAATTCCACAGAAATCCATAAATTAGATACTGAAAGCTATAATAAAACGATTCCATTAGGTGGTTACAATGTATGAAACATCTTTCTCTTCTGAGAACAATACCTGACATTTCTCATGTTCATAAACACAGAGGAGTAATTAAATGCTTACAAAGACTGCAATTTTGGATATGATTAATCCATTTTATCAGAAACCGATCAAAAACAGAATCCAAAAATAAACAAAACTTTGTAATTTCATACCAAATCAAAATCTACTTCATCTTCTCAAGTATGAAGCAAAGCCTAAAGCGATAAAAACTTAAAAAGGGACAAATGAAAAAATCTTCCAAACAAAATCGAAAATTTCCCGTAAATTTTTCTCAATCTCCAAAAAATCGAAATTCTAAAACGGAGAGAAAACTCAAGACTATCATCTAACATTCTAACTTCTTTCACCCTTCAGTTTTTTTAGCCAACAACAAATACTCCAGATCAGATTATCGAGAAGAACAGATTTTACACATCCTATAAACTCACCAGATCGTGAAGGGAAAGCCAGCTGGTATCTCCTTGTAACCGAAGCAAGAAGATCAGTCCATGAATCAGAATTCATTATTAACAAAACTATTCAAACCCAGAAAAGTCGAAAACTTGACTCTTGTTTTTCAACGAAACAACGTTTTGAAGAAATCTCAACAGATTAACAATCGATTTACAAAAGAAAAAACTGCTTTTTTTGTTGGAGCAATTCAAGGAAACGGTAAGAAAGGAAAAAACTTTGGGTCGGTTTTCACAAAAGTTGTCTTTTTTTTGGTTTCTCCTTGTTTTAATTATTTCGGATAGAGAGTGAGAGGCAGAGGAGGCAACTTCTATATATATTACTTTGATTTTACTCTTTACTTTTTCTAATCGGTTCGCTTTCAATGATGAATCTTTTGGCGGAAAAATAGACAAATTATTGGCCGACTCTGTAAACCACGACTAAAAAGCTTGCCGTTTATTACTTTTACCCGCCGTGTAATTACATTCAGAAGCATGACATTGGCAAGCTTTTCTATATTAAACGTCATGCTGTTGTACTTGTACACGTGACGAGTTCTCATTGGTTTCTTTCTAAGATGTCGCAGTTAAAGATGTACCAAAAAGCAGATGATTTTTTGGCCGCGTCTTGTTGTGTTTCTGACTCATCTGTCAACTGTTTATGAATTTACGAGTCCTTTAATTAGTTTTCCTTTAGATTTTTTAATTTTCGGAAAAATAGTCCAAATTTCCAATTTGTAAATCTGGGAGCTGTTTTTTCCCGTCGGAGATTTGTTTATCCCGCCGGAGATCGGCCGGTACCGCCGCTACCTTCGTTTCTTTGACGCGAAATTTCGCGTTGTTTTGCTGTTTGGCTGTGATGAAACTACGATCCTGTTCAGATCTATAGCTTCCGATCGGAGGAGAAGCGAAAATCTATCCAGACGCTGTGATCTTGGTTATTCTTGATTTGGATGTAGAACTGAGATTCTTCTAGGGTTTAATATTTAGCTGATATGGCGACGAGGAATCGTACGCTGTTGTTTAGGAAGTACAGAAACTCTCTGCGGAGCGTTCGTGCTCCAATGGGGTTGTCTTCGTCGTCAACAGCCACGGAAAAGAATTCATTGACGGGAGCAAATTCGGGCATAGGTCCTGTGATCGAGATGGCAAGCACATCTCTATTGAATCCGAATCGCTCCTATGCTCCAGTCAGTACCGAGGATCCTGGGAATTCGAGGTACTTGTCTTCCTCTCTCTCCCTCTCTGTCCCATTGCAATGTTAGAATCTTAGTGATTGTAATGTAGCGGCTATTGTGGGTTAGCCCATGAATTTTGGATGTAAGTTTGTTTATTAAGCAGAAAATACGTTATAATCCTGAGCGAATGTATACATTACTGTGGATTATCTGCTGACGCCGAGAATTTTGGCTTACTTTCTTCAATGTCCCAGTAGAGGTACATTAACAGTGGGATTACCACCAGATTGGGTTGATGTTTCTGAGGAGATTTCAGTGTACATTCAGCGTGCAAGAACCAAAATGGCTGAACTGGGTAAGGCTCATGCGAAAGCTTTGATGCCCTCTTTTGGGGATGATAAAGCAGATCAACATCAAATCGAGTCTTTGACACAAGAGATAACTTTCCTATTGAGGAAATCTGAGAAGCAACTTCAGAGGCTTTCTGCAGCTGGACCTTCTGAAGATTCAAATGTCAGGAAAAATGTGCAGGTTGGTACTTGACTCAATGTGTCCCTTAAACTCGTGTCCTTCTTAGTTTATTTTCTATCACCATATAAACTTTTAACCTTCGGTGTTTTATAACAGAGATCTCTTGCTACTGATCTCCAAAATCTTTCTATGGAGCTACGCAAGAAACAATCTACGTATTTGAAACGCTTGAGACTACAAAAAGAGGTACGCAGTGCTTAAGCCTTCATTATTTGTGATCCTGTAGTTGCTCATTTTTGGAGTCTCTTGATCTGTTCTGCGGCTGCACTCTAATAGATTCTGTTTACATGAATTGTATGGATTCTCGTGTTAATTATTTGTACGTTTTTGGGAAATCTTTGACTCTGTGATGTATCATCAGGATGGAGCGGATTTAGAGATGAATCTGAATGGAAGCAGATATAGAGCAGAAGATGATGATTTCGATGATATTGTATAACTCCTTTATTACAGTCTATCCCCATTGTCCATCTTATGTATTTCTATAACTATGCAATATGTGAATTCACTACAGGTATTTAGCGAGCATCAAATGAGCAAGATAAAAAAGAGCGAGGAAATATCGGTAGTGAGGGAAAAAGAGATACAGCAGGCTAGTGCTTACCATTTAGTTGTTGCTAGCCTCATTTTTTTTGGTTTTTTTATACAATCATTAGCTTGCAACTTTCTTCTTGTTCTGTACCATATACAGGTTGTTGAATCCGTAAACGAGCTTGCACAAATCATGAAGGATCTTTCAGCGCTTGTAATCGATCAGGTATAAACACTAGAACTGTCTAGCTTCTGAGTCACTGGCTTTAGAGTTATTATAACTTGAAAACAAAACGTGTTGTGATAGGGTACGATAGTTGATCGGATTGACTATAATATCCAGAATGTTGCTAGTACAGTTGAAGATGGTCTCAAACAGTTGCAAAAGGTAAACCTTTTAAAGACCAGTGTTGTGTATATATATATATGGTATATTCTCTCTCTCAACATTATGACCAAATGGTTAAGTGGAATCGCTTGTGAATCTCTCAACAGGCAGAACGCACACAGAGAAATGGAGGTATGGTGATGTGTGCGTCTGTTCTTGTCATCCTCTGCTTCATCATGCTTGTACTCTTAATCCTCAAGGAGATTTTCTTGTGACCCAAGAAAATATTATGATCCTTCATTTTTTTAAATTTTTTAGAAGCACCACATTATTTGCGATGCTGAGTGTTCTCTATCCGTAAAAAGGTCTGAAAAACAACACAACTGTATTGTCTCTCTCGCTAGATGGGTTTTGCTGCAGCTTACTTCTTATTTCACTTTTGTGTTGAATGTTTGTAACCTGGTTTTTGACAAGTTTATAATGGTTTATAATGAAGATATTAACTATGATGTTTGAGAACCTCTGGAGAAGAGAACTGTACCAATCACTCTTTATGAAGATTAGGGTTTAAAGCTTTGAGTTTGAGAAGAATAAAGTTAGCCTAGGTTCCAAGGTAAAGAGAGATCTTACTTTTGTGAAAGTGGACCGTAACCAAAAACAAATCACTGAGTAAGAAAAGAAAAAGAAACCATATCTACTTAAGGGTCAATACACTGTGGGTGATCCTGCTTATTTAAAACTGGACAAGAAAATTTAAGTTGTTCAGAAAATCGAAACGACATCAGGACTGTTTGTTTCGTAGCCGCAGGAATCTGCGGCTGCGTCATGCGGCCAAACGTTGTTCGTTTGACCGACGCAGGTTCTTGCGGTCAAACGCTGCGGTCGACCGCAGAAAGCTGCGGTCAAAAATTTTAATCGCTGCGAAATTATAGCGTTTGCGATCAAACAATTGCGATACAACCTACGACGACAACCTATGGCGATCAAACGAACAACAATATTGTAATGTCTAACCGCAACGTCTGACCGCAGGTCGCTGCCGCAGACGCTACGGCAGACAAACGAACAACGCTATCGATTTTTCAATGATATTGGATTTATGGCACAAATTTTCTTGTCTGCTAAGATTTAAAAGATCTTCTTTGAAAGGTAACTTAAAAAATGAAAATGAATTATGTGATTTATATAATACAACTCAATTTTGTGTTTCAATTTTATTCCAAGATTTACAGATAATGATTATGACATATATATCAACACATCATGTGCGCCAAACTAATCACTTTTCTAATATTTTATCGAATCTCAAACTCTGTCACAAATAACTTTTGGGGTTTATATTAACATTAAAGATATGTTTGTTTATAAACTCGGCATAATGCATTTGCATGTTTCATTGTTCATTCAAGATTTTACACAAGAATGGAGTGCTAACAAAGTATTATGGAATATAGGTTATGGTTGTTCGTTTCGTAGCTGTAGGAACCTGTGGCTACATCATGCGGCCAAACGTTGTTCGTTTGATCGCCGTAGGTTCTTACGATCAAACGCTGCGGTCGACCGCAGAAAGTTGCGGTCAAAAATTTTAATCGCTGCGAAATTATAACGTTTGCAATCAAACAATTGCGATACAACCTGTAACGACAACCTGCGATGATCAAACAAACAACAATATTCTAGCATCTAACTGCAGCGTCTGACCGCATATCGCTGCCGCAGACGCTGCGATAGATAAACGGACAATGCTATTGTGTTTAAAAGCAAGATTCAGTTTATTAATATTTTAGATTTAGTTTATTAATAAAGCAGGATTGAGAACTTCTAACAAGTTTGACTGTATTTAATTAGATATTTAGAAATGATAAAATGTTTTCTGAATTTTATACATAAAAGTTATGGTCGTAGTTAGAAAGTTGTGATAATGGGTTTAGTACTTATAAAATTATTTGACCTATTTTTTTCCAAATCAAAATTTAAAATCCACTATTTCTCAATTTTTGTAATTCAATTCGACTAAGATATTGAATGCACTGGGTATGTGATTTGAGTTAATTTCATCTGTTACAAATACAAATATGCAATAAATACACCAAGAGTTAATTGTTGGTTTCAAATCTGAGTAAAAAAACTTGGTTAAAATTGTGCACATAATTAAGAGTAATCCAAATAATTTCTCTTTAATTACTGTGATTGACCAACTGGTCTACTGCTAAAGATAACTATTTAATTTTTTTGTAAAGTTATGTTTCGTACTTTGTCATATCATCTAATCATATATTACTTCAGATTAAGAACACATCAACCACACATTTATCTTTAATCATTTCTTTAAAATCTGATGTTACAATGTTTCCAAGACAGATAGTAGCGTTGTTCGTTTGTCTGCCGCAGCGTCTGTGGCAGCGACCTGCGGACAGACGCTGCGGTTAGACGCAGCAATATTGTTGTTCGTTTGATCGTCGCAGATTGTTGCTACAGGTTGTTGTCGCATGTTGTATCGCAATTGTTTGATCGCAAACGCTATAATTTCGCAGCGATTAAAAATTTTGATCGCAGCTTTCTGCGGTCGACCGCAGCGTTTGACCGCAGGAATCTGCGGCAGTCAAACGAACAAAGTTTGGTCGCATGACGCAGCCGCAGGTTCCTGCGGCTACGAAACGAACATGCATAGTATAGATAAAATTTCATTGTCACTTGAGAAGAGACAATATTTAACAACATTATAATTTATTGAGTGTTTTACAGTCTTAATTTGTTTTAGATTTGGAATCTAAAACGGTTACAGGCGAGACATTTTGTAATAATAATTTGAAGTTAAACAAGACTACTTCGTCGTTGGATTTCACTTCCAATGAGTTTAAAATATGTTATTGAATGATGAATTTTTAATAGAATTCAAATCCAATCATATAATTATTTAATTAAGGAGTATGTATTAAAATCGAGTGTCATTGAATCTAATATTTATAAATCTTGTTTCAATGATTTTAAAATGCAGTGGTGATGTAGTTAAGTTCTCAAATACTTCATTAAAGTCACAATTAAATAATTTTATAAAAATTTATGTATAATGAATAATTTGAAATAATTTGAATAAAACTGCAAAGGAAAATTGATTAAAATATTATTATTTCAAATTTTGATTCTAAATATATCAGTAATCATTTAAATTTCCAAAATAACACAAATTTAATATTAAAATAATTAAAAACTTCTTGAAAAAAATTTAAACTCTAAATTAGAAAAAGTGAACTCAAATATTATGTTTTAATTTTATATATAGTTTATTTAAAATAAATAATTATTTTACATAATAATTTGTATTATTTTTGGAATTTTATTTTTAATATGTTAAATTTAAAAAATAAAATTAAGATGTTACTATTTTAAAGTATTATTCAGCTGTGAATTATTAAAAAAAAATCTAATACAGAGTGCAGATATCTTAAAATCCCAATAATATATTGTTAAAAATGGTATAGAATAACATTCTTTTCTTTTGACATCAGAATAACACTTCCTGAAATTTGTATATGTGAGCCAATTCGTATAGATAAAGAGTCGTTTTTACAGAAATCAATGTGACACATTTAATTTCCAGAGGTGGAGATTGGAAAATTCAAAGTCTCTCTCTTCTTGTCACATCAATTCACACACTGCATCTGTTTTTGCAAGCTCTTTTTCCGCTTCTTCTTATTCTTTAGGTCTCTACTCTAAACCCAAATCTCGAAATTCGAAAATTCATAAGCTTTTTTCTTCGTCCTTTCCTGTTCGTCTGACCCACTTCTTAAAAATCTCAATTTCGTTTCGTTTGTTCCACTGATTTCTTCCTTCTCGTCGTGTTTTGTCACTCACTTGCGTTCTTGTAGATTTGAGAAACACATGAATACTCGGTGAGAGAGAGTGAGAGAGAGAAAAGTGAAAGGCTTTTTGCTTTTAGGGTTTCGGCATTCAGTATTACAGCTTTTTCTCATCACGCTAGGCGTTTGCTCAATTTTGTGCGAAGAAATTCAGCGATACTGGGTTTTCGTCTCCGCTACATTTCCTCGTGAAAGTTTAGAAATTTTTAAATCGGTACTCTACCCATTTCTGGTGTGTTTTATATCTGAATCGTTTAATTTGTCTGTATTCCTGTTTTATCCGTTTGTAAATTGTTAATGTTACTGTCTAAAGTTTGGTCCTTTTGATTGAAAATCCAAATAGAAATTTCATCTGAGATAGTTGGCTGAGCTCTGAACAAATATTTAGAGACTGTTGATTGTCATTTAGTAAAAGTAATTCAATTGCTGTGATATGTAGATGATTGAAATGGAAGCTGTTGAGAGAAAACGATCCAAAGGAGGGTTTCTAAATCTGTTTGATTGGCCTGGTAAATCCCGGAAGAAGCTTTTTTCCTCTAACAGCTCAGACCTCTCCGGTAATGTCTACTACAACAAAAATGCTCTATCAGTTCTTACCATTTCTGTTTGTTGTAGCTTGCTTGATTATCAGTTGTCTCTTGGGTAGATATAAGTGTCCGGTTTAAGTCATAATGGTCTTTGTCCTGAATCCCTTGGCTGATTCAGTTTATTTGATGCGTCGAAGTGTAGATATAGCTGCTTTAGATGAATGTATTTTGTTGTAGAGGAATCTTAGTTTTGGTGATCGGCCTTTGATCTGATGCTAGTCCTCTATGTATACGTGGATGAAGATAAATGTTTACTTGATCACTTTTATCTACTTTGGCTTGTTGTTCAATAGAATTAAAGTCTTGTTTTCTTTGTTTGGATTAGAAGAACCAACACAAGAGAAACAAACTGCTCAAAACTCTTCAAAGTCATGGCTCTCCCATGTAAGGCTACTCAATTTTATTATTCCATGTTCTTTTAAATTTAATGAATGAGAGGAACCAATAGTGTTTGATATAATCTCTTTTAACAGAATGAGGCTGATGAGACTGGAAAGAGTTCGACTTACAATCCGAGAAGTGACTCGAGCTGTTCTACATCTACTGTTACTAGTGATGATGGACAAGGATCCAGAGCCCCGGGTGTGGTCGCGAGGCTCATGGGTTTAAAGTCTCTACCTGTATCAAATTCCCTGGAACCTCGGTCTAATCCTGATTTTGATCCGTTCTTCCTTAGATCCTCGCACAAGGCAAGCACATGGGATGCATATGAGAATCTCGGTTATGTAAATCTCCGCACTGATTACGATGGTATTTCTTGGGACCACTTGGATTCAAGAATGAATAAAGAACATAACCGGCCTATTGACCGCTTTCAAACTGAAACCTTACCCCCAAGGTCGGCTAAACCAATCTCTGTCACTCACAATAGGCTTTTGTCACCCATACGGAGTCCTGGGTTTGTTCAGTCCAGGACCCCTGCTTATGTAATGGAAGCAGCTTCTAGAATGATTGAACCAAGTCCTCGGATAGCTGCTAAAGCACGGTTTTCATCATCTGATTCTTCTTCATCACTTCCAATGAGGATCAGAGACTTAAAAAAGAAACTAGAAGCTTCACAGAAAGGATCAATCTCAAATGGTACCCGCAACAGTAAGTGCTTAAGAGGAAAGCACGACGAAAAGACAACATCATCAATCAAGAAAGAGGAGACAAATAAGTTATTAGGAAAAAACAGTTTTGATGGATTGAAGGGTAAAGTGAAGCCGCCTTCAGTATCTGCACATGTAAAGGACAATACTATGCCCTCTATTGGCAACAAAAGCCAAAGGGAGAAGATGGAAACTAAGAAGCATTCAATAAAAAATGGTCTCAAAGAATCTTCTACCAGCTCTGGGAAAACTGTGATTAAACATAATAACCAGAAACAAAATCAATTCGCTGTGACGTCTGTTTCAAACCAGAGAAGCAGCAAAGTGATGAACAAAGTTGTAAACAAGGTATTGGTGGAAAGTGGAACTACATCGAAAAGGCCTGGTCTTACAGCAACATCAGCGGAAAAGAACACTACTTTATCGTTTTCCCGCAAAAAGAATCTTCCCCACAGCAAAAAACCGCTAAATGGGATGCAAGAACCTGGAATTATCAATGATAAACGGATCAAAAGGGGTGAAAAGCTGATAAAATGTAACATCACCGTGGATGGTAGACTGAAACCAGATGAAGCCGATCGAAAGAAGGACATGGATGTGATTTCGTTCACTTTCTCATCTCCAATCAAGGGTTTATCATCCAACTCACGATCCTTCACTAAAAAGACAGATCAAGATACAAAATCTGCTATTAGTCTCAATAACGTTGACGGTGATTCCCTAAATATTCTGTTGGAGGAAAAGTTCAGAGAGCTAACCTCTAAGATTGAGTCATCGTGCAGTAGCCTTACCCAAGAGGAAGAGTCTTCGGTTTCCATTCCAAAGGATTGGGTGAATGGGACGATATCACTGCCATCAGATGATAATGATAAAGTTGGATCAGAGAGCGAATCTGTTTCTGACTGTACTGCATTCTACAATAACCGAAAATTCCAGGTTAGTCATATGGCTTATTCCTTTCTCTCCACAAGGATAGCGCTCTAGTTTTAGTAACTTCCACTCTTCCTATAAGTAGTTATACTTGTATTTCTGTAAAGTTTTCTGACTGACTGATCTTTGAAAATTTCATATTTCCCATGAGACAGGTAGAAGAGGAGGAAGTTAACAGCTTCAGCACTGCAACAGATGCTGAGAATCTCCAAATCTCTTGCAGCAAGAGATGCTCAGATCCACGCAATGAATTTCACTATGAGGTTGAAGAAACAGAACTCTCAGAATCCTTTGTTTTGTCAGAAGGTGAAGAAGGTCATGACTGGGAGCTTAAGTACATAACGGAGATCATAGCCTCTGGGCAACTGATGATTAAAGAATTCTCTTTGGGGATGGCTACTGATATATTACCTTTGAGCCTTTTTGATGAAATCGAAGGTCAAAGAGATACGTGGGGAAAGATCGAGAGAAAAACGTTGTTTGACTTTGTGAATCAGTGCTTAAGACTCAAATGCGAGCATATGTTCATTGGAAGCTGCAGAGGATTGTTGGGGAAAGAAGGAATTTTGTTTGGTAGGAAAGAGATTTTAGCTGAAGAAGTGATGAGAGAGATTCATGGATTGAAGAAGATGAGAGAGATGATGATGGATGAGCTTGTTGAAAATGACATGAGCAATGTTGAAGGGAAATGGCTTGATTACAAGAGAGAGGCTTACGAAGAAGGAGTTGCAATTGAACAAGACATTGTGTCCGATTTAGTTGATGACTTAGTTAATGATCTTCTCTTGTACTTCTAACGACTTGGTGGTTTTCTAGAAGACTAGAAGCAATCTTCTTCTGGTTCCCACAGTTTCACAATGAATTTGTTTTTTTTAATGTTAAAGCAAAAGATTACGTTGAATAGAGTATTCTGTGTTTCTCTCAACTCTCAAGTGGCAACTAATGAAAGATCTATTTCCTTCGTTCTGGTGATGTGCAAGAAAAATGAGAAACGGCATCGAGTTTTCTAGTTCATAATGCGAAACGGGAAGACGTTTTTGTGAAAGAATGATTTTACAAAATGAATACATGTTCGCGAGGCCGTCTCGGTGAAAGTGTGTTTTTAGAACAAAACATGTTAAGGGGCGTTCCGAGAATCGAACTCGGGACCTCTCGCACCCGAAGCGAGAATCATACCACTAGACCAAACGCCCAAGTCGGCTATTTATCATTGCAAGACACATTTCTTTATGTATTCGTAAGTGACACCATTTGAATTGAATTGAAATTTGCAAGCTTAGATTTTTTGTTATACGTAAGACAAAAGCAAATTACCTCTTATAGTTCTTGGATATGATCTGGGTCCCTTTGTTGGATTTAATGTGACTAGTAAGATGAGATCAGTACGCGTATGTACTTGAGGATATGTGTCAATCAGGGAAGATGCTCAGACATGTCTTACGCATACTTATCGGCAAATCAGAATAATAACAGAAAGAAAGGCTCATATTCAGAGTCTATGTTCCTGTTCTGAGAGACTTTTGGTCTCGTCTTCAAGCTTGGTAACTGTTGCTGCATTTTGTTCTCATAATCTTGCAGTCAAATCTATCAATGGCATAGACATTTGTAACATGATGATGAAAGATAAGATTCTCATTGGTCATTCCTTATACCAATCAAACTTATGATTGAATTATTGTGTATCTATCATCATATGTCATATTTAACCTCTTTTTCATTTAATAGAATACTTGAATTTGCAATTTCTAAAGCCAGAGATTATGTACAAAACCATCAGTAATTAGGTTTATATCCATCTATAAACCTTTACCGTTGAGAATATCCTCTATGTCCATATCAGGAAACACTGAGCCAATGTTGCTGCTGAAGTTGTATTGGTAATCATCAAAACCAGAAGATTGTTGAAAATCTTCATCAATTTGCTGGTTGCCGTTGATTTGGTTGACATCAAAATCAGCTTGCTGGTTATCGTGATTTGAAAGTTGGCATCAAAATCAATTTGCTGGTTACCGTTGATTTGAAAGTTGGCATCAAAATCAATTTGCTGGTTACCGTCTAATTGGTTGGCGTCAAAATCAATATGCTGGTTACCGTTGATTTGGTTTGCATCGAAATGTATGTTCTGTCTATCTTCTTCTCGAGGCAAGGAGCCGTCATAGGGTCCAACGAACTGAGGATACACTAGTGAGGGTTCGTTCACATGTTGATCTATGGAGTTAGTTTGTGTCTCAAGTAATGTATCTGCAAATGCTTGACTTCCAAGTAACTCCCTTGTGTTTTCCATCTGGCTCATGTCTTGCGTAATATAATTATACAACTGTGACGCCGGAAAATGCTCGGTGATCAGCTGAGATAATGGTTTCCCAGGTAATTGATTCATCGTGCTATTCTGGATATGGCCTTGAACATATGAGTTTATTTGCATCCCATAATTAGGGCAGAACTGCATTGCCATGTTGAAATTTGCTTCTTCCACTCTCGGACGACGAAATCCTATCAAAGTAATAATGTTTTTTTTTTGTTTCCGATTCATCAATATATATATGTATATAACGATTTGTATAAGTTATAAAGTTATTAAGTACGTAGTACCTTGAGAATGGTGATGATGAAGGTCATTATTGACGTTGAAGCTAAGTGTCTGCACGTGGCTGCAGCGAGATGGGTTGATGCTAATGTTGTTTCCATATTCAATATCGAAGTAAAGATGTTCTAAAGTCGGGAAAGGGACTTTGATGAGTTCGGACCAGAACTTATCGCCTGACACAAGCTTCTCCATGTTCTTTTGTAGAATTCCAGGAGCAAAGTGAAGTGTATGTATCCTGTTGAATATAAATAAATGAGAGACTTTGAATAACTTTCAAAATGATATTAGTTAATTAAAAGCAAAAGAAACACAAAACCTGTTACGAGAAGCCGACTGATTTAGGGTGAAATCTTGATCCATATGTTGCCACAGGGTGTGTTTTCCTGGCTTTGGATTAGTCTCCATGAAGAATGTTGGAGCTTTTCTCAACTGCATGCATGCATGCACATAAAAAAATATATCATTAATTAGGCTCAAAGTTTTTGCTGGATTATATATATAATAAACTAGATTTTGAGAAAAAATATTTACAGATAATAATTAATTATGTATTTTGTTAATTTAAAACAGAGATATATATATATAATTTATTTTATATTTAAAATAATTTTTTTAAAATTTTTTAATATTGGTTAGAAACATATAATAAAATCGGATTATACAAATATATTTAAATTGTATCGATTTTGGATAAAATTATACATATGATAAATATTCAATTAAACTAAACTTTTTTTTATATATTTTGTTTGACTAATTTTTCAAAATTTATATGTTGTTTTATATTGTATTTATATTTTATGACAAAATATATTGTATGTCTAATATAATGTATAATGATAATTTTCGTAAATATTCTAGTAAATGATGTCTTAGATCATATTTATCTTAAAATGCTCTAATAGTGTGACACATCAGCGTGTCACACTTGTAAATCACATGTTAACATAAAGTTACTTTGTTAAAATAATTTTCAATTAATATACATATAGATATAGATATAGATAATACCTCGACTTTAAGTATTCCGGTTTCATCATGTGGATGATACACTGGTTTAAGAGACAAAACATCAGCCCATTTGAATTCAATTTTTCTCTTCATCCTAGTCGTTTTAGTTGTTTGTGTTTCTACACTGTCGAGACACTCCCACATAAATTTCTTCTTTGCGAAATAGAATTTCGCTTTAAGATCATCTGGATAGACCGCATCACGAGTCCATTCACCAATTGTAATCTTTGATATTGGAAAATTCACAGCTTTGAGTTTTTCTGGATTTTTAGGAACTTCTGGTGGAGTTGAGGTGTGGTGTTGTTGGAGGATGGATTCAATCTCGTTGATAAATTTCGCACTCTTTGTTAAAGGCAAGTTTAAACGTGGAAATGCTACCTGTTGACAAGAATTGAAAATATAAAATAATCAATTTCCAAAAGTAAATAATATATGAATATTAGATTAGCAGACATGCATTAATTATTGTGATATAAAACTAATAGATATAACAATGATTAAGAGAGAAATCCTACGTTGTTGAATAAAAAGAAACATTATTTTGCTGTTGTTGAGCAATAGAAATTAGATCGAAAACTAACATCCAAAGAAGTAATAAAAACAAATTAAGCCTAGAAAAGAATTAGAAATAAATTGAAACCCTTAATCCCTAGTTCTTGCCCAGATCTTTGAAAAAAAAAACTAAAATTATCTGAAAATAAAATCACAGTAAAAACAAAAACAGGATGAAACAAAAATCATAAAACAGAGGAGAAAAAGGGAGAGAGAAAGAATTTAGCAGACTAGAAACAAAGAACAAGAGAGAGAAAGAGAGAATTTAGCTGACTAGAAACAAAGAACAAGAGAGAGAAGAGAGCAAAGTAAGCACTTGTTCAAGAGATCTGATGTTGTTCTGCGTTGCATTTACGGAAAATCCGTCATTGTTGCAAGCTCGAAATTCTTCTCGGAATCTCTTCATCGAATAACAATTAACACCTCTCTCTCTCTTTCTTTCTTTCTTTCTTTCTTTCTTTCTTTCTTTCTTGCTTTCTTGCTTTCTTCTCTCTCTCTCTCTCTCTCTCTCTCTCTCTCTCTCTCTCTCTCTCTCTCTCTCTCTCTCTCTCTCTCTCTCTCTCTTTCTTTCTTTCTCTTTCTATCTACGTTTGTTACAGCGTAGTTCAGATTTGCCTCCCTTAATGATTATATATCATATTTTAAAAATTAATCTTTTTTTATTCAGTGCAATTTTGTTAGGGTTTTGAGTTTTAAGATCTACCCATTTTGGACCCACCATTGTGCCGAATCAGAAAACTTTTGATCCGCCAATAGTTAAAGAAAGAATAAAGTTATTTTTCAATAACAAATTTATATTTTCATAATACACATTTTCTTGTAACTATAAACCAATAATAATTCAAGAATTCTGATATTCCCAAATAATAATTTTGAAATTTAAAATTAATTAACATTAATTATTAGAAAATACATAAAATTCTTGAAAGTCAATCTTTATAAAACAATGAAAATGTCAAAAGTAAAAAGAGTACATCATTGTGTATGTTTTTCAGTTATCCAAAACCAAATATTAAGTCTCAATCTATTTGTATTATTTTTAAGTTTTGTACAAAAAAATAATTTAAAAAATAATTTTTTCTAACTTGTAATAGATATATAGCATTTTGATTCTCATAATTAAGCTCATATTAACAAATATAAAGTTTACTAATTCATCCCTTTTTTGGCAACAAAATTTATTATTTTTTCAAATAATAATTTATTGATGATTATAGATGTACAACAATATACAAATCGTCACCACGCTCATGCGTCACTTAAGCTTTCCAATTTTTCATTATTACTAAATTTTTGTTTTTTGCAGTTTTTGTTTACTTTACATTTAACATATATATCTTCCAATCATTTTTTTAATTTGATTGTATAAAATGACAGGTAAGAATATTCTTTTAAACGGATGACGTAGCAAATCTGAATATGATACGAAGTTATTACTTCAGTTTCTTGGGATAGGATTAACGATTTATCTTAAATACACAACATAACCTTCTAAACCTTAACAGAAAGATACTAACTAAAGTGTTGTGTATATAAGACAACTTAAGATATATCAAACAAAACAGCTATTGACATAGCGGGCCCTAAATTTAATAGGGCAGCAATCGAAAAAAAATTATGGGATAGAAGGATTTGAACCGTAGAATTCAAAGATGCAGTTTATTTTTATTTGCCATTGTGTTAAGAATACTTTTGAAAAATGGCTCGATTTTTTTGTATTAATATTGAGGGCCGCAAGCACGAACTTGCTTTGTTTGAGCTCAGGCTCGACCCTGACTATCGATCAACAACTAAATGCATACTATTGAGAGCCCTAAACGTCAATACTATTACAAAATATGTTGAAGAGAGGTGGGTTGTGCCCCTCTCATCAGTTCGAGCTCGGCCCACCGTAAAATAGGCACAATAAGGCGAAAACCCATCTTCTAAAAGAATTGGTGCGCACTTGTAGAGTAGCCGTCGGGTAGGTTATAGATCCGTCTGATCTCACAGATTATCGAGAACGACGGTGAACATGTCAGTATTAAATAGCATTTATGAATAGTAATGATTACGTTATTGAAAATTAATCGAGATACGAGTATAAAAGGCAAAGCTCGCGACATAATTTAGGGATGAATTTTAATAGCTCGGATCCATAACGAACTCCGATCATTTATAACCGATCTGAATAATTTAATACAATTCCTTCTTTGTCGCTAAGATTTTTTTTTCAAAATAAACCTCGACAAACATAAAAGTTGATCTATTGAATTCCAATTCCGGAATCTGAGATCCAATAAAATAGGAACTTTAGATCTTTAGTATTTTAAATCTCTTAATTATGCTCAGAGATTTTTGCTACAACATTTTTTGTTCAAAATCATTTTTGTCTGAAAATATACTCTTTGGTCTGAAAATACATATTGATTTAGCCCAGAGTAATTATACTGACTATTCAAATGGTAATTGAATAAAGATATATGATTACTTATGTAGTGAATCCTAAAGGAAAGCGACCATCACGCATGCATATTTTGTCTTGTTAGGCAATTCACAAACTTTGATGGGTTGGTATGAGTTTATAATATACACAAATTGTCTCATATTTATACATTATATATATACTCTAATTCGCACGTGATTTCCGCTGATTTTATGCATACATCCCTAATATATTATTTGAGAAACATTTTAGCAAAGAAACCTTACCTCTATGTGTGATTTACAAGTATGCCATGCTGACGTGTCAAACCATGAGAGCTTTTTAAAGCAAATATTATATAAGACATAATTTACTATAGTATTTACGAAAATGGCATTAGACCAATATTTATTACTATACTATATGTATATAACTAATATTTTAACTTAAAAGGCAAACATAATATGAAATAAAAATATTGTTTTTTTAAAAAATTAGTCAAACAAAAGATAAAACCAAATTTTAGAATAATTCAATATTTATCACATATACAATTTTTACCTATTTAATAATATTATCTTTCCAAGATATTGATAATTTAATTTATTTGTATAATCTGATTTTTATTTTATATTTGATTTGTATAATCAATATTAAATTTTTAGAAAATATTTTAAAGAAAAAAATCAATTATAAATAAATAAATAATTATAATATGTGAATATTTTTCCCCACACAAAGTGTGGGTCTAAATCTAGTATTAAATATTAGTGAAACTTTTTAACAAAATAACCTTAACACGACGTGTTAATAACAAAAATGTCATGCTGACGTGTCAACACCAAGACGAGTTTCGGATTAAATATATAATAGGGTTTAAGTTACTAGAATAATTACAATACATGCCATTGATATTAATTTGGTTAGAGAATCAATATATTTTATTCAACTAACCAAAAAATAGTATTACATTTGTAAAAACAATAATTTTATTTTTTAAATTTTTAATACGTTAATTTATAAATAATTTCAAATAAATATAAATAGATTTATTTTATTACATAATCCCTAATATATTATTTGAGAAAAAAATTAAGAAAATAATATTACTCTCTCACGTGTGATTAACAGAAATATCATACTTATATTCATCATTACAATAAATTTCAAATAAATATATAAATAGGGTTAACTTATTCGAATAATTATAATATATATCATTGTTATTAATTTGGTTAGAGTATTAATATATTGTATTACACTAACCAAAAAATACTATTAAATTTATAAAAAATAATTATTTTTTCTTTTTTAATTTATATATACAAAAATTAATGTTAAAAGTAAGTTTAAATAAAAATAAAAATTATATAAATATTTAATTTATATTTACTAATAAAATATAATTTACGAATATTTTTTTCCACGTATGGCGTGGATATAAATCTAGTAATATCATATTATGGAAATATATGTTTGATAAGGCAAGCATATAACATGCATCTTTTCTTTATCGAATATTTTTGTTTACTTTACATTTAAATTACATCTTCCAATCATTTCTTTATTTGACTGTATAAAATCACCTGTAAGAATATCTTTTTAGGAGGATGTTTGATGAGACAAGCATATTAATGAACATGTATGTATGTGCTTGAAATCTTTGTAGGGTCTATATATATTGCATCTTCATTATGGCTTTTCTCTATGGAATAGTTAAATAATTGTCTCTTTTTCATGGTTTTTTTAACTCTCATCCTTGTTACGATTCATGCATCTTTAGATTCTATACCGTACCTCAAGGATTATATCTATCCTTTTAAGCTCAAAATGCTTTGATGACTCATTTTCTCATAGAAATTTCCTTTTTTTCACGTGTGATCTAATCGCAAAAAGTAGTATTTCTCTATTATAATTTTCTTTTCAAATCATTTTATTGATTATTTAAAGGGCAAATGTCTAAAATAGCATCTTTCTAAGTTTTTGTTCCAAAAATAGCATCATTAGTTTAAATTTCTAATAATAGCACAAATTTAAGATTAAAATGCATTAAAACTATATTTTAATAGAAAAAAATTAAACTCTAAATTAGAAATAATGAACCTAAATACAATACTTTAAGTTTATGTATAATTTATTTAGAATAAATAAGTATTTTCACATAAGTATTTGTGCTATTTTAGGAATTTAATTTTATGATGCTAGATTTGGAAAAAAAAACTTTAAAAAGTGTTATTTTAGGGTATTACTCTTATTTAAAATTTTCACAAATTCATAAGAAAATATTCAATAAGTTTTGGATAATAACATTCTAATAAATCTATATATATATATATATATATATATTATTCAAGACCATAAATTGTTGATATATGTATGAATTAAGAATTGCAACTACTAAAGAAGAAGATTTGCAATGATGGATTTTTAAGATAGCGTTTTCTCATAGATTGTGTTATTGATGGATTTCGATATAAAGTAAAATCAAGATTGCCCAAAAGTAGTTGCACTCGAAAGCTGTAAATCTTGTTTGGATTTGGATTTAATTTCGATGTAAATTTGACGTCACATCTCAACAAAGATTTAATAAAAACTCATCAGAAAAATACTCCCATAGCTCTAGTCTAGTTGAACTAACCAGAAAGAATGATAACAGTAATATTATAAAGTTTCTATATTTGTCTGATTGTTCCATCCATATAAAAGATCAGAATACTATATTGAACTAAACTTGGTCAAAATTAGAATTAACCCACCAATAGAACAACGGTGAGTGTATTGCCTAAGCATCATCTGCTCATCATGATTTAGGTTACGCTGTGAGGCAAGAAACCGTACCTAGATGAAGAATGTAGTACTCTCAAGCGGGTCAGACCCGCTCCGCATGACCCGTTCCGTGGCGGTTTTTTTTATAAATTATTTTACGCGCAAAATCCGTGAGTTATTTTTCTAAAATCTGCACTCACCTCGTATTAATCTAGTGGGTTTGCGAGTGACCCACGAACCACTTCGTTTTCTAATTTTTTTATAAATATTTAATTAAAATAAATTTAAATAATAATAAATCTAACATTAATATATCAAATATATTAAAATTCAATTTTTAAAACATCAAATTACACAAATTTTGAACATAAAGTTTGGTATTAAATTGATTTACAATTAAATTAGTTTAAAATTAAATTAGTTTATGATTAAAATGGTTTAAATTTTAATTAATGAATTTTAACCCAAAATTTACGGGTACCCGCTAATCCGCAAAATAATAAAACAAAACTCTCACCCGTTCTGATATATCAAACTCGATCTGCACCTGCCCCGTATATGAAAAAAAATTTTTGTTCGACCCGCACCCGCCTTGCATCGGGTCAAACAGGGTGAAATCTGCGGGTAATGAACTATTATGAGAGTAGTAGAAGAATGTAGTCCAAGACTGGTGTAATAAAAAAAAACCATGTGCCTTCACACGGCGTCGTTTATATGCAGGTCTATGTTTATTGCTGTCTAGCTATTGTCAAAACAAAACCGGACCGGAAATTGAAACTCCTGTAATGGGCTAAAATGTGGGCCAAGCATGTAATAAACTTTATCAAGGCCCTGGGCCTTTTTTGTCAAACAAATAAATTTCATCATTATATGAAGAATATTGTTGTCTTGAATTATGAAAACAAGCAATGAAGTAAATCAATAAGGATAACAACTAATCATTTGATTTGGGAATAATAAACAAACATAAAATGGAAGAAAAACAAATGAGATGAAAGCGTGTCTGACGCCAGGAGGCAAATTTCTCTGTCATGAATCATGTTTATTGCTAATTACATACTTTTGTTTCTTACCTCAACATTTACTTTTAACTCATCCAAATACAAAGCTTTATCAATCCAAATCAATTGTGTGTAATCCACAACTTGTCTTTCCATTTATAAACTGATCGGCAAGTGTAATATATCCAATTAGATTTATATCCACGCCATGTATGGGAAAAAATATTTATAAAATATATTTTATTAGTAAATATAAATTAAATTTTTATAGAATTTTTATTTTTATTTAAAATTACTTTTAACATTAATTTTTGTATATATAAATTAAGAAAGAAAAAAATAATTATTTTTTATGAATTTAATAGTATTTTTTTGTTAGTTTAATAAAAATATATTAATACTCTAACCAAATTAATAACAATGACACATATTATAATTATTCGAATAAGTTAACCATATTTATATATTTATTTGAAATTTACTGTAATGATGAAATGTAAGCATGATATTTCTGTTAATAACACGTGAAAGTAATATTATTTACTTAATTTTTTTTTCAAATAATATATTAGGGATTATGTAATAATTTAAATCTATTTATATTTATTTGAAATTATTTATAAATTAACGTATTAAAAATTTAAAGAAATAAAAATTATTGTTTTTGCAGAGCTAATACTATTTTTTGGTTAATTGAATAAAATATACTGATTCTCTAACTAAATTAATATCAATGACATGTATTGTAATTATTCTAGTAACTTTAATTCTTTTATATATTTAAGCTGAAACTTGTTGTGCTGTTGACACGTCAGCATAACATTTTTATTATTAACACGTCATGATAAAGTTACTTTGTTAAAAAGTTTCTCAAATAATATATTAGAGATAACTAATTTCATGTTTTCCAAACGAGATTATTTCTCAAAAGAAAAGAAGAAAAAACATGTTATATGTTTCACAAAACACCAAATATTGAAAATAATTTCTACTTAAATAGGTGAGCTAAAAAATTGTGGATGATAAATAGACACAACACTAACTCTATGAGCCTAAGGTGAGAAGGTTGTCAAATAAAACAGCATCACATGCATCTTCTCTTTTTCCTAATTCATTACTTTTTTGTTTCTTTATGTTTTGTCTTATAGCTATTTGTTCCATCTATTGGTTTATATTGCTACCAATCATTGCCTTCACATTATTACATCAAACTCCTCCACTCCATCGCCAAATTTGTTCTTTTTATAACTAAAAGATCTACAGAACAAATAAACCCACGTCATAACTCAAATTCACCATCACAACTATATGTAAAATGGTTTAAGTTTAGTCTATATATGTCTAAAATATCTAATATTACAATGAAAATAGATATTTTTAATATCCCTAATATATTATTTGAGAAATTTTTTAACAAAGTAACCGATGTGTTAATAACAAAAATATTATGCTGACGTGTCAACACCAGAACGAGTTTCAATTTAAATATATAAAAAGGTTTAAGTTACTAGAATAATTATAATACATGCCACTAATATTAATTTGGTTAGAGAATCAATATATTTTATTCAACTAACCAAAAAATAGTATTATATTGGTAAAAACAATAATTTTTATTTTTTTAAATTTTTAATACATCAATTTATAAATAATTTCAAATAAATATAAATAGATTTAAGTTATTACCTAATCTCTAATATATTATTTGAGAAACAATTTAAGAAAATACTTTACTTTCACGTGTTATTAACAGAAATACCATGATTACGTTTCATCATTACAATAAATTTCAAATAAATATATAAATAGTCTTAAGTTATTCGAATAATTACATATATGTCATTGTTATTAATTTGGTTAGAGTATTAATATATTTTATTAAACTAACCAAAAATACTATTAAATTCATTAAAATAATTTTTTTCTAAATTTATATATACAAAAAATAATGTTAAAAGTAATTTTAAATAAAAATTTAAATTATATAAATATTTAATTTATATTTACTAATAAGATATAATTTACGAATATTTTTCCAGTATAAATCTAGTTTATGTTATTCTTCCAACCGAAAGTATGCATTAATTTTAGTATAAAAAACTGATTTTTAATTCATTGGGTCAGTCATAATTGGCTGATGTGAATTTAGTTGTACATTATTCAAGGAAAAAGAAATCTACATTATGGTATTTAATTCGAAAAAGACAAGAGAACAAATAGAAAATAATTAAATTAAAAATTGGCCTCTCCCAAATGTTTATATATAGAGATCTTTCCAGTTACTCTATAAATATTATCAAAACAAGAAACAGCTCAGACTTTGTTCTCCGATTCGATAAATCTGAATTCTTTGGGATTTTCGAGAAACCAAAATCGTTCCTTTAGTTGTTTTTTAGAATTCTTGTGATGTCTTTTGAACAGGGGAATGGATTGAATACTTCGACGTCACCGGAGGTTGAAGGAAGTCTACCGATTCGCCGAAGATTGCAAAGGGGTCGAAGAGGGCAAAGGGTTTTTGCTTCGCAACTATTGGAGGGTCTCCGTCGATCACGGAGAAGTTTAGAAGCTCCAGCGAGCCATCTTTGTCGTAGATGGAGAACCGCGTCGACGCAGAAGGTTTATTCCTTAAAGCTTTACGACGCTCTCCAGCGATCGCGGTGGAGCACAACAGTCCGGGGCACGGCCGATAAAGTACTCGCGGCGACAGCTCGTGGTGTGACTAGGTGGAGCCGAGCGATTTTGTTGAGTAATCGCCGGCACAAAAATACAAAGCCGGTTTCGGCATTGGTGACGGAGGGCAAGGGAGTTGGTGGGAGAAGGAGGAAGTTTTCGGCGGTGGGAAATCGGGTTCGGGTTTTGGGTGGGTTAGTTCCGGGTTGCCGGAGAACGGCGTTACCGGAGCTTTTGGACGAGACGGTAGATTACATAGCGGCGTTGGAAATGCAAGTGAGAGCCATGACGACTCTGTCGAAAATTCTCTCTGAGTTTCAGTCGTATGATAAGGTCGGTTCGGCTCCGGTTTATACTTGAGTGAATAAGACGATAGTCGGTAAGGACTGTCCATGATTTTTCTTATTGTTTTTATTGATTTGATTGTCAACAAAAATGCCAAAACCAAAAATATTAGACGAAAATATTGTCTGTTTGGGGATTCAAAGTCTTTTAAATTGGATTGTAAGTATTTCCTTGAAAATGAAATTTCTAGAAATATTTGGACACTCATTCACGCCGAATGGGGAAAAATATTCGTAAATTATATTTTATTAGTAAATATAAAATAAATATTTATATAATTTTAACTTTTATTTAAAATTAATTTTAACATTAATTTTTGTATATACAAATTAAGAAAAGAAAAATAATTATTTTTTACAAATTTAATAGTATTTTTTTGTTAGTTTAATAAAATATATTAATTATATAACCAAATTAATAACACTGATATACCTGTAATTATTCTAATAAGTTAAACTCATTTATATATTTATTTGAAATTTATTTTATTGATAACACGTCAGCATGGTATTTCTGTTAATAACACGTCAGAGTAAAATTATTTTATTAAAATGTTTCTCAAATAATATATTAGAGATTACGGTAATAACTTAAATCTATTTATATTTATTTGAAATTATTTATAAATTAATGTATAAAAAATTTAAACAAATAAAAATGATTGTTTTTACAAATATAATAGTATTTTTTGGTTAGTTGAATAAATTATATTTATTATCTAGCCAAATTAATACCAGTGACATGTATTTTAATTATTATATTAGGTTAAATCCTTTTATATATTTAAACTGAAATTCGTTGTTGTGTTGACACGTTAGCATGATATTTTTGTTATTAACACGGTAACGTTATTTTGTTAAAAAAAAAATTCAAATAATATATTATGGATTAGTAAATAATGTCACAAGATATTACATGATATTATGGACATCCAAGATAAGTAAAAGAGATCAATTTCGTTCATTTTAGTTAAAATTGTAATGAAGTTGCAATACTTTAGCTAACATTAAATCATTTTATTTTCAATATGTAATTAACCACCAATCCACCATTGTTTTTGTATCTTGACGTTGCTATTTTTTGTCTTGGTATAAATTCTTGTTTTTTTGAAAAAAATAAAAAAAGGTAAAGTAATTATCTGAAAATTTAAATTTAAATCCAACCATTTTGTTTCAATCTACTTTTTAATTCCACATATATATTTGATAATGTTCATGACTGTTTTGGATACTAAAAATAATTCCGCAAGTAATCACTTTCCATTTGATAATGACTACTCGATATTCCTCAAGAATCTAGCTCTTTAATATCTATCCACATTAAAGATGATAAATATTTTTGATTAATACTCTAAAATAGCATTTTTTAAAGTTTTCTTACAAATCTACTATCACAAAATTAAATTTTCAAAAATAACATAAATACTTATGTAAAAATACTTATTTATTCTAAATAAATTATACATAAATTTAAAATATTATATTTGAGTTCATTTTTTCTAATTTATAGTTTACTTTTTTTCTATTAAAATATAGTTTTAATGCATTTTAATTTTAAATTTGTGATATTATTAGAAATTTAAACTAATGATGATATTTTTAAAATAAAAACTTAGAAAGATGATATTTTAGACATATGCCCAATATTTTAATCTAAAAAAGTATTCAATTAATATATCCGTTGTACATCGGAATTTAAAATCAAATTTTCACTCACCTATAAATATATCAACATTTATATTTCAGAAAATTTAATTCGATAAAAACAAAGCTATATGCCAAAAATTAGAAATCAAATAAAGTATAAATATATACGAGAAGGCATGTGCATGAAGACCCTACGGTCCGACTCTTTTGCTCAAAATGCGTCGCATGTGATGTGAGACCTTTTTATCTGAATTTAGTTTCTTCTCCAATTTTTCTTTCTTTCTCTTTTGTAAGAAAAATTTAAATTCCTAAAAAAATGATAATAAGTTAAAAAAGACTTTCGTGTGTCCTACATTTAACCAACCTTATGAAACAATATGAATCCATTTATCATACTTTGTCCTTATATATTTGGATTCGGATTATCCTTTGTTACAACTAAATTTGTATGGATTTCCAGAAGAAATTAAATTTGCAGATCGATGATTAAAGATGGAAGTTGTATGTAAACCAAAGCAAATCGGTTTTGTTTTTCTAATCGATTTTACACATCGGTTTAGTTTGGTTACTTGATTTCTATATTAAAAATAGAGGAAATCAGACTAAAACCTGATTTGGGTTTTAACTTGGTTTGTTGGTTTGTTGGTTTGTTTTTGTCCATTTAATCTCTAATATATTATTTTAACAATATTTAAAAAAACAATTTTACTCTAACGTATTATTAACAAAAATGTTATGATGACGTGTCATCACTACAATAAATTTTAAATAAATATATAAATAAACTTAAATTATTAGAATAATTACGATATATATTATTATTATTAATTTGGTTAGAGAATCAATATATTTGATTAAACTAACCAAATATACTATTAAATTCGTAAAAATAATTATTATTTTTCTTTAATTGATATTTACTAATAAACAATATTATATAATTTACGAATATTTTTTCTCACACATACATGTTGTGATGCCAACAAAAAATGTGATATTTATAGTAATAAATAACCTATATAAACAACATTATGGCACTTATTAGTAACAACCGAAACAAAAACAAAAATAATTACAATTATTACAAATAGAGAGAACAACAAGAGTGTTAAATTGGCTAGAAAACCGATTATTTCAATAATAATTGAAAAATGAAAGATTTTTGCCATTAAAGGGTTGACACGTTGGAAGAGTTAATCCTCAAGAAAGAAAGAAAACGGATGGAGACGTGAGGGAGAAGGTGGCATAATAATTAGTGTCAAGTGTGTGTGAGATGTCTTATTTGATTCCTTCAAGGCTCGAGGACCACCAACCATTTCCTCACATCTCCACCTTCCTTTTTTTACAATTAAATATCCTCATGCTTACGATATATACATGCAACTCGAGCCTCCTTTGAAAACGTAAAACCAAAGTATTTGTTTGAATCCAAAGATCTCAGGAAAAGCTTCGAAATTTTTTACTATTTTTGGGTTCTTTTTGTTCTACCATCTATCATATATTGATACCAAAAATGGTCCCTATGTTATGGCGAGTGGTCATTTTCTTAGCATTGCCAAATTAATTGTCAAACTCAGTGGACGCACGTTGACCCTTATGAATTGAAAATTGAGAACATTTGTCTCTTTGTTTAACCGTTGGACCCCCCAGACGCAGCCAACCAAACCGGTGATTGCTTTTGCCTTTTAGGTTTGAAGTGTCAATGTTTTTCAACCAAGACAAGATAACACCTTCCCTACTGTCAAAATCATTGATTAATCCAATGGTCACAGCTAGGTTTTAGTGTTTACTAGTGATGGAAGAAAATCTTCTTACGCCTCGACGAAATTCCTGTTTGGGAATGCTAATCAGTTGTCTGTTGACGGCTAATTCATCATTGGAAAGATAAGCCATCATTCGTTTTTTTATACCAATCGACTATGTAATGGAATTCCAATTAAAAAGACTGCAGAAGTTTTTTGTTTTCATGGGAGGACTGGTCCTTTAAACAAGTGGAGGAAATCAAGCTCTAATCAAGTTCATGTGAGTTTTTAACAGGGTTTAAGTGCACTAAGAAATCACTTTTTTGCTTGGTGGTGGAGTTGGTAATAACAGGACAAAACTTGTTTCTAGTTGTGTTATGTTTCATCTGGCTAGGAACTTAGAGAGAATTGTAATACAATCTTACTATTTGAAGAAATGTACTACTACTACTACTACGACAATTCGACAAACCAATGATTTCAAATATATATACACAGAAATGAGCTGTACTAGTAATTTGGTTAAACTGTATAACATTTGTTGCAACAGGAACTTTTGATCCTAAGCCTGTGAATTCAAATAAGAACCTGTGACTTTGCTGCAGCCCGGGAGCATTTCTTCCGGCCAGATTTGGTGAGAACGCAGACGCAAGTCTCTAGAAGCTCAAGATCTTCTTCCCAGAACAAGGAAGATGCCATTTCAGGATTATTTAATAGCTGCTTCGAAGTTAAGAAACCAGCAATTGTCCATGTCTGGTAAAGTCGAGACTGTTTTCCAACGAACTTGCCGTTTCTTGTATCGTAGTACTCAGGCCACCGATCAGCTTGGAGCTTCTTCTCGGCCAAGGTAACTGCTTTCTCAGCTAATTCTGGTCTATCCATCTTGATGCATGCTAGTGTGAACTAACAAAATTCAAAAAAACATATCGTCTGGTTTAATGTTAAGAATTCCTTGTAAACAGAATATGTCGACGACTGTTTTTACGCATTTGTTAGAAAAAAAAGTTTCATGCTTACTTGCCACAGAAGTGTTGGCCATGACCCACCATTGTGGTAAGACCAAGGCCTACGTAGAGAAGATGAAAAGAATACACATAGATGTGAAGTTTGTTTGAAGAGTATATACAGATAAAAATCATTGTAAGAAGCAAGAACTAACGTGTTTTTTGGATCACTCCCGGTAATTATATGCCACTCTGAAGATTCCAAAGCAGGGTAACATATCTTAAGTGGCATATGGCCAACGAGATCATCCCATTTCTCTTCAATCAAATTTAATATAGCTTGGTTCTGTTTTGGTGTTCCTAATGAGGAGATGATTGACCAGAGGTTTCCCAAGGTGAAGAACCTGAAATCCATGTGAGCAGGCTGGAGATTTCCTATCAAGAATCCAGAGCGAGGATTTTCAGGAACCCAATCCATTAGCCATGGAGAAACCTGTTCTGGGTAGATATTGAACTTGTTTGTGGCATCCATAGAGTACTCCTCTGTCTTATAACGGTAAATCTCATTGATTTTGTTTTTGTCAACCCAGTAGTTTTCTCTGATGTGAAATGATAATGCACTGAGCCTGTTGTTAATCGTCTTTATTATGTTTTTGGAGCTTTCATTTACAGTTAGCATCTCACGAGAAGAACGTAAAGCAGAATAGAACAAAGCCTGTGGTGTCAACAGAGTCATTCATGTCAATGTTTTGAGAATTACTTTTTTTTTCTCTTTCAAGAAAAGCTTACTTGGATCTCAAGAGGGTGACCATGGATGCCCATTCGACGATCTATCATACAAGATCCATCAGTGACCAACAATGTGGGAAACATATCAAACCCATCAGATAAACAGAGGTTTGCAATCATCTTTATCCCTGTCTGTACATCTACCCTCTCTTGTAGCGAGTAATCTCCTGTGATTTTCCCGTATGCCCTCAACAATATTATCCACCATAAACCTGAATCAAATTGTTTAATTACAATCCTTTTCTTACTCTCTTTATAGATAGGGAAATGTAAGATTGAAGAAGGAAGAATGTACTAACCAGAATCAACGGGAGCAACACGACCTATAGCTGCTTCGCCAAAATCTGGATCAAGAACCTCTTCGAACTTGTCCACTTCATTACATAAAGTTCTCACTTTGAAACTCGCTGGCATTAATCCTTGTCCTGGACTATAACAATCAACTGTTTTCTCCCAACTCTGAAACCACAACACCAAGGTTCATGTCTTTGATCTTACTCAAAAACTATAAATTACGGTCATAAAAACTCAATAGGCCTTTCATTTGAATGCAAACTCTTTGCTTTTAAACAGCATTTTGTGTCTCTTTCAGTGTATAACATTGTGAATGGGAATGAATACCTGCAACTGCAGCGTGTGAAGAAGGAAATTTCGAACAATTTCGTTTTCTCCCTTCATAAGAAAAGCCAAAGCCGAAGGTATAAAATCCCTAATAAAAACTTGATCGTAGTTTAATGGCGTTTTGTCATTTGGATCATTAGCAGCCATCGTTCCTACAGGCGAATCGCAGAATGTTACTACTGATTCCCTCAGCAATCTCCATGCCTCTTCCTCGGCTTCATTTCCCTTGAACCCATCTCTATTTATGCCTTTTTCATCTCCATCGCTCACCTCTTCATCTTTCTCATCTCCTTTTAAGCTCTCTGTGACTAAAGGTTTCACATTTAACCCGTTCTTGGTGTATATTTGGTCCAAGGTCGTGGAAGCAGAGAGACTTCTTGTCTCAGAAACAACATGAGCTGTAACAGAGCTTTGCCTGTCGGTACAAAATGGCACAACATTTGTCGTTTTGCTGATTCTGTTAACTAGATTGTTGTTTTGGTTTCCGTAGATTGAGAATTGAGAAGGACACAATCGAAACGAGTTGTCTTGAATGTATTTAGATGGAGAAATTCTTGTAAACGCTCGAAGAAGGCATTTAGAAGGTCTCATCGTTGAGTTTCCAAAAAAAGCAATTGCATTCATCATCAAAATCCAATACTCAGATTGTATAATAAGAAACACAATAGAAAAGAGAAAAGCTTTTGTATTCTTTACTTATCTCCAAATTTGGTGAATCCTAAAATGGAAAATATGAATTAGGAAGGTGAGAAGAGAATGTTTGTGGATTTTCTTTACCGCTAATTTGATTGCATCGTTGGTTCTATTAATACACCAAAAATCCTCTTTTGTTTGCTTCTGTTTATTTTGATTTTCTTTGCTTTTAAATCTATAACAAATTTCTAATATATTAACTAAAAATTATTTTAACAAAATAACTTTATGTTGACGTGATAAATATGACATGTTGATTTGCCACACTATTAAAAAATATTAAAATAAATATTATATAAAACATAATTTATTAAACTATTTACAAAAACTGTCATTATATAATATATTATATGTAAATCTCTAATATTTTGATATAAAATATATTTTGTCATAAAACACAAATATAATATAAAATAAAATATTATAAATTTTAAAAAATTAGTTTAACAAAATATAAAACAAAAGTGTAGTTTAATTGAATATTTATTACATATACCATTTTATCCAAAATAGATACAATTTAAATATATTTATATAATTCTATTTCATTATCTATTTCATTTTTGTAATCAATATTAAAAAATTTTAAAAAATTATTTTAAATATAACATAAATTATATCTATCTGATTTATATTAACAAACTAAATAATTAATTATAATGTATGAATATTTTTTCTAATGTGGATCAAAATCTAGTAAAAAGATAAATACTTAGCTTCTCTCCAACTATATTTATGTATAAGTTATAAAAATTAAATTTGGCCCGTAATGATATTTTTTCTTTTTCTAGAGCATATATTTGTTATTTTCTTAAAGTTCACAACTCCATGTGTAAATACGTGTATATCATCGTTTTTCTATTTTCCTAACGAAAGATCCATCCATATATAAATGTATTTTTGTTGTTCAATCAATACATCCTCATGAAAAGCAAATTTAGATGCAAAGTAATACTATTTTTGTTTGACTTCTCAATACTTAAAAAAAGTAGCTTCGTCTCTGCCAAATTCAATAATAAAACTTATCAAAAAGACAATTTAAACCGGTTTTTGTCATTATTTGTTTCGTCACAATTGTAACGCTCTGTGTTTTCTTTGAATGAAACATTTTAAGCATGTATTTCTTGATTATATTTTCAAAAGTTCCGAACTTGAAGCATAAATCTTGATTATATACCACCACCTTGAAAATACAACAATCATTGATCGTCTCTAATTGATAACTTTTGATTATATTCCTTTTGCACGGATTACGGATCTCGATGGTGGGTTTGTGTTTGCCGAGGATTTTGGAGGGGAAGTTCGAATTTTTTTGAAGTTTAAATTCCCTTTTGTGATTTTACTCTCTCTCTCCCGAAGCATCTTTCTTTCTCTCTCTCTCTTCAAACTCATTTATTCTTATGTCATTGCTTTTCATACTCTTTCCTTTCTCTCTCTCTCTTCTAGGTTCTTATAGTCAGATATAGAAAAAATGAGAAATTATTAGATTCATTCCGAAATCAAAGAGATCTGATTTTCTTCGAAGTTGTTGAAAATCTTAGAAAGATCCGTTTCTGTTTAATCATCAAGTCGCAGTCACAGCTCATGTAAAGTCACGATCTTTGTTATTATTGTAATTTTGAATTGTTTAGTTCTGTAATAATGGTCAACTGCAATGTTCACATGCAGCAAAAACTAAATTTGTTTCCTTCTTATCTCCTTCAGAGTTTTGAGATTTGTGATTGAGTGCATGCAAGTGCTGAACAAATCATCAGGGAGTAGCCATTGGATGAAATATTAATCGAATCTAGATGTTTTGTTCCGGAGAAACGACGGTGGATCCACTTCTGAAAGATTTGGATGAGAAGAAAGAGAGTTTCCGGCGAAACGTGGTGTCTCTGGCGGCTGAGCTTAAGCAAGTGAGAGGCCGTTTGGTATCTCAAGAACAATCCTTTCTTAATGAAACCCTTAATAGAAAAGTAAGTTACTTCTTTTCCTTTGTGAATCAGCTTATTCTCTGATTGATCCTTCCTTTTTGATGCTGTTATAGTGGTGGGGACAAATCTTATCTGCTTCTGAATTTTAAAATAACTGAATCAGATAGAACTGATTTGGCCTTTTGGTTGTTACCCAGGAAGCAGAGAAAAGGGGAAAGACCATGGAAATGGAGATGTGTAAATTGCAGAAGAGATTGGAAGAAAGGAACTGCCAGCTTGAAGCTTCTGCATCTGCTGCTGAAAAGGTTTATCCTCACAAACCCACTTTGGCTCTCTTGATTATGCTGATCCAAAATCTATAAGGCTTTATTATGTTAGTGAAAGTTATAAGATTACATTTTTATGGTCTGTGTGTTTATTTATCTAGACTTTATTAGTTTAGAAAAGTTCTTTGAGTGCTTCTAGATTTCTAGCTAGATCAAGAGGACAAGCTGGCCTTTTCAGCTCTTCAAATTTGTTAGCGAATTGAGTCTGTTGGAATTTAACTGAACGCAATGTAATTGTGTTGGAAGCTGTTGATTTTCTTTAGCACTCAATGCTTGCTCTTCGGATTTTCGTTTACTAATTGATTAATGAGTCTGTATCGCTGTTTACTCCGAGTCCTGATTTGGAATTGTAGAAACATAAAATGGCTCGAAAGCGAGGCAACATAAGCTGTGATTCATTGAGGTATTAGTGTTTAGTGATCGAAGCCTGAAGGTTTATCAGTCATACTTTCTGGTAGAAGTGCATTGTTCCATCACAGAAATCATTGTACATATTGTTCTTTTAATTGATATACTCTTGGTTATACATACTGATTTGATTAATCTTTCAGTTTCTCAAAGACTTGGAGGAATTGAGATCACAGCTCGAAGCAACCATGCAAACTGCAGCGAAAAGTGCTGATTCTGCTCAGTCTACGCAGATCAATTGTTCAATCCTTAAGAAACAACTTGACGACAAGACACGTTCTCTTAGAGAACACGAAGACCGTGTGACTCAACTCACTCATCAGCTTGATAATCTACAGAGAGATATGAGCCTGAGAGATTGTTCAGAAAAGCAGCTTAGAGAAGAAGTTATGAGAATCGAGCTTGAGATAAAAGAGTTCATTGCAAAAGGTGGGGTAAGTGGGACAGACTGCGTGTTTCAGAAACTTCTAGAAGATTTCTGTCCAGTGAAATTGGAGAGGATGAATCAACTAGTTGAGGTGAAGGATGAAGAGATTGTTAAACTGAAAGATGAGATAAGATTAATGTCAGGTCACTGGAAACATAAGACTAAGGAACTCGAATCTCAGGTGCATCCATCTTGTCCTGTTTGTTTGTTTAATTTTCTGTGAAAGTTTCAATCTTTTGAACATTTGGACAAAGTTGTTTAATTTCTGCGTGGATGTTTCAATCTTTTGAAACAAATTAACAGCTTGAGAAACAGAGAAGAACTGATCAAGATTTGATGAAAAAGGTACTGAAACTAGAGTTCTGTCTACAAGAAGCTAGAAGCCAGACAAGAAAGCTGCAGCGGGTACGTATTAAGACCATAAATATGAGATTCCTGTAGCTTCTTGTTTAGATCAAAATGGTTTTTACAACAGTCCTATTTGTTTCTGCTGTGTGATGAATGGAACACAGAAACAAGAAAGGAGAGACATGGAGATCAAAGAGATAAGAGATATGATATCGGAGAAACAACAAAGTAATAATGACCCTTGGGAAAAACATAATTTCTGGGAAAATCCAGGGTTCAAAATTGTGGTATCAATGTCGATGTTGATGTTAGTGTTAGTCTCCAAGCGATGAGTTCTTTCTGTTTTTGTATAAATTTAGTTGTATATAGTCAGCAAAATCCAAACTTATATTAGTTGCAGGTGTACCACAACTATTATCTAAATTTTCAGAATATCCTATGTTTAATTATTATTATTCAATGTGATTCTATTAATTTAAAAACTAATTATATTGTATAGATATTATATTTATAGCTTTAAAATTTCATAGGACACGATTTTACAAGCATACAAACTTTTTAAATATTCATTTCAACTTCGTCAACCGACTAAGATAATTCATTTTTTGTGAAAATTACTATCAAATGCGTTACCTCTAAAGTCGTATTTATTCAAACGAAACATAGGCCCGGATGATAAATGTTACCATTGTATAGAACATGAAGAGTCTGAAGTCCACTTATTTTTCAGCTGTCCAAAAAGCTCAGATGTTATGGCGTAAATTGGGATTTTCTAATTCATCTCCTGGCTCAGACTTCAATATTCATGATATTATTCGATGTTTGATCAATAGTTATGAATACTTTGATCAACACTGTCCACAAAAATATATTCCTTTCTATATTTTATGGCAATTATGGAAGGTTCAGAATGACTTAATTTTCAACAAGAAAGATATATCTCATGATTTTATACTGGATAAAGGATTTCAGAATGTAGTTGAGTGGATTACCAGTTTGTCAACAAAGGACTTAAGCTCAGGATAGTCTTCTACCACCTCTTCTATTTCTCGCACTGCTACTCCTATCAATAAGAGATGGTCACCACCCCCTACACGTTGGGTTAAATGCAACTATGACGCTACACATAGAGATGGTTCATCATTGTCGGGATTATGATGGGTTATACGAAATGAAAATGGTCGCTTTCTTTTCGCGGGAATGGGTAAATATCAAGGAAGACACTCAATTGTGGAATCAGAATGTTCAGCTTTAATTTGGGCAATACAAACTTCTTGGATTTTGGGATTCAGATATATCATTTTTGAAAGTGATAATTTATGTATTAATAGCATTTTAAATCAAAACTTCATAAATTATCATCTTCAAAATTATATTATAACTATTCAACAATGGACATCCCAATTTCCTGGTATTCTTTTCAAATATCAACCAAGAGACGGAAATCAAGTGGCGGATACTCTAGCATCTTTAACAATTTCTTCCGATGTCGATTGGAAACTTTTTAATATTTGTCTTTATTTTTTACAAAACAATGTAAACAATGATATTTACCATTAATAAAATGTCTGTTGGCAAAAAAAATATATTCATTTCAAGTGATGAAGACATAAATTTAAAAACAGAAACAGAGGAGATGAAGGTTTAAGTAAGCTGCATCAATGATAATGAA